>JAVJAQ010004826.1:1200000-1570359 GCA_032362365.1 Zygogramma bicolorata | reverse complement strand
TTCTAACTGGAATATTAAATTCAATGGTGATAATAGAACTCTGTATGATTTTTTGAAACGAATCACTGAACTTGCTCAAGCACGGAAAGTTTCAGAAGCAACCTTGTTCGAGTCAGCAGCTGAACTTTTCGAGGGAGATGCTTTTGTGTGGTTTCGTAGTGTCAAGTCAACTGTTAATAGTTGGGATTCACTTGTTTCTCTTCTCAAAAGAGATTTTCTTAACTCTTGTGCGGATGAGGATATCTGGGAGCAAGTCAAGAGGCGAAAGCAAAAACGCAATGAATCTGTTGCTATTTTTATTGCGCACATTGAAGCTTTGTTTTGTAGGCTATCTAGACCACCAGCAGATGTTACCAAAGTTAAATATTTGCGTCAAAATCTTTTACCTGAGTATATTAGTCAGTTAGCTTTAGTAGAAATCAATACTGTTCCAGAGTTTTCTTCATATTGCAGAAAATTAGAAGAGGCAAATTACCTCAAACATAAAAATAATCCTTCAAGTCCTCATGTTTTTGAAATTGTTCATGATAATGATAATAATACTAGTGAGAATTCTAAAGATTTTCGTAAAGGTAAACATTTCAAAAAATCGTTAACAAAAAATTATAAAAATTCTACCAATTTTTTTCATAGTAATGATCAACAACAGAGAACGAATCAGACTACAGATGGTGACACAAATACAAAAGGAAATGTTATTTGTTGGAATTGTGGTTTAGCTAATCATTTGTTTCACGATTGTAAAGCCAAGAGAAACGTCTTTTGTTTTAAGTGCGGAACGCCAAATGTCAAAATGGCTAACTGTACCAACTGTTCCAAAGCAAAAAACTAATTCAGGAAGGTTTGCCCGGTGACCAACAGAACCTTCGTTTGAGTCAGGTCACAAATAAAACACATTCCAGCTCTTCAAGTAATTGTCTAAAAAATGAATTAAATTCTAATATTACAGATTCCCAGATAGATATTATGCCAGTTTTTATTAAAAAACCCTCAGATAATCGTCCTTACATAAAACTCAAGCTTTTAAATCAGAATATAACTGTTTTATTTGACAGTGGAGCTAATGCTTCAATAGTTGGTTCAGGTGGATTAAGTATTTTGAAAAGTCTTAAATTGAAAATTTACCATAGCTCGAATAAGCATGTTAGTACAGCAGATGGTACTAGAAAGTTTGTCAAAGGTATTGTTGATTTACCTATCGTCATCAACGATCAATGTCAGATTATTAAAGCACTCGTTGTCCCTTCTCTGCCACAGTCTTTTATTCTTGGTGTAGATTTTGCAAAACAATTTCATCTTACAGTAGACTTCAAAGATGATACTTGGTATGTTCAATCAAATAATTTTTCAGTTGATATAGTAGAACAGATGGATATTGCTTCAACCCCAAATCTTTTGACATTGGAAGATCTATCATTAGAAGAACGCAACCAAGCAGAAGCAGTTATAGCATCTTTTAGACAAATTAGTAGCGAAGATAGGTTAGGACGTACTAACAAAATAACTTTAACTATTGATACAGGTGATTCACCACCCTTTCGTAAAAGGCCTTACGTTTTGTCTCCTTATATGCAAAATATTTTAAATAAAGAGCTAGATGAAATGCTGAAACTTGTAGTTATTGAACCATCAAATAGCCCTTATTGTTCTCCAGTGCTTCTTGTCAAAAAGAAAAATAATGAATACAGGATGTGCTTTGATGGCCGTCCACTCAATGCAATAACTAAACATGACAGTTATCCACTTCCTAATGTTGAGAGAATTTTAGCCTCACTTAGAGATGCCAAGTATATATCTTCTATAGATTTGAGAAAAGCATTTTGGCAAATACCGCTAAGTCCAGAATCTAGGCAAAAGACTGCTTTTAGTGTGGTGGGGAGAGGTCAATTCCAATTTGTTACTATGCCTTTTGGACTTTCTAATGCTGCGCAGACGCAACAGCGTCTTGTAGATGTTCTTTTTGGACCTAAGTATGAACCAAAAATATTTTCGTATATAGACGATATAATCGTAACTGGATCAACTTTTGAGGAACATATTGATTTATTAAATATAGTGAGAGAAAAGCTTTCGGAAGCAAATTTGACCATTAATCTTAAAAAGTGTGAGTTTTTCAAAACATCTCTTAAATTTTTAGGTTTTATTGTAGGTTCCAATTCTATTCGTACTGATCCTGAGAAAATCACAAGCATGGTTAATTATCCTCGGCCTAGGACCGCCACTGAAGTAAAAAGATTTGTAGGGTTATGTTCATGGTATAGGCGTTTCATTAAAAATTTTTCCACCGTTTTATCACCAATTAATGACCTTCTTGAAGGCAAAAAGAAGAACCAAGCCATAGTTTGGAATGAAGCGGCAAAAGCCTCTTTCATCAAAATTAAACAACTATTAGTATCTTCACCTATTCTGTCACAACCAGATTTTACAAAAAAATTCACTATTCAAAGTGATGCTAGTAATACAGGCCTTGGCGGAGTTCTAACTCAGGTTATCGATGGAGATGAACGCGTTATCGCATATGCCAGTCGTACTTTGACTAAAACTGAACGCAACTATTCAACAGTTGAAAAGGAATTATTAGCTCTAATTTTTTGTATTGAGAAATTCAGACCTTATGTCGAAGGCGTGAGATTTACAGCCGTAGTAGATCATTTTTCTTTGTTGTGGTTGAATAATTTACAAAACCCTTCAGGTAAACTTCAAAGATGGGCAGTGAGGTTACGTCAACATTCATTTGATTCAATACATAGAAAAGGGTCTAACAACGTGGTACCAGATGCTCCATCAAGAATAATCCCAGAAGATGAAACCCATGATTTTAATTTAGCCTTGTTTGATATCGATACAGATAGAATAGATCCGTGGTATAGTGACCTTAGAAATAAAATTCTTGAAAATCCAGATGATTTCCCCCAGTGGAAAGTCGATAATGATTTTGTTTTCAAATATACACCATCTAGACTGCCTATGGAATCAAATATTCCAGATTGGAAATTTTTGGTGCCAAAACCCCAGAGGTTAGATGTTATTAAATCTTGTCACGATCCACCACAATGCGCGCATCTAGGTTTTTATAAAACTTTACACCGAGTACAAGAACGCTTTTACTGGCCTAAAATGCGGCATGATATTCTAAAGTATGTGAGATCATGTAAAACATGTGGAGCTCAGAAAGCCGACAGTTCTGGTCGTATGGGATTAATGGGAAAAGAGAAAATAGTTAATTGGCCTTTTCAAATAATTGGGATGGATTTGATTGGTCCACTTCCACCCACTAGGAAACGAAATAAATGGATTCTTGTAATATCGGATTGGTTTTCGAAATTTAATCTTCTGTATCCTTTGCGGAGTGCCAAAGCACATTTTATTGAGAAAATAGTAGAGAACGAAGTATTTTTGAATTATGGTATACCACAATTTATTATATGCGACAATGGTCCACAATTTATAGATAGGAATTTTAAAAAATTATGTGATAAATATGAAGTTAAAATTTGGTATAATGCAGTTTATTCTCCACAATGTAATATCGTTGAAAGAAATAATCGTACAATTGAAACAGCACTACGTAGTTATATTGACGAACACCCTGATTGGGATCTAGAGATACATAAAATTCGTCAGGCTATAAACACTGTTAAACATGAAATAACAGGATATTCTCCTGCCTTTTTAGTCTTTGGAAGACATGTACCTATTTCTGGGAAATTTTATAGTGGAAATGAGCTGAGAGATGATCTAGAAAACGTTCCTGGGGATCGCAATGCATACGCTACGAATCTCCAAGGTCTAGATGAAATTGTTACAAATGTTCGAGAGAAACTTCATAATGCTTATGAAAAGAACTCTAGAAAGTATAATTTTCGAAAAAGAAACTTTGAATTTTTTGTAGGAGATACTGTTTGGAGGCGAAATAAAGCCAGGTCTAATAAAGGAGATCAGTTCGCTGCCAAACTTGCTCCTAGATATATTTCTTCTCGTGTAAGAAAAAAACTTTCACGTTTAGTGTATGAGTTGGAGGATATTGAGTCCGGCTCCAAGGTTGAAAAATGGCACATTAAGGATCTTAAAGCCTTTCAACCATTCAATGCCTCTGAAAGCGAAATTTCAGATTCCTCAATCTCTGAGTGAATAGTATGTATTTGCTCATTCTATTTTTTTGTCATTGGCCCCCTTCTTTAAATAAATTAACTCGAGTTAACTCCCTACACAAATTATCTGTGATAATTTATTGCAATGTCAGACAAAATTCCCCTTCCGTGATAATCAGACAAAATTCCTTTTCCGTGATAACCGTTGAATGATTTTGTTTACTTTTGATGAGTACCTTTGCTAATCATTAGAATTCACTTTCATCGACCAATTGTTTTTTTTAAAAGTCCTTAAATAAAAAAAAAAGGTTCACGTTACTTCACGTTAACTTTCAATTTTTACTGATTTTCAACTTTAAAAAAAAAAGTATGTTATAACATGATATGAAAATGTATATATATTCTTGTATGTACATAATTAGTATATTGCCCCGATTGTAAAAGGACTTACAAAATTTCTGTGGCTGCGATTCGAATAAATAATGAGAACGTGCCATGAAGATATAGTATATTCGTGAAGGACTTTACCAGATTTTGACTTTACCGATTTTCGACATTACCTGAGTTTACCTAACCAAATTTTGTACCTTTTTAGGCGTGTGATACGCGTAGTTATCATGTCACAGAATATACCCACTATATCACACACTTTGGCAAAACCTTTTTTTTGTACTTCCTCATGCAACTATCTTTTCACGTTTATTGCATGAAATATTGCGAATTGAAAAGAAATAAGTCTATCAAGATAGCCTTTTTTCTGAGAGGGGGTAGTGTAACGTTTTTATTCATCCACACCTGAAACCTGAACTCAACCGTTACTTTTTTCTAATACTTCATATTCGAGCTGTCGAATTGTATTCGCTATTAATTGAAATATCTGAATAAGTGGTTGTTTTCAAAGCTTCAATAAAACTCCTTATAATCCACCGTGTATGACAGTGCGCTGAACAGCTGATTTGTTGAAATTAATTCTGAATAAAACTTACTCAACCTCCATTATATTGTATGTACAGTGTCCGTCCTAATATTGATTGCTCTAATTAGTATGGTGAGATGTAAATAATAATAATCCAATGTTTGTTCCATACTCCTTTGTCAGATTTGTGACGGTTATGGAAATGATTCATCTTCTTCCTTAATTGGTGGGCCTAAACACATATTGTAATTTGTGCCATGTAGTGTTGCCAACATAAACACGAACTACTTGTTTAGTTCCTTAACGATTTCAGTAGTTTTCCGTTGCTGATCAACGTTGTTTTATAATCTTGATCGTTATTATTATTCAAACTTATATCATTCATGAGTTCTGTATTCCCGATGCTAATTGTATATGTTTATGGAACGCGACAATCCTGTCAATTCTATACCTGTCGATTGTCATATCTTCCGTACGATAGACACTTGACTTTTGACAGATAGAGTCTATCTGAAGCCGAGCCAAGGGAAGCATCAACTCGTCTCTCCAAATTTTTATATTGTATGTGGTCGTTGAATATTTCCTTCCTGAAGCATGTGGAATGCAATAAGCATAACAATTTTCATCATATTATTATTATGCATATATTTGGTGTTGTGGCTTGTCGAACCGAAGAATCTGAAGCCTTCGAATTGTGAGAACCCTCTCCGAAAAAGAGGTGAGTTTGAACCTCCATTTTGTTTCACCGGTCAGGTATAAAAACCAACTTGTTTTTATAGGGTTTTTCCTTGGGAATAAGAAAATTCCTTCGAATTTCCTTTCTGAATTTTCCACAATTTCGATGGATTCAACTGGATGTCTTTCTTCCACTAGATGGAATGTATGTGCTGAAACAGTTTTCAAGAGATGGGATGTCTCCAGAAGGATCATATCTTCAATGTCACCTTTCTATTAATTGCAATGCCACAGATTGCTGATTGTAGAAACATCAACTTTGAATACCGTTACATCTAGGACGGGTCCATGGAACCATCACTGGATAACAGGCTAGTTATCTAACAAATATTCCTTCATTTTTTATTTTTCATTGAACCTTCATTGCAATTAGTTGTAATATTACATAGAACCACGCATTTATTCATGCACCAGCCCTTTTTACTAAATTATATTTCATCAGGTATGAAAACCCCTCCACAAAAGTTCATGAATTTTTCGCGGGTATATATTTCTCTAAAATATTAATATTTTCAAAGAACATTGATCACCGATGGGCTTGATTCAGATTCAATTACTACTACTACGAATATGAGGTTCACCTTTTATTACTATTAGGTATTTAATTTACTTATTTGTTTTAAAGCTAGCATTGAATACATTAAACTTATCAGTATGGGTAAATTTCTTTTATTTCAATCGTAACATCTGCTCTCTCTACTTTAGGTTTCTGGTCTTTTCCAATTAAAATCATATAAAAGAGTCAGTGGCGCCCTTTTACCATCCATACTTATTTACAAAGAAAAATAATCAAACAGTCACTTATTCACACCCAAATGCAGCCGATAAACGGCTGCCGGAGCATTGTGAAGTGAATTTTCTCAACTCGAGAAAATTGACGGCACAATCTATCCCTTAACATTAACTCATAAAACCCTGAGTTATAAATTTTACATAACTCTTCTTGTAACACTGCCTTTAAATTTACCTATACTACCACAAAATAGATCACAATTATTTTGCAGCTCATTAAAATTTCTTTGCATCCTAGTGATAGGGTTATTGTAGCCATAGTTTGTAGAATAAAATGGAATGGCAAAAAGAGGAGGGTTACATGTTCTTGCCGATGTATTGAACCTAATCATGCTTAGTAACAGTGGAGAGATAATAATTCCATTAACCAATTTATAAAGAAAACACATTTCTAAAATCTGCCTTCGCTTTTCCAAAGTTAACAAATTAAGTTCGCATAAAATGCTCTGGTAGTTCATATGAGCAGCAAAGGTGCCACTACGAAATGAATATGTTCTTAGAAACCTTTTCTGAATTCGTTCAATGCTGTCAATGTGTGTTGTGTGTTTGATAGTAAGGAGACCAAACAATGGAGCCATATTCAAGGGAAGGCCTGACTAAATGGCAATACAGTGATTTAAGTGTAGTATGAGAGAATTGTCTACTATTCCTGACAACAAAGCCTAAATTCCTCGAAGCCGTACTCACCATTTTGTTTATATGACTTCTGAAAGATAGTCTGCTGTCAAAAATAATGCCCAAATCTTTAATCTCATTAACTCTCTTCAGTCCAGAATCATTAACTGAATATACATTTTCAATACAGTTATTACTCATAGTAAAACTAATAGAGTAACATTTTGAAATATTTAGTTCCAAGTTATTTGAAGTAGACCAGGCATTGAGACTATCCAAATCTGACTGAAGCAAAACAATATCCATGTGATGCTGTATTTCCTTATATAATTTTAGATCATCTGCATATAACATAAAGGCCGAATGTGATAAATATTCATCAATATCATTGATAAATAAATTAAAAAGTACCGGTCCACAATGGGAGCCTTGAGGAACGCCAGACAATACTGGTATTGCATCAGATATAAAATTTTTAATACGTATGCATTGTTGACGACCAACTAAGAAACTTTTGAGCCATGCAACTAAACTGAGATTAATACCCATAGAACTGAGTTTTTCACATAATAAGGTATGACTTACCCTGTCAAACGCCTTTGAAAAATCTGTATATATACTATCGACTTGAGTCTTTTTTGCAAAGGCATTCAACAGGAAGTTTTGGTATAACATCAGGTTACTGACGGTCGATCTACCTGAGCAAAATCAAATTCAAATATTTGAAGTTTGTGCTGACAAATGGGCAGTCACCATTTTATCAAACATTTTGGGAATTGTTGATTGGATACAAATGCCTCTATAGTTTGAAATATCCTCCCGATTACCAGATTCGAAAACAGGTGTTATATAACTGTTCTTCCAGTAGTGGGAAAGCAGCCTTTCTGCAGTGACAGATTGAATATGTGTTTTGATGGTTTTGTTAGTGAACAAACACATTTTTTCAGTAGAAAAGATGGAACACCATCAGGTCCAAATGAGATTTTATCAGGTAATTTAGTGATATCATTATAGATATCATAGCAACTGAAAGTAGGCATCAGGAAATTATTACATTGTTTTACAGTTTCAGAATAGTTTGGTATCAGTAAGTCAGGACGATCAGCTCTATACACAGTAGAGAAGAAATCTGCAAAAAGATTCACAGTCTCAATTCCATTTGTACTAACTATGTTCTGAAGAAACATACGTTTGGGGTATTCATTATTTTTTCGAATTTTATTCACATGATTCCAAAATGAAGATGGATCATCAATCAGATGATTCTCCACCTTGTGCATATAAGATTCAAAACATTGTGAAGAGAGGTCCTTACACAATGAACGTAAGTTAGAAAAAATAGTATAATCATGTGGACTATGACTTGTTTTATACTTTTTTTGTGCTTTTTTCTTTTCAATAACTAAACTCCTCAGTTCATGTGAAAACCAGGCAGGAAATGTGGAGCATTTATACGATTTCACTGGAATAAATAACTCAAACCCCGTTTGAAGGACCTCATAAAAATATTGAACGGCTAATTTTAAATTCAGATTATCAAAAATAGTACTCCAGTCTATGGATGCAAAAAAATTATTTAACATAGGGTAATCAGCATATCTAAAATCGTAAAAAGTAAATTGAGTTCTCAAATTGGATGACATTACATTTATTGGCATTTGAAAAAAGAAGGCCATATGATGAAAGTTATTATCCAATAATAGGTCATCCGAGGATGTAATTTTGATATCCGGACAGTGAGAAAAGATTAGATCTAAGTATACACCATGATTGTTACATATATCGTTGATTTGGAAAAGATTCAAAAATGAAAAGCTTTCACATAGAATACAAGCAGCTGAGTTTGGTGGACAACTCACTGATAGATCGTGACCTTTATCATTGCTCCAGATTGCTTCTGGTAGGTTATAGTCTCCCGCCAGTATCATAGTATGATCATCATAGATATTAGCTATCTCCTCAACAGTGCGACAATGCTGTAAGTAGCAATCTACATCTGATTTTGGTGGCAGATATACAGCTCCCAATAGAATTTTGTCCATATTAGAGCTAGTACTCACAGAGACAAAGATTTGTTCAATGCTAACACAAGTTGTGGTAACCAATTCAGTGGCAAATGTATTACGGACTGCAATCAATATACCACCCCCACGTTGGTGGACACTTGTAAGGCAATTTCTATCATACCTATATACATTAAATCCATGAGAATTGACTTCACTCGGCAAAATATCAGAATTAAGCCAGGTTTCTGTAAGGATTATTGCATCATAATCACACATCGACACTGTTTGTTTGAGTAAGTCTAGTTTTGTCCGTATGCCACCGACGTTTTGATAGTAACAGTTGAAATTACTTACTCGTTTTTTGAACGAGTTTTAATAGTATTATCTTTAGTAACAATTCTTGGAATACCGTTGAAAAACTTCAGCATAATGTCTTTCACACCATTGTTCAACTGAGACTTAAACTCATCCTTAATTTTGATCACGTAACTTTGTTGAAGTTTTGTTCTATCTGCACCAATCTTAGATTCCTTGAGCTTGAATGCTAAGCGAAGCATTTTTTGAACAATGCTATTACTAGAAAAAATAACTTTCATTGGCCTAGGCTTATTGCTGTTGACTTGTCCCACACGAAACACTTTTAGAATGTCTATCTCATTGACTTCCACCCCAATGAGTTTTGCTATATCGAGAACATGTTGTTTGTCATGATTAATTCTCACAGGAGTATTTCCTGAAGTACATTCGGGGCTATTATAAAACATCAAAGTGTTAGCTCTACGACCACGCTCGCCCACTTCAAGAATTACATCTTCCATATCAAAGGGTTTTGCGTTCATTTTGAGTAATTCAACATCCTTCTTCAGCTCCTTCACTTCATTTTTCAAATCAGTTAAACGAAACACTCTTGAATGCATCTTTACAAGCCGGACAGTAAAATTGTACATCGTTTTTGTAGAATTACTGCACGATATTCAGTCGTCGATATGCCAGAGCAATTTTTTTCTTTAGAAGAATGAAAATGGAATGTTTCTTTGCAGCTGTCGCATGAAACTTTCTCATCATTTTCTTTTAACAGAATTTTACACACGCTACACTCCGACATCATAACCTTACTTTATGATTATGCACAATATTTCATATAATTTCCACAACAGCAATCTGATTTATGGTTGTAACTGTGCCAAACTTGAATTAAGATATTATTATATGTAAACATATGATGAAATCACAGTATTTTTCCAGTTATATGATTTAAATTCAGAGCACAATATTTAGACGTGACTATGCTCCCATTGACGTATTACTAGGAAAGAGAGAATGTGAGAAAGAGATGAAGCAGAAACGTAGTGGGTGCCAGATAGTTCAGAAAATGAAGCTGAAAAAATGGTAAAACCTCGCAATTTTTTCGTCCAGCACCGATTTGTACAAAAATTTGGGATTAGGCTTATTACACCCTCTAGTTTATTTTCTACATTGTGCCGTTGTACGCTTTTTGTTTTTAAGGGGTGAAAACTACCCCTTATTTTTAAAAATTATAAAATAACATTAAAAACCTAAATATGGGTGAAAATAGTTTAATAATGATTGTTTCATGTTTTAGGATACAATTTCATGATCTTTCAACCTCCCCTTGTTATAAACTACCCTTGAAAACCTTGAAATTTTTATAATATGTCTTCGAACTTTAGAATACACTGGTGAGAAATCAACAAAATATACACTCACACACGCGAGCAGGTGTTTCTTCTCTATCTTCCAATATGAATGGAAAAAGTGGAACATATAACGTGTAGATAATTACGCTCCGAAGCGGGTAATTCGAATTAAAAAAAAATTGATCGGTTTTTTTTGCATAGCTCCCTCATTTTAGGTGATAGAAAATTTTTTTCATGAACGATTTTGTAGAGCTTCTCAAGAGCTATAAGACTATGTCAATCGAATCACTTAAGATCCCTTAATTTCTAAATGGGGATAGTTTAAAGCGCTTGACTAAGGTGATGTTCGGTCGTAAATGTATGTGTTAAACGGCTGTATCTCGCCGAATATTCACTTTACAAAAAATCTACACAATTTGGTACTGCATCATTTTTTCGTATCTTCAGTATTTTGAGAGATATTTATAAGAAAATGGTTAAAAACACGAAATTGAAAAAAATCGTTTTCTCTTTAAACTCCAATTTTTCTGGTATTGGGCATTTCAAATTGGTTAAACTTCGTGGGTGTATTGAAAGTACATATATAAGAAGAATCACAGAAGGGTGGCGATCAATTTCAGTAGGGGGTAATTCGGAGGTTGTTTTTACAGATTTTTATCGTAGAAAAAAGCGGGTACCGATCTTATTTTGATCATAGGTCGGTCAATTTTCATGCAAGGAAGACATTTTTTCATTTGTTTGGAAGCTTCAATTGAATACCTCAAAAAATATTCTATGAGCTTTCGTCGAAAAATGCAAATTTTTCTCGTTATTTCGCTTCAAGTATTCCAATTTATACATTTTGACGAAGAAAGCTAAGCATTAATTTGCTGTATCTCAATTCGTAGGTGTCGTAGGAAAATTATAAGGAAACCTTTTTTTTTGTATTTTCAAAAGCTACAATTTGCCTCTCCACACTTTTTTTTGATAAAATGCATAGTTTTAGAGTTATTTGCAAAAAACCATTTGAGAAAGTCGAGTTTCTCGTCAAAAAGCTGTTACTTTCAACTTCGAATATTACGCTATGGTAGAACACGATTAAATTTCCACAATTTTTTTTTATTGTCTTGACATGTTTCGATACACTCTAATATAATCGTGTTCTACCTTATAGCGTAATAACTATGGATTTCCATCAAGTAAAGGCCACCTCAATCCAAAACTACGAATAACTCAAATAATATTACTTTTACGAAAAAAACGTATGAAACATTTTTTTCCTGCGAATAACTTTTTCAGTCGATTCCTACAGTTGAAATGTGAAAAAAAAATTCCACCCCCGTGATGGGGTGGCAACCACCCCTATGAATCTAGCGTACAGCGTCATGATATAGACAATGATCCTTGAGCTATTCCCTACCTTCTGTGAAAATTTCAGGTAAATCTATGGTGGACGGAAAAATTGCGAGCCAAAATGCTTCAGTTCCCTAAACTAAAAGCTGAACCCTGTGGAACACATGCATTTTTTGGAAGAGTATCAGACGATACTTCATTAAAAACAATATATAAAGACCTATCAGAAGAGAAATCCATCAACACATCACACAATTGAGGTATTACCATAAGAAAGCAGTTTAGAAAGAAGACCCCGATGCCCAACTCGATTGAAATGTCGATTGCAACAGCTAACGTTTCTCTGTATTTCTCGATGGAATGCTGCCAAATATGGGAAACTCGCACCAATAAGTCGTTAGTTGATCTTTGATGGTAGAATCCGTATTGTCGGTCATTGATTATTCCTGATTCTCCCAGATATTTGATGAGCTTCATATCGATTGCCCTCGGTGCAATCGGTCTTCAATCAGGTACAAGGTAAAAATCTCTGCCTCTTTTTAGGAACTGGCTGTTTTCCAGGACTTGGAAAAAACAAGTTATACCAAAGGCTATACAATTCGCAAAGTATATGTGTCCATTCGGTGGTACACACTTCAAGAACAATTGCTGGAATGCCATCGGATCCGCAAGCCTTGTTTATATTCAGGTTCATAAATTTTTTTTTTATGAATATGACTGTCGACAGGCGTGACACTCGGGGTTTCTGTTCCCGATGAGACCAAAGTAGAATTTCGAGCAAATATATTAGCAAATATATTCGGTGCTGGTTTGGCAGTGGCGGCTTCTGATCCATCCTCTTTGGATGAAGAAGGAAATGACCGGAGAGCTTAATTTTTGGCGACAGCTTCAGCAAATGACCAAAATGAACGAGAATCCTTTGGACATTCGACAAGTCTTGAATGAATTCTATGATTAAAAAAATTATACTTGGGATAATGAAATTGATGCATGAATACTAAATTTTGCAGTGAAATTGACAGATGAAGATTTCAAGGTGGCAACTGGGCGCCACCTGGGAAAAAATAAAGTGAAAAGGGGCTCTTGACACAAGCTCCTGAAGAAGTCAATATCTTCAATCACTACAAGATGGCGGATCATTTAATAATTGCCTTGAAACATCGACCGTTGACTTCATACTTCAAGAAAATCACATCGATTCGAATCAGAAGATGCTCAAAATGAACTCTTTGAACTTCTTGACATAAGATATTTCACGCAGAACATTTTCGAGCAGAGTAACGTCGATATTTCTACGAATATTCATTATTCTCTGCAGTGTATCCAATATGAAGCAGGTTCAGTTTCGTACAAGTTTTGCTTCAAAATAAGTCTGAAGGTGTCAAATCTGGCAAGTGAGCTGGCCATTCTGTAGGACCACGATGGCCACTCCAACGACTATGGAAAGTATTATCCAAATAGTTTCTCACTTGTCTGTAATGTGGTGGTGCTCCTTCTTGTTCGAATAATAATATCCATATTGAATTCAGTAGGATTCGCTTAGACGATTTGGGTGATTAGAGGATCAACAGTAGTTTCCAGCATATTCAAATAAAGTCCCCCTCTTGAATTTTGTTAAGTTGACTATTCTGGAGATACTTCACGTGTTACATTTCTACTAAAACTAAATGAAAATATTCAAATTGAATAATGTTTGTTGTCGTACTGACATTTTAGTTTTTAATGAACGAAAAATAACTTATCAAACCTATTAAGCAAAGGAAAAGGAATACGCTATAAGGTAGACACGATTAAATTTCCACAAAATTTATTGTCTTCGCGACATGTTTCGGTACACTGTACCTTTATCAAGCGAATGTATTTAAACACTAAATTATTCTTCGCTAAAAGCTCCTTAAATATATCAGGGCCTACTCTAATTATCTATGATTCCTAGAATAATACCACTGAGGAATCATAGATAATTAGAGTAGGCCCTGATATATTTAAGGAGCTTTTAGCGAAGAATAATTTAGTGTTTAAATACATTCGCTTGATAAAGGTACAGTGTACCGAAACATGTCGCGAAGACAATAAATTTTGTGGAAATTTAATCGTGTCTACCTTATAGCGTAATAACTATGGATTTCCATCAAGTAAAGGCCACCTCAGTCCAAAAAATAGGAAAAGGAATATTTCCAGAATATCGATGTTATTGGGTTTGAATTCAGGTAATTATTAAAAGTTCTGCTATATTGTGGTAGGTTGAGATATTTGCTGCGTCTAACAGCTAATGTCTAATTTGCCATTTCACCATGGAAAACTGTCGAAATTTTGGTGTAGCGACTTTAAGCGCTGTTATCTGTTAGACACGTCCATTGACAGATTCTATGGATGTGGAGTATTCGTTGGGAGCATCAGAATGACGTATCACAATACCCCCCTTTCCATTCAATTTTTTCTTCCCAAATGGCGCCAAGTCTCCATCTTGGAATTTTTATCTGTCAATTTTACTGCAAATATAGTATTAATGCACAAATTTCATTATCCCAGGTTTCAATTTCAATTTTTTGAGTTAACCCTTTCAAAAATAAAAAGGGGGGCATAAAAGAAACGTACTGTATATGTCCATGGTTCCACTGTATTGATGAATGAATATATTGAATACAAATAATGAACAACAGAGAGATAACAAAATGCATTTTCGAGATAATTCACCATTATCATGTCCTCATTTGCATCAAACACAACAATTCGCAAATCAACATGAAGTTGTTGGATCGTAAAAAAACATTTCAGTATTATTTAAATAAACCATCCTCAGATATTATATCTGAAAAAATCAAACTCACGTAAACATCTGCCGAAAAACAATGAGGAAGGAATTTCAAAACTTTTTGTTGATTTCATAAATGTGCAACTGATTTCACTACAGCTCACAAATGCAGAATGCCTTATTATCGATCAGTTGAAGGCGGGCTTTCCGTACCTCGATCGTCAAATGGAACCAGTAAATTAAACAAATCTAGTCCGCCGTCGGAATTACAACTCACAGCTTCTGTGCAGAAAACACTTTTTTCATTAATATAAGGGAACACCTAGTATAAAAGGAATTTTATTGTATGATGTATTTCCTTTTCTTGGAATAGTCGATGAGGTAATTTTCGCTAAGAAAGTGCGTTGGATAGAAATCATTACGATAAGTTCATTTGTGACATTTCCTGATGGAAGTACGTTTACAATAAAATGATTGAGTTACCGAAAGAACTGATGTACAGTGTATTCGATTAGTGCAGTTCCTAAAATCACAAAAGTATTTTCTTTCGACAATAGGATTCCATCGTTAAAATCTACCGTGCCTTCTGAGACTGCAAATCATACAACGGGACAACTTGACAAACTAGTACTATATTTTTCAGTTTTTTTTTGCTTGAGCATTCTTTCGAAGACTTGTTCGGCCGTGCTTGAGCTTGAAAAATATAAACGCTTGTAATAATCAATATCAAAGAAATAAATTTCCTCCAACTTCGAAATTTCAGAAACACGATTTTTTTCCCATCTGGCTATTATTTCCCCAAATGTAGTAGTCCAGTTCTCAATCGTATTACTGAACGTTGTACATTCCGTATTTTCCTCTTTGTCCTGAGCTATAATATTCCTCAGGGTGGCCAAGTTTTGTTGAGTTTCTTCTGGGGTTGTGAAATTATCGTTTGTTACTTCTTGAATATAATTTCTGTTTCTTGAACATATATTCATTCATTTGATATGAAATAATAGATGGTTCTGGAGGTAATTGTAAAAAGGTTCACCTCTAGAGCTGGAATGTGTGACAGATTTCCTCTGAATGCGGAGTTCGATCTCACAACTGATTTCGGATGATTCAGTCTAAGTGAGTTCAATTTAATGATCTACTGTATTGAAAGCAGCAAATGTAGTAGGCGAAATGTGGTTCTCTTCATAACTGTCCAATTTTGCAGAAAGCATATCGAATAGAATTTTGAAAAAATCACTTCCATGTAGCCGTGCGGCAATGTGCTGTAACTTTTTACCCTGAACATCACATACCCAAACTTTTCATTGAATTATTCGTTCAAATTTTTGAAAGGGTAGGTTGATTATACTTCCGAAACATATTTGAAGTAATTTAAATCGATCAATCTCAATTAGCAAATGCTGGAATGTAACTTTCTTAGTGCTTTTCCATGTACAACTGGTCCTCGACTTTTTCATCAGCTGTCTCCGTAGTGGACGAGATTAGAGATGATAATACACCAATTGCAATTTTTTAAAGTATCGAAATTGAATCAGTTACCCCAGTAGTTGAAATGCATATATTTCAGATGTCGAAAATACTCACAGTACGAACTTATTCAAAATATTTCTAAAATGATCAAATAAATAAATATATCACCGTACATTTGATCATCTGGCAGTTGGGTGGAGGACTATCAAACATTGGAGAGTGGGATCTCGAACTGAAAACGAATTATTTGTCTTTGAAACATCTATTCCGAGCCGTTCGCCTCACAATGTGGAGTGAACAGTTGTAGAAAACCTAAATGTAGTTGCAGTTTATCGATTCTGATTACCAAATAGTAAATAGTTCCTGAATTTTCATATGCAAAAAGGTCTTCAAGAAGTTTCTTCTCACTGTGCTTACAAGAGAGGTTGTATTGTTTTCGAAGAAGAAGAAGTGCCGATAGAAGTTCTCTTTTAGCATATTCAAATTTGTGAAAAGTGATCAGTTCTCTGGATTCAAGCTGTTCTCAGGAATGCTGTTGCCTGCAGAATTAATCAGGTGGGTTGAAATTTGTTGTTCAGGGTTATCAGGATGCTCGTCTATTTCATACATTACGTTTGGAGACTTTGTTGAGTCTTATTACTTTCTATATCATCTCAAAATCTCATTCACAATCAAGAGATGTGCTTATTTATAACCTACTTACCCTACCCACCAATGCAGTTAAACAAATGGAGCTATTCATGAAACGATATAACATGTCTCACACATAATCTCACTGGCAAACAGACCGAAAAGATATTGGTTGCCCTGATGTCCCCATGAAAAATCTTGGACACCTCACTTTACAACCGCTAAATTTCATCTTTTTTGGAGTTTCCTTAGTCATCCCGGATACAACAAAAACAACAAATTCGCACTGATGGTCCTATAAGAAATCTTGGACCCCTCACATTACAACGGCTATGTTTTATCCTCTTTCGAATTCTCTAAAACATCCCGAATACAACCAAATCAAGAAATTTCCACTGATCATACTGTCAGAAATCTTGGACACCTCACATTACAACGGCTATGTTTTATCTTCTTACAAATTCCCTAAAACATCCCGAATACAACTAAAACAAGAAATTCCCACTGATCATACTGTCAGAAATCTTGGAGAACTCACATTGAAACTGCTCTGTTTCATCTTAATGCGAGTTCTCTAAGTAAGCCTAAATAAAACTAATTGGATGAAGTAGAAGTTTGAATCTTTGGTTATCATCCAGCAGATGGCGTTGCACCTCAGAGGTTCACACCATCTGCGCCAAATTCATATTTTTGTAGCGTAAGAAACAGACCGTTCGAAATGTTTTGTGTTCGCAAGATCAGCCGAGTGTCACTAAGGAGCAAAATGGCGGGTGGAAACAGCTGCCTGTCATCGGATTTGTGAATGCAATCATTTCGAATACGAAAATCTGATTTATATAGATAGTCAACTAAAGCAATCGAAGTGAATTTCTGGAATAACTCACCAAAGGATATTTGAGAATTTGTCAAAAAACACGCAGGGGCACTACTTGCGACGATCACACAGGTATCCTTCTTGTGATCTCGCAGGGAACTCGCCACAAGATTTCACAGAAAACTCGTCAGTTTGTACTGTTCGAGTTCCAGTTTGTGCTCTTGTAGAATTTCTTCACGGGAACACGTAGAGACCTCGTCACAAGACATCGCAGAGAACTCAACACAAGATATCACAGAGAACTCGTCACAAGATATCGCAGAGAATTCGTCACATGATATCGCGGAGAACTCGTCATTTTTTACTGTTCGAGAATTTCCACACAGTATAACGCAGAGATCTCGCAGATAATATCGCGGCGGCGGACATTTGAAGCAAGTATAGAGGTCTCGAGAACCTCTTTGAGATCTGGCAAAATTAGTCAAAATTTCCTACAGAGAGATTACTGAGAACTCTTTGAGACTTCTTCGTGTTGCCTGGGTGGCCAAATAAATCTGAAACTCGGAAACAGCTGCAGCGATTCTCATGAAATTAAGTATGCAGGAGATTTCGGGGGTGATAATAGGTTATTATTCTTCCATTACTATGTCGGTAATATGAAAAAATCGTATTATTATTGCACCACTTACACATCCAATACTGTTTTTTACCCATACACAATGAGCAATACAGTTCTTGAACATGTTGATAATATTAGAGACTTAGGAGCTCACTTCGACCAACAGCTTACATTTAACTCTCACATAAACGAAATTACTAAAGCAGGATAAATGTACATATGGTTTCATCTTTAGAAATTGTAGAAACTTTAATGATATTACTGCACTCTCATCTCTCTTCTTCAGTCTAGTAAGGTCTAAACGAGAATATGGATCATTAATATGGAATCCCATTTATAGCCAATCCTCAACAACCATCGAGAAAGTCGAAAAAAAGTTTTTAAAATTTCTATGCTTCAAGGTTGATGGAGTTTATCCTTCAAGAGGATCTGATTATATGAATATACTACGTAAATTCGATTTCGCATCTTTAGAAAAACGCAGAAATCAAGCATCCATAATATTTCTACATAAGCTATTGAATGGTGAGGTGGACTCCCCTGTACTATTATCGCAAATAGATTTTCATGTGCCGAGATCAGAGTCTAGATCAAATATCACTTTCAAGTGTAAAAGAGCTCATACAAATATTATGTCTAAAGCTCCAATTGATGTGATGTGTTCAAACGCTAACAAATTATCAAATATTTGTGATGTTTTCAACTGCAGTAAGAGTGAATTGAAAAATAAATCACGAGCACATCTATAAGCAATTTGGGAATTAATCATGTTAGTTATTTTTTTATTTTTTTTAACTCTTATATTGTATCCATGCCATATTCTGTAGGTTGTAGTTGTAACACTGGTACTATACTTCTAATTATATTACATTTGCTATCCTTTGAAAATTGCCTTGTAAATGGTTTCTGTTGGGCAATAAATGCTATATTATTATTATCACTTTGTAATTCGTATATAAATATGATTTCCAACAAACACGATTCACCGATAAAACAAATACCGTGACGAAATTCATTCTGAGTAGACCTAATTTTTCCTATATCTGAATTTTATTTGATAGGTCTGTGGAATGTGTACTTCGTGCCAGTTCTTAGTAATTGTTCTTAGTAATTGATTGATTGATTGATTGATTCATGAGGGTGTTTTCATTTGATGGGCCCCTCGACCTCATAAAAATAGGACTAAGAAAGTGAAAAAAGCTAATGATTTTTATATAGGTAAGCTAATTCACACCAAAGGAAAGCCCTGTAATCTGTAATGCTCAGAGAACACCGCGTGAGTCAATGGACAGGAGATACGAATCAACATTCATTTCGAATTTTTGAAGTTCACAACAAAGGGGTGGGAATTCTGTACTCGTCGGGTCATCCGTGTTGATATTACCAAGGGTGGAACGATTGATGACAATTCAGAAGAGCATCGACCGTGAAAATTTTATATAATATATAAAAGCTGGATTCCGCCTTATGTTTCCATTTCATAGAAATTATTTTTCTCTCCTAACGTACGGAAAGGACCACTTCTCCGCATTCATTTTAGTGTGGAAGGAATCACTTTTTCGCAATAGTGTGTAAAAGTAAATCTGTTAAGTTCTTCGGGGGGCACTGACATTCGAATATTCAAAACATATATTAATAATAATAATAATAATAAAATATTTATTGAGCAGTACTGTAAATTAAACAGGTACAACACAAAAGGTGGGAATTCGGCTACAGCCGTTCTTCCATTCCCCCTTAATATTCACAAAAAAATGTTCACATACATATTTCTATAAATACAATTCAAAATATATAACGATAACAGACAACAACAAAACAACAAATATGAAGAAGAAAAAAACAATGGTTCAATATTGATCAATAAGTAGTATTTCTTTTAGTTCTTTTCTGAATGTTAAAAAAGATACATTCAGTAATCTCATGTATATATTCAATAGCCTAGGTGCATTATATGAGAAGCTACCCTCAAACTTTTTTGTGGAGTGCTGCGGAACTGTGAAATTATTAACCCTGACATTAACATTGTGTATGAAAGATCTTCTTATCAATAGAGTATGAAGGTAAGTTGGAATTTTGGACAAAAGTAATTTGTATAGAAAAGATAGAAATAAAAACTTTACTCGACTTTCAACTTTCAGTAGATCTAATCTGATGTACTGCGGAGTTATATGGTCCCTATATGGTACATTGCAAGCAAATCTTAAGCAGGCGTTTTGTAGTTTCTGTAGTTTCTCTCGATTGTGGCAGGTTAAAAAATAGTAATAAACCATGTAGCAATAATCAATATGTGGAAATACCAGAGATTTAACCAATTTTAATTTGATATTTTCATTTATTTGATATTTCAGATGATACAAAAACTTCAACTTGGGAAAAGATATTTTAGTGACATGATTCACATGGTCACTGAATGTGAACCGAGTATCAAAGTACACCCCTAGGTTTTTGGCTCTGGAGACCCAACTTATAGGCAAGTCATTCATCATGATATCGAAGCTACAGATGGATTCTCTTTGTTTTTCTGGGCCAATACATAGTGCGACACTTTTACTGGGATTGATCCTCAATCCATTATTAGAGCACCATATATATATTTGATTCAAATCTGAATTGATGGCATTGATATTATCCTCGTCGTTTGCTTCACATGCATGATACACTTGCATATCGTCAGCATATAGGTGAATTTTTGAGGAGGTTATCGCGTTAGGCAGATCATATGTGAATATTGAAAATAAAAGTGGACCGAGTACACTGCCTTGGGGAACCCCAGAAGATGTAGCTCTGAAGTCAGAACACAAATCATTGTCAATTTTCACTCTTTGTAATCGTCCATACAGATAGTCTGCAAACCAAGACGAAGCGGCGCCACTGAACCCAATAAAATGTAACTTTGCTACCAATAAATCAAAATTCACCAAATCAAATGCTTTGCTTTGATCAAGTAGTACTAAAATAGTACTACGTGACTCATCTAATGTCGTAGCAATATCATCCACTACTTTTAACAAGGCTGTATTTGTACTAAATTTTTGCCTAAATCCCGATTGAACAGATGGTAGCAATTCATTATCGTTTAAGTACCCATTTACATTTTCTGCAACAATTTTTTCAAACATTTTCGCAAATGCAGGTAGAATGCATATGGGCCTCAAATCGTTGAAGGAAGATGGGTTACTTACTTTTGGTAGAGGCAGAACATCAACAGATTTCCATATTATGGGAAATACACCCTGATTTAAGGAATCATTAAATATGTTTCTAATGACGTCTATGCAGTAAGGTAGAACTATACTTATCATTTTAATATTTATCCCATCAACACCATATGCTTCCGATTTGCAGTTTTTCAAGCTCTTATAAATTTCATTATTTGTTATTTGAGAAAATTCAAAGGTATGGTCACACATCGCATTGTTTTCATAATATTCTATCAAGTTACGGTCTACAACTGAGTTTCCTGCCACGTTTAAGAAAAAATTGTTCAAGTCATACGGATTGATCAGCTCTTCAGGTAGCGTGTTGTTTTTTCTACTATTTGTGCACACACCCCATTCACGAAGGCTCTTCCATAGCCCTCTAGAATTGTTTTTATTTTTTTCCAGAGTGAATTTCATGTATGCTTTTTTCTCTTGACGAACTGCGTTTTTTACTATGTTTCTCAAGGTTATATAATATTGCTTATGCGCAACTGTATTTGATTTGTTGAATTTTCGGCGAGCTTTCTCTTTTATATGAATCATTTTTTTCAAGTTATGTGTCATGAATGGTTGGTAGTTTCGCCTAGTCCTAGCTGTGCAGATTGGGGCATGGAAATCAAAGAGAGAAAGTATTGCCGTGTTTAAAGTTTCAGTTCTCGTGTTTAAGTCTTCGATAGAATTTATATGATTCCAGTCAATTTTTATAGCGTCGGAGGCAAATTCTTCCAAGTTGAAGTGTTTATAATCTCTATAATATATAAGCTTTGTATTTGATTGTGGACCTTCGAATTTCAATTTGCAATATACCAGTAGGTGATCCGTATTACTATTCAAGTCAAATGTATCACTACACTCATAAAGAATATTTTCGCTAAGACAGATAACATCGATTAATGTTTCAGAAGTATTGGTGATTCTAGTGGGTTTATCAATGATTTGAAGCATATGGTAGTTTGATATTAAGGATAAAAAATGTTGACTAACAGCATTGTTTTGGTTCAGTAGGTTTATATTGATATCGCCCATTAGAATAACAGATTCAGTTTCTAAATACATTTGTTCTATGGAATCCGACAAATCGTTCAAAAACCTGACGCTCACATTGGGTGGTCTATAAACCATTCCAAGTCCTACTTTCGTTTTATAGATATGAATCACTAACCAAAGTTGCTCAAAGCCGGTATCACTCGAAGTGCATATAAAATTTCTGTACTTGAATTTTGATTTGAGGAAGATGGCTACACCGCCTCCTCGCGTTGGTCGGTCTAGACGAATCATATTGTAGTTAGGTATTGATATCAAGTGATCCGGGTACTCCGGCTGAAGCCATGTCTCTGATACACCGACGATGTCCATATCATTTTCAAGGATATAATTTTTCAATTCGATGAAATTAGGTACAATTGATCTTATATTAAGTTGACAAATTTTAACAGCCAGTTTTTTGATTTTGCGATTACTGGAATGCCTTTTACATATTTGATGAAAATATATTAGTATGGTTGTACTTTACAGAATGACTGGAAAGTGAATAAATTGATTAGAATTCTGCTATAATTTTTGATAAAAAGAAGTATTTTTCAATAATTGTTTGATGGCCTCTGCAATTGATTTGCAGAATGCAGCGAATTGCATGTTGAATATTGATATTAATGAAAATCAATTTTTCGATATGTATTCAGTAATGAATGTTTGAACGCGTCGTTCGCAATCGCGTGCGGAAAAGTATCATTTTCCTCACTTGTGAGGTAAACTATTATTTAATGTACTTCATGAAACTTCAATGGAAATAATAAACATTTTCATTATCATTATTGGAATTGTTGAAAATTAACGATAATTCACAAAGCTGAGTTAGGACTAGTTTGATTATCATATCTCTCACAGATAAAATAAAAGCGTTTGTCGCACGCATTGTCATTCCATTCAAGTCGGCCGTCATTCACCCAAATCTCCAAACATTTTTCGTCTATATCGTTCGGTTCACCGTCGGACCATCTAGTGTAGTCAATTGGTTCCGCATAGGGCAGCCACAGCCAACTGTATCCGTCGACTAGTCTCGTACCCGAGGACCAGTATCTGTCACCTTTACCTGCAAATGGAATATATCAAAAATTATTTTCTTGACATTGAAATCTGAGGAACTATCAGTAAGCTATAGGAACAAATATAGCTGGAGAATGATATATCCAATGAAAATAACGAATTCTAATGGTCGGTTCATACACCACACTTTTACTTTTACTTTATCTTTTACTTTTACTTTTACCTTAAGAATGGAATTGGACCGTTCATACACCAGTGTTAAAGTAAACAGGACGCATGCGCAGTGATCAAAAACAAACGAAGAAGAAGAAGAAATTGTAGGTTACGTCATTGTTTTGATTTGCAATTTGCTATTTTGTATCGGATAATGACAGATATTTCAGAGAACACCCATTTTAAATCATTTCTGTAAAATATTCAGAAGAATACGTTTCCTTTTAATGTTGGTGGCACTGCTTGCTGTGATGACTTCACATGCACGCGTGCGCAGTCCCTGAAATTATTGAATCATCTGATTCTTAAAGTAAAAGTTCTCATCCTTAAACTAAAAGTAAAAGTAAAAGTGCCGTGTATGAACGCCTCGATTGATTTACATTGTGACAACTTTCTTAAAGTAAAAGTAAAAGATAAAGTAAAAGTAAAAGTGTGGTGTATGAACCGACCATAAAGGTAAGCGTCCATAGGTACGCATCGTACGTATCGTACGGATCGTATAAAACGGATCGATTTGTGGTAGTGCGTCTACTGTATCCGTAGCGATCGGATTGCTGATGCGACGGTCGGCTTTTAAGTAACATTCGCATTTTCGTAGTGAGTGGACGATCGGAAACATTACAGTGTGTAATGTTTCCGATCATGGAAAGTGATGAAGAACTTGTCATTATTGCTTTGTTATTAGATGAAGAAGAAAGGAGGGGAAATAAGAGAAGACATAGATTGTGGATACATGAAATATTCAAAAAAAGATCACAATTTGGAGAATATCATACACTGTTCACTGATTTGCTCCATGATATGCGTAATAACAAATATAATAAAAGAACGTGTGTGTACTTATTAGTGTCGAAATGTAACAAAATTCAAATGATCTGTGAGGCGACCAGTGACTACCTATTGTGACATGCGTCCACTTATCGGCAATCCGCATGTTGTCATCCGCACCAGTCGGAAAAGTTGCATCTTCGATAAATTTCATCGGCATTACCGACGGACCGATACGTGCGATCCGTCCGCTGCCGGTCAGTGGACGCATATGTATAAGTTACTATACTAATAATTCTAAAATCCGTTTCGTACGATCCGTACGATGCGTACCTATGGACGCTTACCTTACAGATACTTTATTGTCAGAAGATGAAAAATCTTATCGACAAAGCGTGAAAAAAAATTGAGCCAAAAACATATGATAATGGGTCAGACCTATATGTAAATCGGAAAATATATAATATTTGAAGTGAAACAAATGAATGTTTCCCTAACATGGTAACACATAACACGATAGATGCATAAGCTTTGGTGTCATTCATTGTGAACGCTGTCTCACCAAAACTCTGCCTCAAAAAAATCTGGAACACCATATATCTCCAGAAGAGAGTTTTTCAGTTTTTTCCTGAACATTCTGCGTTTCGGAACTTATGGTTTCTGTGGGCAGATAGTTGTTTATGTTTACCGTATTATAAATGCACGATTTCTTGATGACATCTTTTAAAAGAACTGGGAGTTTCAAATCATTTTTTTTCCAAGTATTTCCATCATTGATTTTGAACAACTATTAAATAACAAACAGACGGTTTCGAGAATGAATAATGATGGTAAAGTTAACAATCTATTGTCTTCTAATAAAGTTTCACATGATACCCTTGGTTCTACTTAAAAAAAATAGCAGAGAGCACGCTTCTGTGAAACAAAAATTGAGTTAAAACTCTCTTCTTTGCATACCCCCCAGAATACGATCCTATATCGAATATGTGATTTAATTGGAACATGATAAACCTTTTATTTACAACCATATATGTAATGCTGTCATAACTAACGCCTTTGAAGGTGGGAAGTGTCACATTACACACCTCTACTTCCCGCCTTCATTTCCAGCTATTATTTCATCTGTTCTAGACTCTGACATTCATTTATATTAGTGACAATTGTGTACCCCGTAGTCACGGTAACAATATATCTACTTGATTATTCTGAGAAAACCGCGTTCTAGGTAATTTGTCGTTAAATCTAATATTTTAGATATGTTCAGAACGAAACAGAGATTTATTAATTTTAATCGAAGTATGATGGTTGTGAATAAAATAGTATGAAAACCTCGGTAGGAAGTTTCATTCCTGTCTCGAGATCATAGCTAACCTCGACGCTTTTCGTCTCGGTTAACCAACTGATCTCACGACAGGAATGAATCACTTCCCACCTCGGTGTGTAATATACTATTGTGCCTTACCATACCCAATTAATAATAATAATAATGATAAATGTCTTTATTCATTTAGGAGTATTAAAGAAATTCTAGTTCGTGTGTCCACATTCACATAGGTATTGACCCACGTTTGCTCTTCCACCTACCCCTAAAAAGTCGCTATACACGCAGTGAGAGGATATGCATAAAAAAATCACTTTGTATAACTGGATCCAACAAATAATTAATATCGATGAACTTTAGAGACTATTTTTGTCCACACAGTAGTTTTTCGAAGATGTGTGATTTGAATTTTTTTTTTCGACATGGCTCGGACACTAGGGGGAAAGTTATTCATGGAGGTAGCTATAGAGTATGAGAATGATCGTTTGAAAAGTTGTGAGCTGTGGCGAATGACGGTGAGGGCTTTTTTATGTCTGAGATGAAGTGTGTGAACGTCTGTTCGAAATCTTATTTTGAAGTACAGGTAAGGCGGAGATTTATCCTTGAGTATTTTGTAATATAAACAGAATGAGTGTAAATATCTACGATTTTTCATGTTCAACCATTTAATAATTTCAAAAGTATGACTTATGTGTCCATACTTCCGGATACCAAAAATCAACCTCAAACAAGAGTTCTGCATTTTTTGAATTCTATTTTCATCGAACTGGGTGAGGCAAAAGTTAAACAACATCACTAAAATTGAATTTAGATAATACTAGTGCATCACACAGCATGGTTTTGGTAGATCTGTCTAAGAAAATGCGATTTTGATACAAAAGTTTCAAGGAGACAAAAGCTTTCTGTAAGCAGTAACTAACGTGATGAGAAAATCTGAGATCTTCGTCCTTTCAAACTCCCAGATTCTTCACTATGTATGTGAATTGTACGTTTTCATTGTACAAATTAATTTGTTTCGAATAATGTAGTAAGAATGTTTCTCGATGTCTTTTTTTTCCAAAAACTATAGCATTAGTTTTCGCCATATTCAACTGAAGGCAATGTTTTTTTGAGTATTCTACAAGATTAATCAGATCAAAATTCACAGCAGATATTAACTGTTGGGATTCGATTGGATGGAAGGAGATTTGTAATTGTATATCATCAGCGTAGTAATGCTGTGCGAAAGACAAAAAAATGTCTGGGAAATTGGAAAAATAAATGGAGAATAGAGTTGGTGACAGAATTGGGCCCTGTGGAACCCCTCTCTCTATACTAGCTACGCTTAATACCGTTCCTTGGTGTTTCACGATTTGACATCCGCCCGTAAAGAATGATTGCAGTAGTGTAAGTGCATTGCGAAAAAATCTACTATAATGAAGTATAATAAGTATAACTCGTGGTCGATGGTTGGTAGCACACTTATTGGGCGAATATCATTTAGAGAAGCAGGTTTTTGCACCTTTGGTAGTGGAGTAATATAAGCTTTTTTCCAGTCTGTAGGAAAAACGGAATGTGTTATAGAGAAATTAATAATGTGCGTTATGTAAGGGAGTATAAATGGTAGACAAATTAGCAATTATGCCTAATACAAAACTATAGGAGGCAATCTTTGCTTCTGTCGCATATGATCTTGGAAATTCAAATGTTGGTCTACTCCTAGAAACTTGTGATACAAAACAATATTTTGAAATACCCTGAAATCCGTCTCAATGGTTTTCTACGAAGCAATTGTCAAAGATGGCCCTACACGATAAATATTATCGAAGTAATATATGGTAAAAAAATTTCGCCTTCACACTTCTCAAATATTGATCAATTAAGAGTCAGTTTCAATTTTGCAGTAATCTTGACTAGGTACTCACTGTACATGAATGAAGAAGACACATTTGGAGGTAGCAGAAATAAAAATTATATCCAAAGTATAAGTATGACAAATCCATGGAATGTTATCAGGACTAGCAGAATGACTTTGTATTGATGTAAAAATACACTGCAATCGTTGAACTAATAATTCTGGTGATATTATATTGTTCTATCTTTAATCCGAAACATTCAGCTTGTGCTGCTAGTAATGAAGTGAACAATGGAGGGTTTGTAAACATGCCGAATGAAAATCGAAGTATGATTTGAAGATGGTATTATTTGAGTTATCAGTGACATGAGAATGATTATACTCACTCGCTTCTCTGATGTATTTGAAGATTCTGTCATTTTCTTCCGATGAACGTATTGATAAAAGTTTCATATGCATTTCATTGCAGAACTGAAGAGCTTCGACGAAAGTTGCCTGAAGAAAAAATTAATTCTCCAATGAATGAAGCACTGAAGCTGGGGAGTTTCGAAAATTCACAATCGGAAAACTAAAACTCTTTTATGGAGTAAGAATGTAGGCTTTCACGGCCGGTATTAATACATCTCTGGTCTTTCGGGCTTGAGGGCCGTGTAGTGGAATTTTACTTCCGGGGCTTTCGGCTACATCTGCGGCAGCCATCTTCAGCGGCGCCAGGGAATCGGATGACCAACAGAACGCTGGTGGACCAAGAAATAATAACGAGTCAATTCCAGATTTGCAACCAGTCGTAGTAAACTCACATAGAGGAGTCCAACTAAGACCACGCCGCTGAAGATGGCTGCCGCAGATGTAGCCGAAAGCTCCGGAAGTAAAGATTCCACTACACGGCCCTCAAGCCCGAAAGACCAGAGATGTGTTTTTTATGGAGGTTTTATATTTTCAAATAGCCTGAGCGAGTTTGGGGATTTTTTTTTGGTCAATTCTTTGCAGTCTGCTTCTGAAAGGAAACATTCTTGAAGTTAAAATGAATCGTAATCCGCCGAAAAATGTCTCAGGTATGTCATGTAAAACCCCAAATTAGCGTTTTTTGAAACACACTGTATAGTTCCGAACAGTATGTACCCTACATTTTGCCAACCTCACGATGAAAGGATTTCAACCTGTAATGAGCATCCTGTAAAAAGTTGGTAAGTCACCTTGTATCGTTCGAAATAGTACGCCTTCATGATTTTTGTAGTTCCACCAATTTTTCATGTATAGCAAATTTTGGGTTTCACGTGAATTTGTTTGCAGATTACGATTTTTTTACCTATGATAATTTTTTCTTCCAAAGGCAGACTGTGAAACCGGGTCAAAAAATACATCACTGTTGTCCAGACTAAACCAGACGTTCGTTTCCGTTTACCAATTTGTATTGACAATTCGAAAAAACTAGTCTGGAATGAAAAAAAGAAAATCTCAACGGATTTGTATTTTTTCTTTGGTTTTGATTGAAATGAGTTAACTATGGTGAATACATCGTAAGTTCCCATATTCACGATGTTTCTGCAAGCTAGTTGGTGGTTGTGTATCACTCATCATAATATAAAAATAACACAAATAAAGATGTTTCAGGTCGATCATCTTCATATATTTTTAATTTCGAATGACATCAGTAATCGATTAATAATAAGAAGATCTACGACAATAACATATTTGAGAACAAATAATCCTCTCATTATCGTCAAGTGGCATTGCCCCATGACCTGCTTTAATACTTTTACTATCAGTTTCGCTTGCTTTTCGTATAGGTTTCCGCAGTCGGATATGTCATTACTGAAACTTCCCGTTGAACCGCATCTGGAATCATTCTTCTGTCGAAAATTCGGCTCCCACTTTGGAGCCATTATCAAGACTTCTTCCAGACTTGATGGCGAGGTCTAAGTCTCCGTAACCTCCTACTCTCATCAGGACAGAGTTGAGACTGTGGTTTCGTGGATAGAGCAATGGTATTTATTACCATATGAGAGTCCGACGATGTTGAACATGTGGTCGGACCAGATGTAGATCTAGTTTGAAAAGGATAGGGATAGGCAACCTTTAGAAATCTTGTCCTTTGTTGAGGCATTGAGGACGTTTTTCAATTTCTAGTGCTTCGCGAATTATTCTGGAGTGGAGTGTTTTTGCTGTGGCAACGGTCTTCGAGTTTTTCAAGTCAATTCTGTGTCCGATTTCGTGGTGATGTTTGTAGGACCTGTTCGATACCCGTCTTATGTAGGTGCTCGGGCAGTCGTGACAAGGAATTTCATATAATTCTTGTGATTCGTTGGGTGTAATATCTTTAGGTGAGCACAGGAAAGAGGATAATTGATTTTTTGCTGTGAAAACTGTCTTAATGTCGTGTTTTGTAAGAATTCGACTCACTTCATCAGCAAATGGGATGGGAGAAGCGTATTTGTTGGCGTTGATTGGTCCTCTGGATCTGGGGGTAAGATTAATGGTTTTGAAGAAAGGGGATGTGAGCTTTTTTAGCTCACTGGGTCTATTGGGGTAATCTGTGAGTTTGATGTATCTATTGATGAAGAATTCAGTACGGAGCTCACCTGAGCTGGATGATGATGGGAGTTGGCATTAAGATATCTGTTGGTGTGCGTGGGTTTTCGGCAGACAGCATGAGTAAAGTAATTATTGGATTCTGCGATATGGACATCTGAGAAAGGAACAGAGTTGTTCATCACCATTTACATGGTGAATTTTATATCGGAGGTGATTGAGGAAGGTGTGTAGGCTTTCGGATCCATGAGGCCAGATAGCAAAGAAATCATCCACATAACGCAATACGTCGGCTTCAATGCAGATGTGTCATTGGCTCTAGACTCAAAATCTTCCATGTAGAGGTTCGCAAGTACTGGCGATAGAGAAGAATCCATAGGGGCGACCACATGTTCATCATCGTCGGACTCTCATATAGTTATAAATATCATTTCTCTATCCACAAAACCCCAGTCTTCACTTTGTCAATATAAGAGTTGGTATATTGGGAATCTGCCCTTCTACACTTTTATAGATTCCAATATCAATTCTTATTTTTTCAGATTGGGGTAGGTTAAGTCAAAAATATAGAAGAATGAATCCGTTCACCACGAAAAAATTACATTCAAACAGTATAAGAATTTATCTTTCATGAAAGTATTCATTTTGTGTAGGAAACATAGTCTAAGAGGCCACGACACTAAACCTGCTGCCATGTCTAGGATCAGACAACGCTATAAGAAAATTTAAGTGTTCCCTTTCGAATGAAATATCAAATTATATGGGTTAATTTTTGGGAGCCCTTTCATTATAGGTTCAGTGTTGTGGCCTCTTAGACTAACAACACAGGAGCTTTGATACAAAGGTTTGAAATATCGCCCATAATGAATATAATTATTTCCGCACACTCAATTATGGAATTACTTTTATTTCCAACTCTACAGTTGGATTCATGTAGGTCAATGATTCGGAAAAAAAATATATTTTGTAAAATCTCACTTACCTCAAAATGTGTACCCATATAATAACTTTTTCCTCGATGATGATGTAGAGATAATACTGATGTGATTTTTTTATCGAATACATTTTCCCAGCCATCTGCAGAAAAGAAATAAATTCTTACAACTTTTCCATACATAAACATTTGGCAATAATAAATTTGAATTCGATATAATATGTAGGTATATGAATTTCTGGTTGGAATTATTTGACAATATCAATGTATAACAGACAAATTGTGAGATTATTGAAATGTCGGTAGATCCGATCAATTCAGTGGTATCGTAATAGCCTAATTAAGTAGTATCGTCAATAAAGAAGAGTCAACATCTATTCTTCCCCAAAATTGTCAATTTGAGTGATTTTTTATTACTGCGAACATAATTGAACGATGCTTTCCATTTCAAACTTGAGTCATTTCCTAATCAAAACTTATTCAACATAGGAAGAATTCATACACGTTGTAATTTTAATTTTTCCAACGATACCACCACCATCGTATGGAGTAATTATTTCAATTCCTTCTCCTCTCCTCTCCTTCTCTTCCTATCATCTTCTACTCACATAAACATTATAATTTTGCCCCAGAATGTTCGTTATATTACATTTGAACTATGATATAATAAACAAAAAAGACTAATATTATTTATCCACCAATTTTTTGTTTCTCGAAATATTTTGAACGAATTTCTCTGCAAGACGTAGAATTTGGTGTTTTCACTGTTACTGAAACGAATAGAAATTAGGAGTGGAATTTTTATGATATAAAATATCATTTCAAACTCTAAACGTAATGAACAAGATGTCTCCCGATTCAGTCCGCAAGGGAAAAACCTTTTGCACTTGTACATTCAAGAAAAAAAATTATACCTGATAAAAAATCTGCTTCATCTAAAACACTTATTTCTCATATTGAATCATTTTTTTATCAACGGGGTGATTAAGGAAAAGGATTTCACTCAACCCAAGTTCTCAAGAAACAGTGTAGAACCAAATTGAATCATTAATCGTATTTCAAACATGAAATGGGGAAAAAAATTTCAGTATAATCATTTGAATAAATCTTCAGTTTAGGAGCTGAAGGAACTCTCATATAAATATAAATGACGATAAATTTTCTGGAACACCCTGCAGGCATTTTGCACAATAATTGAGATAACACTTTATTTCATCATGATCTGTTAAATACTGATTATTACTACTCACCTGGATCTGCTGTACTCAAATGAAAATTATTCAAAGTGATAAAAAATAATACACTTGTAAGAACGAGCATCATTCGTGAGATCTTGTGCAGTACAATAAATGAAAACAAAGCGAATGGGTATCAAATGTTTTTATACCAGTAAGATTATTTATGAAAACATCACTTTCGTGACCCCAACCTTTCTCATTTTTCCTTCGTTCTGATTGGCTTATCAACTGGTCAATTGAGTGGACCAAATGGGATTCACAGAATCCTGTGATTATCAGAGAGTGTTTATCAATTATTCTATAAGTTTTTCACAGTTCTTGGCGAAACTTGGTATTTTCGATCTATTTCATCAAATTTTTTCAGTCCAACTGATAGGGGTATAAGAAACTTTGGATGGTGACGAGAAACCAAGTTGTTCTGAATGCAAAACAAGACGGAAGTGAACGAAATTGTTGTCGATCCACAAGTTCCCCATAATATTGGTTGTTCATTTGGAACGATTCTCTCCAACACATAGAAGATGGAAATTAATTGACACTGTTGAGTTTCCCCTAGAAGGCTTGGACATGAGTGATTATACGGCGAACAATTCAGCTACCTGTCGCTATTATAACCTTTACACAATCTCCAATCACTGCGGTTTTGCATATAGTGGCTATTACATGGCTCTCTGTCGACACCCTTTTGCAAGAACATGACACGAGTCCAATGATGTCCTGGTGTCTCTTATCTCCTCAAAATCTCTCATAAGTAGCGAGGCGTATATTCTATTTTACTTGATCACACATCGTAGATAGTTTTCAATTTTATTTCGGAGCAGATTTTTATGCGTCATATTTTGTAGTTATTGTTTTTAAATTATTTTATATTTATATTGTAAAGAAAATGAAAATGAATCAAATAGAATAAAAATATAAAAGAATGTAGAGTAGAAAATTCCGTTTCCTCCTGTTCATAAGCGTTTTCTTGTTCATAGAATAAAACGTACGCCTCGCCACTTACGAGAGATTTTGAACAGATCGGTGACACACGGGAATCGTTGTATTCGTACCACGTTTCGGAGTACCACGTTTCGGAGTAAGGGTGTCGATAGTAAGCCGTGTAGTGGCCGCTGTACGTAGTGCCGCTATGGTTGGAGAGCGCGTAGAGTTTGTAAGGGCAATGGGCTCCATTGGCTGCAGCATAATTGCTCATGTCTAGACCTCCCAACAGGAAATCGATGGTGACATTCAATTTTCCTCTGGATCTCTCCGTTGGAGAAACACGTTTGAGATGGATCACCAACACACGAGGGAACTTGTGGGTCGTACATTTTCGACTTTCTCTACACTTGGAACACGTCGGCTTCTCATCCCCATCCAAAGTCTTCTCTCTGGTGAAAGAATCCAAGCATTGAGATAATTTGAGTTGATCGGTACTCTGTGTAATATGTAGCGACAGGCCCCAAAAGGGGTCGAAGGTTACAGAACAGTGCCCGCAATGTTTAACGTCGATTTTAATTGGCCGACGAAGATGTCTACTATATACGAGTTGTCAATGTGCAGGTACCTCGACCATGATTCTTTTGCTCTCTCGGTGTCACTCAACCAAGATTCTCAAGCGTTTTCAACGTCACTTGAATTTTCATTAGTTTCAACTGAATACGTTCAAGTTTTTCCTTTCTCCTTCGATTTACGTTTTCATGTAAACCCCTTCAATGAATATCGTAAGAACTCCTGGGCGTCTTGTTGGGCGGAACCATTGAAGCGAGGGGCGAGTTTTTTTTATTGTTATATTTTGCAATAAATTAATTCAATCATACTAAAACTTTAGGAAATTCGATGGCCGATAAGATTGATGGAATTGGTGAGAGTGAGTTTCGGCGACTTCACCATAAACGTTTTTTGCACATAATATTTGATAATGCAATACTATTTTTCAAATATTTTTTTTCTCAAATGATGATTTTTAGGTAAGAAATATTCAAGTGACGCTATCAACGAGGTTTGAACTTTCACCTTCGGATAGAAACTTTTCGAAAATATTGATAAAAAGAAATGTAATATGAAACAAGTACACATGTCAGTCCCAACTTACAAGTTTCATTTCGAAATCCAAAATTTGTCACGAACTGGATTTACCAGTGGCACTCCCCTAGTTGGGATTACTGCTGAAATATCACACCCGTAGTTTTAATGAAAACACTTGCGTGGTATTTACTTTTCGAAAGTGGTATCACCTACAGGGGCCTGTTTTAATAACAAAATACCAGTGGTAAAATACGACTGTAAGTGTTGTTCACAAGTTCACTATTTCTGCAATAATCAAAACTCAAAGAATATACAATTTGTGATCAATTTGGATTTCTGAAAGCTATTCAGATAAAGTGTGTATATCACAAGTATAAATTTACAAAAAAATGTTTACAAGGTATACAAACATATCACAAACGAAAGTTTGAGCTTATAAGTACATACAGATTGAAAATACACAGTTGACAGTTGACTCGATAAGTGACTGAACACTTGTTACGAGGAAACGAAGGAGAACATAGGTATACTGCCCTCCTTAGCCAAAACGCCGTATCTGCAGAAGAGTCGAAATTGAGTGAGGATCAGTTTTTGTTTAGATGGCTGACCGTTGTAAACTGTTTGGATTTCTATTTCGATTTTTGCTTTATTTGGTTAATTGAGATCATAGAATTCATATTAACACATTATATGGGCGAAAAACTGTATACTTACTCTAGAAATGTTGGTTACTGCGTTCTTTTTACTTATTGAGTATATATTAATTGTTCTTTGCTTAGGAAGTGTTAGAGTTTGAGCAACACCCAATATCTATTCCAGAATTATGTTTTGAATATATCATTGTTGAAACAGTTGTTTATGATAATGAATGTTGTTTAAGACACAAATGTCATAATAACTTAATAAGTTGTCATTAAAAATATATTTCATAAAGGAGTTTTCTGGCCTATTCCACTATATAATCTATCAGGTTATGGGCCCAGTACAGTTATATTGATATTCCAGTTAAGCAGTTACATAAAGTGTTCAGAAATAATGTCATCCATCATGCAAGTAGAAAAGCTGAGTAAAGACAATTATGACACTTGGAAAATGCAAATGGAAGCCATTCTTATCAAAAACGACCATTGGGCTTATGTTGCTGGTGAAATTCCACGTCCGGTCGATATCACGCTAGTGGACAATTGGAAGAAAAATGACCAAAAAGCACGAGCAGATATAATTTTAGCTATGCAGCCCTCCGAATTATGCATCATAAAACATTGCCAAACATCTTCCGAAGTCTGGAACAAATTGCAGGAAGTGTATCAATCCAAAGGACCTGCAAGAAAGGCCACATTACTAAAGAAATTAATATTTACAAAAATGGAAGAGAGCAACAATATGGCAGATCACCTAACTTGTTTTTCAAATACAGTCGATAAATTGAAAGAAATGGATATAGAAGTTGCTGATGATCTCCTTGCTATTCTGATGTTATACAGTATCCCAAGTTCATTTGAAAATTTTCGTTGCGCAATTGAGTCTAGAGATGAATTACCTAAGCCAGAAGCCCTGAAAATCAAACTTCTTGACGAATTCAATGCACGAAAAGGAAAAGACAATCACGAAGGAGCCTTCTACACCAAATCCAAATCGAACTGGTACAAAACAACAAGCAGACATGATGCGAAAATAAAGCCAAAATATCAAAATGAATCCAATACTGATCCTGAAAACAAGAAATTTCGCTATAAATGCAATTACTGCCATAAACCTGGCCACAAAGGTGCAAATTGCAGAAAAAGAGGTGAAGCTAGTAGCAGACAACATGGTACATCTAATGTAGAAGAAGCTTTCATGGTAAATCAATTCGATGAAATACATGAGTACACCACTGTGATAGCCGCCTATAACGCGAAAGAAACTGAAAATGTGTGGTGTTTAGATAGTGGAGCTACATCCCATATGTGTAATGAAAAATCAAAATTTTCGAATTTTGTTCCTGTATATGGCGAAAAAGTGCGCTTAGCAATTGATCAAGCAGCAGACATAATAGGAAAAGGCACAGTTAAATTAACGGTTAACAACGGACGATATGGATTCAAGCAAATCAGCTTAGAAAATACATTGTACGTACCAAATTTGAAAACCAACTTGATATCGATTTCGAAGGCAGCAGATAATGAACGACAAACATATTTTTCGAAGGATTACGCAGAAATCAGGAACCCAAATCAGGAAATAATATTGAGAGCAGAAAGAAATGGGCAACTTTACTATGTTCGAGAATGCAGTAACAGTGCAGAATCAACAGCAGTTGTTGAAACAGATACAAGCGAACTTGAAAAGTGGCACCAGCGATACGGACATCTCAACGAAAACGATTTGAAGACCCTCTTATCCCAGAGTCTGGTAGAAGGTATGAAGTTCAATTTGTCAGAAAAACTTCCACCATGTGAAACATGCATCAAAAGTAAGCAGACTGTGACTAGTTTTCCAACTTCTTCAAAATCAAGATCTGAAAATTTATTGAATCTTGTGCATTCAGATGTATGCGGTCCAATGAGAATGAAGTCCTTGGGTGGAGCACGTTACTTTGCCACCTTCATAGACGATCAATCAAGATGGCTACAAATTTATTTCCTGAAGACAAAAGGAGAAGTGAAAGATGCATTCATGAAGTATAAAGCATATTCAGAAAGGAAAACAGACACAAAAATCAAAATCTTGAGAACCGATCGAGGAATGGAATATATGGGAGCGGAATTTAGCAGCTATCTGGAAAGAAATGGGATTGAATGACAATTTTCAGCCGTATACACGCCCCAGCAGAATGGAGTTTCAGAACGTATGAATCGTACGTTAGTTGAAATGGCACGTTGTATGCTAATCAATTCAAATTTATCCCAAAATTTCTGGGCAGAAGCCATATCAACTTCAGCATACATTCGAAACAGATGTATCACACGATGTCTAGGAAATAAAACCCCATTTGAAGTATGGAACAAAAAGAAACCCCTGGTATCCCACTTTAGAGTTTTCGGATCGAAAGCATTCAGTTTGTTGAAGATGCCCAATAAAGGAAAGTTCGACCCAAGATCGAAGGAAATGATCTTTGTAGGTTATTCAACGGAATCCAAAGCATATCGACTTTGGGACCCCGATACAAGAAAAATTGTCACGAGCAGAGACGTTCGATTCATCGAAACCACAAGAATGGAAAACGAACAGAATTGTGCAGAAAATAATCAATTTTTTGACCATATTAATGATAATTCAGAATCAAATGAATCCGTTGAACCGAGATCATATTCAGAACCAGAAGAAAATTTGGAAATTGGGGATGATGAGATGAGTGAAGGTACCATGCGAGAAAATGATGAAGCCACCATCAGAAACAATTCAGACTCAACACTTGTTTCCTTCAAGAGGGGGCCAGGAAGACCAAGGATACTGAGGAATGGATCTCTAGGAAGACCAAGAAAAGAGTATAATATGGTGGAGTGCACAGAATATGCTCAAGTACTAATCGACGAAGGACAAAATAATCCCACAATCAACGAGGCTTTGACAGGAGAACATGCAGAGGAATGGAGAAAAGCAATGAAGAAGGAATTTCAAGCACTCACTGATAGCAATGCATGGATTCTCGTCGATAGGCCATCAAACAGAAAAATTGTTGGGTCTAAATGGGTCTTAAGAGTAAAATATAAGGCAAACGGTGAAGTTGAACGACGAAAAGCACGACTAGTTGCAAAAGGCTACACTCAGCAACCTGGAGTGGACTACCATGAAACTACTTCACCAGTAACGAGACAAAGTTCAATACGTCTTATACTAGGAATTTCTTCAGAACTGGGACTTGTATTATATCAGATGGACGTGGTTATGGCATACATAAATGGAGAGTTGGAAGAAGAAATTTACATGGAGCAAGCTGAAAGTTTCATTGCCAGAGGAGAGGAAGACAAGGTGTATCTCTTGAAGAAGTCTATCTATGGCCTAAAGCAATCAGGTAGACAATGGTTCAAGAAACTAGATCAGCACCTCCAACTCATGGGACTGAAGCCAATCAACACTGATAAGTGTGTTTACATTTTTAAAAGAGAAACAGATCTTTTACTCCTAGCTGTATACGTCGATGATCTAATCGTGGCAACCAATACCGAAGAAATGTTTTTGAAACTCAAGCAAGATTTGATGAAGCAATTCAAAATCAAGGATCTAGGACAGCTTCATTATTGTCTTGGAATCGAATTCAAACAAGAAATATCTTCGAATTCTATCTTCATTTCCCAGAAGAAGTATATAAAAGACATCCTGTTCAAATTCGGTATGATGAATTGCAAACCTGCATCGACTCCTATGGATGCAAATTCGAAATTGTGCAAAGAAATGGCTCCCAAAACTGAAAGAGAAAGAGAAGAAATGAAAAGTATTCCTTACCGCCAAGCATTGGGATCCCTCATGTATTTGGCAGTTTCTACTCGCCCGGACATTTCTTACGTAGTGAGCGTTTTGAGCCAATTCAACAATGATCCTGGTCATATCCATTGGACAGCAGTAAAACGTGTCTTCAGATATTTGAAGAATACTGAAAATTATGGACTACGATTTCGAAGATCAAAGAAAGACCTCTACGGATATGTTGACGCTGACTGGGGTGGAGATCCGAATGATAGAAAATCATACAGTGGATTCGTTTACCTATTAGCAGATTCAGCCATTAGCTGGGAGGCGAGAAAACAAAAATCTGTGGCATTGTCGAGCACCGAGGCCGAATACATGGCCTTGTCAGAAGCGACCAAAGAGGCAGTCTATTTGAGAACGTTCCTCAATGAAATAGGATTACCGATGTTCCGGAATAACTCAACAGTTCTATTCTGCGATAATCAAGGAGCACAAAAATTAGTCAAAAATCCTGTTCATCACTCGAGAACAAAGCACATAGATATACGCTACCACTATGTTAGAGAAGTTTTTGAAAAAGGAGAACTGGACATTCAATACATTCCAACCCAAAATATGACGGCAGATATTTTCACCAAAGCACTCTTCAAGCCAACCCATGAAAAGCACGTGAAGTCTTTGGGAATGGATATCTCAGGTTGAGAGGGGGTGTTAGAGTTTGAGCAACACCCAATATCTATTCCAGAATTATGTTTTGAATATATCATTGTTGAAACAGTTGTTTATGATAATGAATGTTGTTTAAGACACAAATGTCATAATAACTTAATAAGTTGTCATTAAAAATATATTTCATAAAGGAGTTTTCTGGCCTATTCCACTATATAATCTATCAGGAAGAATGCATTACTGCATTTTTGCTAAGTATCTCTTCGATTTATAATATCTTTCTTATTATGGTGATCGACTAAGTAAAAAAGAAATAGAATGAATAATGTTATTTTTTCAATGGAAGCTTTCAATACGAGATGAAGTAAAGTAAAGAACATAATTAAATTAAAATTAAAAGTGAATTGTATTTTCAGACTTGTGCAAAAATCCAGAATTCTCTCCTATTTGGTGGTAGAACTTGTTCAAGATTTCTCAATATATTGTCTCGTTTTTCTATGGAAAATCCACGAGGCTGATTTAAATGATCAGGAGGTTTCAAACCATTTTTTGTGACTTTTACTGTCGAAAAATCAAGGCAGTTGGCAGGTTCCATTTCTTCGTAAGACGTTTTAAAAAGTAAGTTATAACTTCCACGAGTCGCAGTTACCTGAACAATATTTTTCAAATATGAGCGGTTTTGTTGTTTTAATTTTTTCTGAGAAGAATGATTTGCCCACTTGAAGAAATCACTGTGCTTCATTTCTTCCACCTCAACTTTTCCACTATTTGCAGACTTTACTGCTTGAACAAAATCTGTGGAGTCGTAAGTTTTTCCTTGCTTTTTTAAAGATAATTCCACTTGATGGTGGAAACTATCCGCCGTTATGAATGTATGGCCAGGTTCAAAGTAATGTATATTGATATTGTCAGCAAAAATTTCAGCAGAATTAACAATATAAACTAAAAAGCTTTGAATCACCAGTTTTTATTTTAGCTGGAACAGTTGTCCAGCCATATAGCCTTTGAGAAATTGAGTCTCGCTGTCGTTTAAAAAACGCATAAAATGTGCTCACAATGTCTTCCTGATTTATTCCACTGACACCCTCATGCCATAGGACAGCAATAGGATTTATTCTGGATTTTTTTCCAATTGGCACAAAACTCTCGTTGTACACGGTGAGGCGCTTGGTGAAAATAACTTTTTTGAAAGTATTAACTCGTGGCAGCATTTGATCAGTTATGCCACTATTATTTTTCTCACCTCATTATTTTCATCAGGCAAACACACCATTTTATGTTCACTGACATATTTATTAGAATTTTCTGAGGCAATTGCTTTCTGTAATATTAATTTCGTTCGGTTCGAAATCATTTTTCATACAAAACAATTAACCAACGGCTCGTTCTCGTTGAAAACTTCCAACAAACTGATATCATTTGAGTATCTGCCATGATACTTAGCCAGAACGCCGCATCCACAGTCTGCTTAGGAAAAACGCGGCAAGTGATATTCAAATACGGCGTTTTTTTCAAGTATTTTATAGATAAGGCATTTATCCTAAATACCGATGCACATTTCTGCAGATACGGCATGAAATGTGAAGGTTTTTATGTATTTTTGCCTGACTTACGGCATTTTTACCAAGCAAATAAGGTAGATATTCGTATTTCGACCAGAATGGTGTAATAAGTATATATTTTCAAATTTTCGCAGATACGGCGTTTTGGCTAAGGAGGGCAGTATATATACGAGGGGCCGAGTGGATATGACATGACTAAGTCAAGTCATGAACAATCTTTAAATTTGGGGAACATATGGGACAGTATATACTAGTGAGATATTAACTAAGGTCACACATTAGCAACTATACATCCAGCAAAAAACCGATCGTATGCCTCGAATTTTCTAAGATAAATCTCTTCAGTTGTTTTTTGAACTGAACCCCATTATTGATGAGTTTCAGTTCTTCTGGGATTTCATTATACAATTTTGGGCCCCTGTAGAGATACGTTCTTTGTGTCGTAGTCTTAGTCATGAATGGCACAGTTTAGTGATTTATATTCCGGGTATCATGGCTATGTGTAGGCATTCGGCTTTTACTTTTGGTTTTATCATATCTTAAGCAAACAAGAAAAAAGTAAAGTTGTTTCATGTCGAAGATCTTCGTATCTGAATACAATGAGTCTGAAGGAAAAGTATTCTTTTTTGAATAAATTAATTTGAGGAATTTTTTTTGCCTCACTTCTAGGGATGCAGATGAGTTTTCAGTGCACCTCTCCAAGATATAATGCCGTATCGCAAATGGCTCTCAACTAAAGCATCGTAAAGAGTTCTGATTTGACATACTGGTGAGCATTCTTTGAGTTTTCTGAATCTGTACAAAATGAATCATAGTTTTTTCACTATAGAACTTATATGATGGTTCCATTTTAGATGAGAATCCATGATAATACCAAGATATTTGATTTCTTCTTTAGGTAGTATAGTAGAGCATTCCTCATTATTCGTTATGCTGAGTGAATTGAAATAGGGAAGTCCAGTTGAGTTGCAGCTGAATGGTAGATGATTCGTTTTCTTCAGATTTATTGTTAGTAGTTTATGTTCTAACCATTTCTTTATTGAGTAGAAGTCGGCTTCGGCTATACTAGTAGGTTATGACTAACATGTGTACTTGTTCGATGTATATTTGCGAATAACCATATCTTTTCTGTTTCCAGAAATGGTAATGTGAAATATTGAGTGGTATTTTATTAGTTCAATTTGACCAACGTACTGAGCATGGTAACAACATAAAGCTAGTCGTGGACAGCCTTTTCACACTACAACTATAGATAAGGTAAAGGCGCTCAACATTGTGCAGTTTGAGATATGCATACAAAACGTCAGATTTGTCGATGCAGTAGGTCCTCAATTTGGCTTGCTTCAGTCGCTAGATTATTCGTTACTCGAAACAGAAATAACTGATGTGTTTCAGTTGTTATTCGTAGCCACTTATCTCTTGTACACTAATATGTTTTATTTGTTTCGATAGAACGTTTGACTGTATACTTGTAATTTCATGAAAACAGCGTACTTGCAGATTATTTGCTGCTTTAAACAGAAATAACTGATATGGTTCAGTTGTTGTTCGTTGATACTGATCTTATAACAAGTCACTTGTACAGAAACAAATAGACCGATAGAGCATACTTGTGGGAGGGTTTGATAAAGGAAGGTTTGATGAGTACAATTTCGAATGTTACTTCCTTCTGAATTTATTGACAACAAAAAAACAATAAGAATCATTAAATTCCGAATGAATTTGAGGAAATTCATTGAAAACTTCTAGTATCTCCATCAGCCTCAAATCACACACAGACTCCTTCCCAAAAATCAAGAACCCAAATGAATCAGTCTTTTGATCCAGAATGATTCTTTACAATATGGTGTTGGAGCTGGCCTGACTCAACGATCTCTCACAGATGAAATGGAATCTTGCATCGCAATTTCTGTCATTCCATTCTAGCTTGTTGGCCCTGACCCATAGTTGAAGGCATTTCTCGTTGATATTGCCTGGTTGAGAAACGGACCACTTCGTATAGTCTATGGTTTCTCCGTTGGTTAACCAAAGCCAATTGTAACCGTCAACTAGTCGGGAGCCTCCAGTCCAGTATTCGGTACCTTTACCTGAAAAAAAATCAATATTTCAATGTATAACCCTGGATTATCACCACAGAAAAATGTAACAACCTCCTGACTACGAGTTACACGATCTAGCTACTTGTTCGAACCAAGGAATGTGGTTTTTGATTAAAAAAGTATTTGGGTTTCAGTTAAGAGATCAGGATGTATAATCATGAATTGCTGTCAGACTTCAAACATTACGCTGACCATGCCACATAATATGTACTCAAGAGAATACGAATTTGTGGTGAATTAGTGTCGAATATTTCCATCGTATGAAGCGGGACATTTTCGATCAATTACAGCGATAAATTCACTGCGGGACATTTTCGGGCTGGTAAATACCCGGTAGGTATCTAAAAATGTCCGCTCGGTCCGTGTATCTATAGTAACGATTTTTAAAATGTACATTTGTCATCTTGACAGGCATAAATACTGAATTTTAAACGTCGTTGTTTTAACTCCGGAAATATTCTACCATCAAAATAAACCTGATAATTTTCCATTCAAGCATGTTGTCAGTAAAAAAACTGCATTCGGTTATTTTCATATATTGCTAAAAGAGCCCTCCTCCTTCGACAAAATATGAAAATTAACTCATGCAGTTCTCAGCCAACATGCTTTCATGGAAAATTATCGGTAATTTTGAAGCACTTGTGTAATTACTCCCGATAAATTCCCGGGTGGACATTTTCGGGCTGGTAAATACCTGATAGGTATCGAAAAATTTCCGCTCGGTCCGTGTATCTATAGTAACGATTGTTAAAATGTACATTTGTCATCTTGACAGGCATAAATACTGAATTTTAAACGTCGTTGTTTTAACTCCGGAAATATCCTACCGAATTACACTCGTGCACCAAAATAAACCTGATAATTTTCCATTCAAGCATGTTGTCAGTGAAAAAACTGCATTCGGTTATTTTCATATTTTGATAAAAGAGCCCTCCTCATTCGGAGTCGGGCTCTTGCGACAAAATATGGAAATAAACTCATGCAGTTTTTAGACAACAAGCTTTCATGGAAAATTATCGGTAATTTTGAAGCACTCGTGTAATTACTCCCGATAATCGACTAGGACAAACGACTTTGGCAAAAAAAAACAGTTCATTTTCAATTTCGATTCAACTGTTCTAGATATAGAGTGAGTATAGGAATATTCTGTATGAAACTTTTTCTCAAGAAAAAATTGAACACTTCTTTTCTCAATATTAATGAATGAAAAATGAGGCGATATATTTTACGGCTATAGAAATTATGCATGCCCTCAACCACAACCATCTTTGAAATACTTTTTAACTTTATGCAAAAGAGTATACCCTTTTTGTTGGAATAACGCATCTATTTTTGATACTCCTATGAGTTCAGTCATCTCTCAAAATGATATTGAAATATGAAAAACTATTTCATTCATAATCATTGGAAAATATGCTCATTTTCTAACCTATTCTGACCTTCTCTCAGGTTGCATTGCCAATTATTCACACAGTATCACACACTCTCTCAGTAACGAATGGGCGCAGGCAAACAAGTTTTCCTTTCAATCACTTCCGAACTCTTCAACAAGTACGATCCTGCACTAGTTTTCAAGTAGAAAACGTTACCAGCTCATAAGATACAGCTTCATACTATAAAAGTGGTACCGCAGACGTGCTGTGAAGAGAACCCAGGTTCAAATCCTAGGAGTACCATAATTTCTCAAATTCGGTTTTTGCCGTCCAGTCACGGAACAAAAGTGGTTCCGATTCCGCTTCATAAACTGTAGGTCCCAGGTGTCACTTGCTCGCACAAGATCTCAAATACACTTTCAATGGGTTTCCTAGAAACCTGGTAAATTTGTTGAAAGCAAATTTTCCGTGTGCAGAATGTTGAATATTTGATGTTTCGACTTTCATGCTGGAGTCATCATCAAGAAACTATAGACATATGTCTATTAATAACAAAATCTAACTAATCCACATCCTATGAATTCACCAGCCAAATCACAATACCCACTTGTATAGCCTGTTTTACCTTCAGTTTCCTGGTATATGAATAATAATAATATATAAAGTTAGTACTCTCAAAATCATTGTCATTTCCGCCCTACTATTAATGAAATTATGAATTTTTTTCAGTTATCAGTATGATATTACTCGATCAGGAATACATTCTGGATCATGATCAGTGTAACAGAAATGAAAACATTCAATGCGGAACCACAAACGATGAATCAATTCAAATCTCACATTCCAAATTTAAATCAGAGTTAACGTTGTAATGGCAAACAAAATACATCAATATAATGTTATGAAATGAATAAAATTAGCACATATTATGCAACAGATGACTTTCAGTATTTTCCATGTTGAAAAGCCACAAACAGAAACGATGATGTCGCCATCTATTTGAAACATATCCCACGACGCCCTCTTAACGGAACGAACAATATTATCACAGTGTCAGTCAAAATCGTAAAGGAAACTGTGATAATTTAGATCATTAGTTTGATTCTTCTTTCTTATTGAATTTGTTGAAATTTTGTGTATGCTTTCACATAGTCTGTTGAGTCATTATTATATCATTTCGCTTCATTATCAATCTTGATACCAAACTTTCTCATCACCATCGGATTCTTATGACAGGTGTAGCTTTCTAGGAATTATTTGTTACTTATCGATGTTGATTATTGTTTTAATAAAATATTTGATTTTCAAATATTTATTTTTCATTCTTTAAACTTCAACTTTATGACAATTCGTCTCGCCACAATGGTATCAGAATGATATATTCAACGAAAACCATCATATTTTCCAGATTGTTAAAAAATTATGAGTATGATCCAAAAGTGATTTGTTATTTACCGGAAGTTATGACAGCGGTTGTCTGAAAAAAAAATGGAATTAGAAGGTTTCATTTCAGGAATCTTGTTTTGAATATCGTCTTGCGAGATACTTGGTATACTTCTACGTGATATTCCCGTTTTTTTTTATAATACGTAAATAGTCTGAAGCGGCAGATATCACTTTACATTTATGTGCAATACCGGAGATATTACAGTTTCTTGTACGATTCTCACTTAAAATGGATTAACGAATCCGCGAAACGTGTTTCGCTATAAAATAGCTTTCTGAAGCAGGATATATACCTCTTTATTGACTGGAGTGTTCCATAATCTTTCAATATTTGAAATATAAACACAAAGTGAATTACGTGCTGCTCGTAACTTTCTGATGCATCAATGAATTGCCATCTTTTTTTGTTTTTTCATTCCGAGAGTTTTTACAAATAAAAAATTGTAACTTACATTCACTCACGGAATTCCAGACGAGTTTGTATGATGGCAAAAACTGCATTATTGTAAATGTATGAATTCACGTTATTAAATGAGCTGTAAAGTGAGCTTCGTATGGAGTTCACTGATTTTCAGAATTTCAGATATCTGATCTAGTACCAAAATTCCAACAAAATTTGACTGATTCATCGACAAAATACCCATCATACTCACTTGCTTCTCTGATATATTTGAATATTCGTTCATTCTCGTCTTCGGAACGAATTGTTACAAGATTCATATGGATGTTTTCGCAAAATTCCTGAGCTTGATGCCATGTTGCCTGAAATTCTAATGTTCATCGGAAAGAAAAATAGGTGTCATAGAACTTACGAAAAATTGAGTCCCCATATAATATAATTTATTTCCATATCGATGTAGCGGAATTATCGAAGTCCAGTCATTGTTTGAGTATGCTTTCTCCCAACCATTAGCTGAAAAAATAAAAATGAAATTCATATTGGGAGCATGGTAAACGACTTTCAATGAGTATTATAAGTTCAACTATGAATTTAGCTAGTTTAGAAACTGAATAAGTAAAATAATTTGGTTGTGTTGCTCATTATCGAAGATAATTTTTTTGCAGATTTTCACCTCCCCCACTTCCAGATCTATGATCGATTGTTTGTTATGATACAATTTTCAATGCAGAAACATGAAGTGAAACATGAATTATACAGTTCTTGAAACTTCTAGAGATCAATTACCTTAACACCAAACTGATATTTTTTGCACTCGACGCGCGTTTCGTTAACAAGGTTAGCATCTTTAGGAGAAGAAAATTGATACTGTACAGTATCAATTGATCTCTAGAAAAAGTTTCAACTTTCACACCAAAGGTTCCAATCATATCGTTTATTATACATTTTTGTTCATATAAAATAACAACCAACATTCTTTCTGTTATTAACAACGAAATTTAAAAAAAAAGAAGATATTTTGAAGGGGCGTTATCTTAAAAAAATACAAACAGCTCTATGAAAAATGTTAAATCAAGAAATCAACCAACTCTCTCTATTGATCTCTCTCTATCGATCCATAGACGTTTGATTCATTCACAAGGAATGGGAGATTCTATCTGAAACCGCTACTCCCTGACAACATGGAGCGAGGGGCCATGATTTTTTTTCTTCAATTCGTATAACAAGCACACCAAACTTGAATCAAAGAGCTGGCATCCATGGGATATTTCTACCCACAAAAAAAAAGAGTAGTTTTCAATACAATTCCATTCACCAGCATAAAAAAACATTCTTATAAGCCAGGTGAGTGAAATTTTATTACAAATCTGTCCTTTTTTTTGTTGTTTGGAAATATCCCACAAATATTATTAGATTTATTTCATTCAGGTTTCGTGTGCTTGGTATACGAATAAAGCATGGAATAGCTACTTCCACATAGACCACATAGACAGGGGAGTATCTGTTTGAGATGCTTTTTTTTCTATTTGTTATGAAATCGAACGTCGCTCAATGATATCAACAGAAAGTGTCTGGTTATTTTTAATGTTTTCACTTTGATTTTTTATGTATTTTCATTTTCAGTTGAAGAATGAGAAGCCGGAAAAATACACTCTCAAATCCTCAATTTCTCCACAGAAAAAGTCATGTTACTGTAATGTGTAGATTATACCAGTCAAAAATGATAACTATTATTCTCGCGGATTTTTTACGAACCGAGCCTAAGCGAGAGTGTAATATTCCGAGAGGATTATTGTCATTATTGCGAGTAGTATATTCTACTTTATTTACGACTGATTTATTCAGTTTCATTCATATCAATACTGATACACAAGCACTATTTACGCGTTTGACACTGACACTTTGGATTTAACCAATTAAATCGTTTTCATGGTAATATTCAATTCGAGAATTTTTTTTCATGACTACAAGAGGGAATAAAGACTTTTACTATTGATCCCTCCCTATTATTCCCTAAGAGCTTTATACTGCATAAACCCTAAGTATACTGCTTACATTATGTATTGATAAATAAAAATTACTTATGTCATAAATCTCTTCGAAAACGCATAACTTCATCACGTTATTTATAATGTAGAAGTTTTTTGCAAATACAACAAATCATAACGTCGTGATCACACTCAATTGAAAGAATCATTTAGATTTTTTTCATGTTTAAATTTCAATTCATTTGTATGCGGATTTCTCAATTTAACTTTCCTTTCATTATTATCTTCATCACAATCAATTTTATTATCTTATTTATATCTATTATATACATTTTCAACAAAATGTTTTTTATCTTTTCAATTACATTTGGTTTCTTGAAGTTTTTCATGATTTCAAATATTCCTCAAGATTATTCAGTATTTTTCATTGGTTTTATTCTTCCAGTCAACGTTATGTATTTTGCAACGTGTTTTCTATAGTTTTCATGAAATTGATTTCATTGGAGTGTTTGTCAGACGTAGATTATAACACACGGTATGCGAGAAAATGAAGAACCGGTTTTTCGATTTATTTTTCAAGAAACCGAAATGATTCACAAGTGAGAAAACTACCATTCAATTTTGAAAAAAAATTAAAAATGGATGATAATAGAAAGAATCCTGATTCGAATCTACTCACCTGAATCTATTGGGTTTGAATGAACACAGCTCAAAGAAATTGCTGTAAACACCAAACCTACGAACATTTTTTGCATTATGTACGAATTCATAAATTCCATCACTGTTTTAACAAATAGTCAGAATGAACCATTCTTTTATATCATTAATGATCGCCATTAGCGTTTGAACTCGATGACCTATTATCTGGAACTTTCCCATAATATTATTTGCGAAGTCCAATTCCATGAATGGAATTCCCATTTCATCAGAAGTTGTAAAATATGTCTCGATCACGACATTTCAGGTGACAAAATTTTTTAAATTTTTTTATTCTATATATTCCCCAATAATAAATTATCCTTGTCTTCTTTCATTCTGAATGACTGCCAGTTAAAAAAACAAAATGCATTATCCAGAAATATGATTTTTCACAAATCATTTTTTATCACAAATTTTAAAGCACCATTCATTCATCACTGAAACTATTCGCGATTTTTTGGTAAATAAATGGATATCTGCCGAAATTTAAACGATTTTAGGGAAAAAAGTATATTTATCTCTTAGAAAAGGCCACATTCCTAAATCTCGGCTTGCGCATCGGCTCAACAATCTTCACAGCCGCGCAAGAATGTAAGGCTTTTTCTACGTGGTATACAATAACTATTTCAGAATCTAGTGAAAATATACAAGGCTTCCACTGCAGTTACTGCTTATCGGAAGATTGTAGATTCGGAAGGTTCGCGAAGTTACATACTTGAACCCATTGTTTCCAGCAGAAATCTATGAGTTAAAACAGGTGGGAGTGTCATATGAATAAAGCGCAGTACTGAGATTAATTTAAAAAATAATATGGGCGATTCATGGTCAAGGAGTGAAAAGGTTGAGTATCTGAGGGTGAAACACAGTTTATCGCGATCTCTGGCTGAACTACGAGCTCTATTGAAAAAAGTAAATGGCAAGATTGTGAAATAAAATATCCACAAATTCAATTATCATTCATTAACATATCATAACCCAAAAAATTACTTTTTGGTGATAACTTTTATTACTCACCAAGTTTTTTCTTCTAAGAAATCTGGTGAAATTTTACCTTTTCATGTAATTTTTTCGAATCGAAATATTAATTTTTTTATTTCGATTTGACATCGAAGGAGCACTCTGATTTTAAATAAAAACTTCTCCCTTCAAAATATATGCTATTCAAAGAAATTGAATCGCCTTTCGTTCGTTGAAATCCTCTCTTTGAAATGAATTATGATGGTATGGAAAAATTTATATTTATATGGCAAGTTTTTCCATGAAATGCAAAAAACCGAAAAAACTCGAATTCCTAAAATGTTTTCAACCAATTTGTGGAATTTTGAACCACTTATTGAAAATAACGCTTTAATGAGTCGAAAAATATAAGTTTACATGGAACATTGATGAAATAAATGCAAATTCATAAAAACATCCGAGAATATTGATGTTCTGAGTATCAAAGATTGGTTTTGAAAGAGGGTTTTATCCAAAAAATGTGGCTGCTGCATTTTTTCTGGTGAAAAAGTTGATTTATTGAATAATTTCTTCTTTGATTATATATGAAAATCATGCGATATTAAGGTATGTTTGGTATTTCAATTCTCAAAATGTATTCTTAAAATTGTAAGATCAATTTCGAAAACTTAATACTGATTACGTTATCCGTTATAATATTTCCAACACATTATTCTAGTCATTTATTTTTTTTTAATTTTTATCTGCTATGCGTCAATTTTCATCTGTTCAGTGGCATCTCTTCACCTTCAGATTCTACAACTCTTCCCGGTCCTGGTAGATCTTTGAAATCTTCAAGACCATCATCGTCTTCGTCTTCAATATTTTTCCAGTCTGCATTGGTACTTCATTTTTTTCAAATAATCAACAAATAGTAAGTCGCGGCCCCCCTGGCCCCTTTTTCACTTTTCTATGAATGTATTCTGATGGGCTGACATTTTTCGTAGGTCATTCAGGTACAGTGCATACAATTCATAAACTGTTCCTCGTCATCGATGACGACATGAAATCAAGGCACTAGTACCAATCCATTGATGGAAATGCATTGGAACGTTTGTACTGAATTTCAAATTTGGCGCCTGTTATTCTTTGAAATTTGGTTGGCAGCACCTTCGATGTTGCTGGAATTTGCTTGAAGTGCCTATGTTATTTACCAATTGACAGTCAATGACATTCAAACAACACACAATTATGTGTTTAGTTCTTTTTGGTACTCAACATTGAAATTTATATTTTTTAAATACCTAATGTATATTCCAATAAAAAGGTGAAACTTCTACGTAATGATAAAAAAGTATTGATTGAATTTTATTTTCTCCTTCCTGCACTACCGGAGAAAATTTGCCAGAGTGATGTAATTTTTGGTACCATCAAATAGTAGAGATTTCAACGAACATAAAGCACACTAGTTTTTTTCAAAAAACACGGGATGGTGGAAAAGGTACACTGCACTTCTACTTTTCTCCAAAATAGTTTATCAAAATCAATGTCCCGGAATCGTAATAAATTGTGTGAAAAGTGAAAACAGTTCGATAAGGTTAATATCTCCTGGAATACTATATTACCTGTGAGTCAAACACTAAATATTAATAGTTGTCGTTTCCATTGTTTGCGAATTGCAAACCGTCACTGATAAGAATTTCGGTCGGAGTACTACTCCGCCAGCGGTGAATATAGCACTGAAAATAATGGATAATATTGTAGTCAAGCAAATATTGGATGAACTCAGGAATTGCAAAGCAGAATTGAAAAATAGCATCGAAGCTAGTGAAGCTAATATTTTACTGAGAGTCGAGGACCTAAAAAAAATTGAAAAACTGGAAAGAAACGAGAAACATCATTGTTTTTGGATGGGCTGCTCCAAATGAGAATATAACTTCAGAATTTATTTGCACTCAACTCAATAGTATGTTGATTGTAGTTGTAAGTGAATCAGATATAATTAATTTTTACTGCCTTGGAAAAACTAAAAATCGGCCAGTGAAAATAGAATTCGTATCATATCTGAAAAAAAAAGGAAATTTTGAAAAACTGTAAAAAGTTGGAAGTAAGCAGTATAACAATATCTCATGACCAAACGGAGCAACAACGCGACGAATACCAAATCCTACGGAAATTTCAATTCAAGAGAGGCAGCAAAATAAACACTGTTAATCAGAGGTAACAAACTCGTTGTAGAAAATAAAGAATATTCCTTAGAAGATCTATACGAAATAGAAAACCAGGTAGACAAGAAAGCAACTAGTACTCCGTCGACCCCAACTCAGACACAAGCCCGGAATACTGAATATTGTACGATAAAGAATCAAGAAAATCAAGAACGATTACATCCGGAAAACGTCCTACAGAATCAATCAATCAGTCAAGATGAACACCCTCCCAAGTCTAGTGGAGCTTCAAAAAAAACATCGAAGCCAGTCAACCCAGCTGTCGAAAAACTCACCAGATCGAGAACAAATTCCCAGAAATAACCCATTTCCATTCGAATCTGGTAATAGTTAGTCCCTCACGGTTACTAGGAAAACTGTTATATTGTAGAATTTCTGTTTTTTATTCATTATACCATGTATGCAGTTCTCTCTATCAAAATTTTTTTTCCTTATTTTGTTCTATCACCACCATATGAGAAATGGATACATATATTAGAGATTTTGAGGTGAAACAAATTGAAACTTACACACTCCAAAATTCATTTGAGTTCGATGAGGTGTTGAAAGTCAATAGTTCGAAAAATAAAACATTTTCAATACTTCACAACAACATATGTAGCATAAACAAGAATTTTGATGATATCAAAGTATTTCTTAGCGAAATAAGCTCTGACAGAATGACGGTGTAGTTGCCTTTGTAAAATCAAACTTGAGTTTCACTTCTTCGATACATGAGCTTGGTTATATCAGTATGCTTCAAATCAGAATCAAACGTGGTAGGAGTGATATAATAGTTTCAGGAATGTATAGATCACCTTCTCTCGACTCTTCTGATTTTCCAAACTTACTACAAGAATACCTAGACGAAAATGTATCGAATAGAGATGATATACACATTTTTATCAGAGATATCAACATCGATCTATTAAAAGATAATGAATGTACTCTTGAGTACAAAAGTACACTGGAAGAGCATGGGTTCATCTCTACCATCAATGGTTGTACAAGACTGAGTGCATGCCTTGATCATATATTCTTGAAATCAAAAGTCGACCTATACGATCAAACTATGTCATTCATTATCAATACCTGTATCACAGATCATTCATCAATAGCTCTACAAATAATAACTGATGAACCAAAAAAAACAAAAAGTTACTAAAAAAAAATTCATTTATCACATTGAGTATAAAAAACTGGCGAAACTTCTCCAAAAATCTTCCTGGGATCCAGTATATCAAGCAGAAGACGCTGAATCTGCAACAAAATTTTTTGTAAATATCATGACAAACTCCATAAATCAATGCACTATAAAGATATTATCAACAAGGAAAAATACAAAGAAAACCCCCTGGATTACTCCCGTACTAATAAAATCAATTAATACGAAGCAAAAACTATACAATCATTTGAAAAAAAATCAAAATAACGAGTCATTAAGAAACCAATTCAAAAATTACAGGAATAAACTTACTGCTCTTATTGAAACAACTAAACATAATTATTACAAATCGCTGATAGAACAAAACCCTAATGACTCCAAGAATCTCTGGAAAGTTGTAAAAGAAATTATTAAAACAAATGAAACCCCCAAACGCATCGATTCTATTAAAAATAAACACGGAGACCTATTAACAGATACGAAAGACATCGCTAACGAATTTAACTACACCTTTTCAAACGTCGGAAAAACTCTAGCTGAAAAAATATTACCCGACCCGAATTATCACCACAACAGACGTCGAATGCCCAATAGCTTTTTTATTATTCCAACCGATCGCTACGAGTTGAAATCCTTGATCAGAGCTCTCAATCCAAAAAAATCACCCGGACCTGATGGAATTACGACAGAAATTCTCAATGCTACACTGCAAGAAATCATTGACCCCTTAGTATACATAATCAATAGATGTGTACAAGACGGAATGTAGCCTACAACGCTCAAAAAAAAAAAAATCAGTACACAAAAAAGGAGACAAAACTGTCACTAATAACTATAGGCCAATATCACTCATTTCACACCTGGCGAAGTTATTTGAAAAAATCATTAAAAAACGTCTAGACTCATACTTAAAAAATATAATATTATTGCCGAAAATCAGTTCGGTTTCAAAGAAGGAATTTCTACCCAAGATGCCCTAATTTCTCTGACGAACAAAATTCATAGCAGCCTCAACCAAGGTAAACTATGTCTGGGTATTTTCCTCGACTTAAGCAAGGCATTTGACACGGTCAGTCACCATTTACTCCTCCAGTCACTAGATGATATAGGTGTAAGAGGAAATGAACTGAAATTATTTCAGAGTTATATTTCAGAAAGACAGCAGACTGTAAGAGTGAATGGTGTTCAGAGCGATTTGTCAAATATTGAGTATGGAGTTCCACAAGGCACGGTGCTAGGACCAGTTCTCTTCAACATATATGTTAACGACTTATTATTTCATATTCAAAGTTCGAGCGATTTCATTTCTTTTGCAGATGATTCCGCATTGATCTACTCTGGTAACTCTTGGGATGATTTGAAATCGGAAGTAGAAGAAATGGTTTGATCATAAGTTACTTACCCTCAACCTTGAGAAAACCACTTATCTCCCATTCAGCATCAACAAAACGAGAACACCAACATTTCAAAGCCTAGAGTTCATAGCAGCAAACAAAGCTTATTCAATGTCAGCTGAAAATGAAGTAAAATACCTGGGTGTATTGATCGATAGTCACTTGAAGTGGAACTTACACATAAATTTCGTAATAAAAAAAATTACATGTATACTATTTAGGTTTAGGTTATTGAAGAAAATCTTACCCATTCGACAACTGAAGATATTATATCACTCACTAGTAGAGAGCCATATTCGATACGGATTATCTGCATGAGGTTGTTTGTCTAAGGCATACATCTACCCACTTGAAGTTCTGCAAAAGAGATTTCTGAAAATCATCTATTCAAAAAGTCGAACTTACCCTTCAGATCTCCTTTATCAAGAATCAGGTATTCTAGACATCAGACAACTCTTTGTACAAAATATTATTTGTCACTATCATCAAAACAAAACAAATTGTCTCTCACAGATATGAAACAAGACTGAGAGGCAGCTTCGTAGTCCCGTTCATGAAAAAAGCACTCGGACAGAAGTCTTATGAATTTGTTGCCCCGAAACTCTTTAATAACATACCCAGAGAACTGAAAGAGGTCATCAACATCCATGTTTTCAAAAATAGGCTGAAATATTATATCATCGCAAACCCACGTAATCATTTCACAAATTTGCTTGAAAATGAATAAGTTTCCCCACCCTCCCGCAATAGTAACATTTAGCTTCAATATTGTTTTACTAATCGAAAAACCTATTCATTGTCCCACCTATTCTACTATTATATATTTATATTATTATAGTTAATTTTTGTCTTTTACCTTTCAACAATTCAATTTTAATTATTTTATTATTGTATTATTTTACTGTCAAGGTGTTCCTTGAACTTGAAACAAGTGTTCAATCACTTATCAAGTTTAATTTATTCACAAAATATTGTATTGTATTTTATATTGAATTGTATTATTGTACTTTTGGTGAATAAACTACTACTAACTACTACTACAGTTATTTTGACGTGTTGATTTTCGATCTAGTGCTTTTTAGGTATACGAGGAGTCAAACTCGAAAGTGAACGACTAATAATGTTTTCAATGAGTTTTAATAACACAAGCTCAGACTATGGTATTGGTAATTTACTGGTTTGATATTATATACTCATTATTTATTGGTATGGTTTCAGCAATTATAAATCTATGATCCCATTTGACAGGGTGATAATGAGCGGCTATTAGTTTGATTTTTCACACCCGTACTTCAATAATACACTTATATGCTTATAATCCGTTTCATAATGAAATCAGCATTATCAATACAATATTGAACTCTATTGAGACTTGCGATAATGGAATGAATTCAAGTATTCCGTCTACTTCCGAGTCAGTAGGACCCACAATAGAAAAAGAAATATATTATTCAGAGTTCCTCATCATTTATCATGTGTAAGGGAAATAGCGTATGCAACTCCCATGTAATGGTCATAAATACACTCGCATAAACCATACGAAACTCACCTTAGCCTCGTTTCGTACCTGGGCTAATGCTCGTCACCAGACGTGTTTTTTTTCACGTCAAAATTTGTATGTTAAGGCTCTCCCGAAAGGATCTTGTGTTCCGCCTTGTGCGTTTGGATAGGTTTCTGCGATCAGTTGTGTGTTGTCTTTGAGTTGAAACGCGTTTACAGTTTATGTAACTTCACGCTGAGATCTCAATCTGCCACTTTTCGGGTTTGGTCACAGGGAGAAGCATTTGTGACTTGACGTCGGGGGATCAATCTGCCCACTCCTTAGATTGAACTCAGGAAGCAGAGGGTGTTCGATGATATCCATAACGGCGGGTGTTACTAAAGTGTCCATCACTGGACGTCTTGGTGGTTTTCACGCAGTTGGAAGTCTCTTAACGTTTATTCATGCTGAGGCATGTGATTCGTGAAGCAACAGATTGCACGTGATATATTTTGATTGTTCCAATAATTTCAAAAATTTCAACAAGATTTTACGAATTTTGTTCATCACCTTCACCATAAATGGATGTTGTGTATGGCATATCATCCGATACAATGTGTTATATATTGTATACTGATATATCATTATGCACCTCCACCAAATTTGTTAGTTCATACATTCATTTATTTTTATAATGAATCTCTCACACTCATATTGTTTTGGAAAAAAGGAAACTTTCGTCCAATTCAAACGATCTTAAGTCGTATCGTTTCCGAGATAGCAAGAGTGAAAACTTTTATTGAATATCATGTTCAAAGTTTCGACTACTGTTTCGAATTCATTTGAAGAAGAGATAATGTGACTTCACGATGAGGTTCCATTCTACCTACTCCTCAGATGTCATCACAGGAAAATGATTTGGAACTCAACTCCGGAGCCTCATTCTGCTTACACCCTAGACCACCAATGACATTCATTTCAGAGGCCAATGGAGTGGAACTAATTAGAATAAGGAGATGGGACTTTAGGTTATTATCGGTTATAATTGCACGAGTGCAAAAAAATTACCGATAATTTTGCAAGAAAGCGTGATATCTAAAAATTGCAAGAGTTTATTTTCATATTTTGGCGAAAGTGTCCGAGTCCGAAGGACGAGGGTTCTTTTACAGAATATGAAAATAACCGAATGCAATTTGTATAAGATATCACGCTTGAATGCAAAATTATCTGGTCATTTTTATGCACGAATGTAATCCATTGAAATATTTCACGAATAAAGATATTCTCAAGGAAATGTTATTTTTGTTCATTCATACTTTCCTCTATAGATTGTATAAAGTACTCAACTAAACGCGAAAGGTTTTTTTTTTGAAGTCTATTTGTGTTGTTTACTGACGTCTAGCGATACGGTTTCAAATGTGTTGTGATGGCGACTTGATACAATGCAATTACCGCTGTAAGTTTTCGATAATTGCATTGCTCTTATGGGACATTTTATATATGAGGGAAATATTCATCACCAGGAGTCCTGATGGGCTCTGAATATCGGAAAATTAGTTTTTTCCAGGCAGTACAGTCGCTACCCATCCGATTTCGATAAAATAATTTTTTCGAAACAAGAGATCTTTATTAGATGAGATAATGATTCCAAAGGGTGAATCTCAATGAAATACAGGTTCATTCGGAAAAGAATTATAATTTCAAATAATGTCGACATGTTAAAGTTGAGCTTATTATCATAAATAAATGAAGATGGCAAGATGGAAACAATGAAATAGTGTAATGAAAGTGATATTTACAGAAAACATCGACAGTTGAAAAAATATTGTTGTAGACGATATCTCTCAAATCGCTTTTCGGTATTGATCAACGCGAAATGGTTGATCAGGGTACTGGAAAAGTCTTATAGCGTATCATCATCTTGGGAAATTTGCTTTGTTGATCTTTCACAAATGAAATAGAACCGGGTATCGCAATGCCTATCGTTCCACTCTAGTCTGTCTCCCCAGAGCCAGAGTTGTAGACACTGTTCATTCAAATTATCTGGTTGATTCACAGACCAATTTGTGTAATCGATTGGTTCTCCATACGACATCCACAGCCAACTGACGCCATCTATCAGCCTTGATCCTCCAATCCAATACTCTGTACCCTTAGCTGAAAAATTGAAAAAATGTATTGAAGGAATGAAACAGATAAAATAGTAACGGAGTAAGGATTAAGTAGGGTCCATTATATATAGAGGAATGACAAAACAATATAGTGAAGAGATGAAACAGATGAAATCGTATTGAAGTGAAAATTCAATAAAATATGTGTTGAGACGGTTATTAAAATTCACCAATTTTTTTTCTCTGAATGTATTTCAGGTGTGAAAATGTATCCAATTGTACTTGTTTTCCCCAACACCATTGCGTGTTATGTTTCAGGTGATAATATTCAACTAATAATTTTCAAATAGCTTTTGGTAACACAACGACACCAAAAGCTATCAATTTCTTTCCAAGGGAAATATATTGAAATATGGTGAATCCATTGAAGAAATTTCGTTATTATGATCAGGACAGTCAATGGGAAAAACAAAAATATTTTCAACTATTTTTCATCAAATCAGCACGACTTTTTTCATTTATTATTTGGTTTCATCGAATGGAAATCATTTTTTTATATGCAGATTCACACGAGAGGAAAGCTTTGTAATGTTCAAAGAACACCGCGTGAATCAAGGGACAGAAAATACGAATTAACATTTACTTTGAATTTCTGAAGTTTGTAAGCCTCAGGAAAAACCTCTTTTGGCAAGGAGTTCCAAAGCTCAGGTATTCTATTGACAAAAGATCCCTGAGCCAGAGAGGTTCGACAGGTTTCCAAATTCACAACAAAGGGGTGAGAGTTCTGTACTCGTCGAGTCATCCGTGTGGATATTGCCAAGGGTGGAACGATAGATTCGGAAGATCATCGACCGTGAAAGTATCTACAGAAGAGAGACAAATCTCCGACCCTTCTACGATGTTCCAATGAAGTGAGCGAGTCTGTGAGCAAAGAGTGAATTATTGAAGAGCATTTTCATGTTACCAAATATTCAAATAATACTTTCATGGTAATATTGTGTCGATATTGAACATTCCAGGTCGATATGTCAACATATAATAGAACAATATGGAAATTTCAAAAACAAATATTATTTTAACTCGAAACGGATAATGTTAATCTATATCATCAGTGGGTGGTGTATGCCACATCGTGGATCTGATAGAATACTGCATTAAAAAAATGGATTTATCGAAAATAGTTTATGTAAAAAACTCTAACTAAAATAAAAGCGTGTCGTATATAATTATACTTTCCAAATTCCGATTACTCTTGAAAATTACTTTCCATGAATATATGGTCAAATTGGTGTATACTGGGCAATTACGAAGTTAAGTTACAATTGATATCAGAAAGGGACCTATTCAGCAGTTCTCATTCTCAACTGAAACTATTGAAGAGTCCATTTAATATTGAAAATTGAGTTTTCAAAGTTGTATATCAATAACCACTAGCCAGTAACCTTTCCAATGTTGTGTTGAAAAAAATGTCGATAGTAACTTTTTCTAGATTGTTTCAGATGAAGTACCCCATATATTATTTAACATGTTGGACATATAACATTTCATCAAACGTTATATTGATAATTCAAAGATTAACAGTTATTGGTAATTAGTTACTTAAATCATTGTTGGAGATCGTATTGATAACAGAAATAATTTGAAAATATCACAAGTTCATAACAGATTAAAGAGGATATATATAAGCCTGTAATTCATATGGAAAATCGATATATTGCAGTTACTGATCACCAGCTGTACTCGGGACGACATTCCGCACGATTATGTTGATCTATAACTTCGAGTGTCCAAAGGGGTTAGGTCCGGCGATCTTGTAGGCCACCTGACAGAACCATGTGTTTCAATCCATTTATCGAATATCAACTATGGAATATCATTGAATTCAAAAACTTTTTAAATTTCAGAAATGTTATAACATACAGGAAAGTTCATTTGAGAATGAAACATTGATGTCATATCCGGAAAAACCAGAAATAGAAAAAATCTCCCAATACCTCGAAACCATGAGCTGATTGAATGTTTCAAATTTCGGAAAGATAGTTCAAGAGGAATATAAGTAAAGAAGGGTGTACCGTAAGTCGTGTGACCTGTGCTCTTCAAGACGAGTAGGAAGGCGTAGCATTGTTTGCTACATCAATATGACTTCTAGTAATGAACGATTTGTTGAGATAATATACTACTTACATGCTTCTTTGATGTACTTGCGAATCCTATCATTTTCATCTTGGGATCTGATGGTTACGAGTGTCATATGAATTCTCTCACAGAATTCTAGGGCTTGGTGCCAAGTTGCCTGAAAATATCCTCAATATAGAGTCGCGTGGATATGATCAATCGTCGAGTGATTAACAACGATCGTGCTAGTATCTGTTATTCCGGAGAAAATTCAGAAAAAATAATACACATGTAGCGAAATTAAAAAACACTGCAATGTTCGGTACAATGGCTGAAATCACCTAAATGAATCGGAACAGAACAATTTCGAAAATAAATAATGAAAAGTACGTTTTGAATTGAAATGGGCACTAAGAATCTCGAATAAGTGGAAAGATGTTATTTGTCTCTCATTGTCAAAATGGCCAATACTGAAAGTGTTCTGAGGACCAGTTATCCACGTATACTTTAGGGTTTTGAATCTGTTGAAGCATACTATGTTCCCTTCTACAAAGAGATTTTGTCTTTAGATATCCTTGGAAATAGTTGTTGATATACATAGTTCGAATTTGTTTTAATCTGATGTTTATTATAATTATGAAAGTAAATAAAACGTTCCAGAAGTTCGAGTAGAATTCCTGCGAATTACAACAGAATCATCATTTATCATTACTACAGAAATCGATGTAAGGTGGCTTCTTGCGTTCCGAGAGAGATTATCGCCCAGGCCACTCAGGCCGAGGCAAGATGATCTCGAGGTCGCGAAAACATTTTGCTGCCAAAGAATACACAATATTTTTCGTGCTAAATTGAGAATTATATATCTTCAATGAACATTATCCGTTCCGACACGAATATAGAAAAGTTAACTGATAGCGTCAATATCACAGTGATAATATGGCAATGAAATATTTAGCAACACAAACGTTCAGATTGCTGGCAGTTACTATGGGCAACGATCGTGAAAAATTTACCGGCCGCCACCAGGGATAACCGCCACAGAATATTATTTTGCGGCCTCCGTTGCGGCTGTGAAATGCTTGTTTCGCGTCCAGTTTCACGAAAAACAAAGTCGGAAAACTTACCGTGAACTTGGTGCCCATGTAATACACTTTATCATTGTAACGCTGAAGAGGAATTATGGGTGTCCAGGCATTGCTCCCAAATATTTTCTCCCAACCATTACCTGAAATAGATGACGCAATTTCAAAGCAGCTTTGATACTGAGAATAGAACAAAGAAATGAGCAACAAACAGAGATACTCTATCAAGATAGCAGGCGATTCAGAAAATGATTTTGGAAAACTGTCCCTTCAAAAACTCTTTCATGTCAATCGCAGAAAGTAGTTTTCTCTGAAAATGTTAATGTGTCTACTGTAGAACGAATAAAAAGTGGTTGAATATCTCACAATATTTCCTGTAAAATTTCCATTGATAAACTACTTTTTGCAATGAATGATTTATGTCGTACAAAATTATGCAGAATCGCATCAGTATCATATTTCGATCAATCCTCAATTGTACACTCCAGATGATGAAATAAAGAAATTTATTTCATGAATATTGCATGATTATTGAGTTGTTATATAGTTGTTATATCATGACTATACTAATGCAGTATTTGTAGTCCTAATAACAACAAACAGAAGGTATTTGGAGATAGATTCAACTGAATTCATTGAAAGTGGAATATCTGGGCTCTGAGCTTAACATGAGAAAAATATAAACTCCTGATAACAGAATCAACTTATATTTGATGAGTATCGTTACATTATTTCACTCGTGATGTGAAAAAAACTGAATGACTTGAAAAAATTAAGACTTTTGGTTTTCCCATTTCAATATTTGTTTTTTTTTTCAAATTTTTCGGTTATTTCTGTTTTGCTTCTTTCTCGGTTTTCCCTTCATTTAAAAAAATATTTTTTAGAACACCCATCCTATCACAATCACCCATCTCATGGACCAGCTTTCTTGAGTATTCATCCAGTTCCAATTTTTTTTATTTAAACATCAAACGTATGTTTCAGCTTTACACTTTGTACCTTTTATGATATTCCATCTAACACCAAGTTATTGTCGATACTGTTAGAAATGAAATAAAAAATAATACCAAATCGGTTCCTGACTTTGAGAATGAGCGAATATAAGTTTTTACACTTCGTTTAATTTTTTGCTGACGTGGAACGTCAGGATCAATGCTACTTTTCATGAATCAAGTTGATATATTACTACTTTCGTACCTTGTTATTATAACTAAATGTAAATTATAATAATAGATTCCATTGATAGGAATAATCACAATACAAAACAATAGACATACAGATTAAAATCAAAACCCTATAAAAAGGCAGGATTCAATTCTTGATCATATCACATATGATTCAAACAGGACTTGATTTTCTGTAAAAGCATGGTTCTAATGGAATAATATAATCAACACTTCAATGATATTTCACCAATTTCATAATGGAGCGAAAGTACTTCCAGTATAATAGATGGTTTCAAAATAGTTTAATACTTTGGACAATGGAAGTTTGGACTATTACCATTCAACAGGAAATATTTTCACCAGATGAAACACTATATTCTCTTCTAGTTATTCAGATTTCACTTGTCATTTTACCATTTCTTGTGTTCCTAATAGGGTGAGTGGTCAGAGATAAATTCTTTAAAAACAGTTCGGATTTGGTTGATGAGAAATAAGTTCGCTATGAGGCAAGTGTTAAAAGAAATACTCACCAACGCCTGTGGAACTAGCCAAACTAATAGAGTTGAAAATCCCTATTAGTAGCAAAAGTGCAAGTACCCGCGTCATTTCTGAGATGTCTCTCTTCACAATGGTTACAGTATGAGAAATCATTCTTTTTATGAGTCAATTCTAATTACTTTTTGACCTTAACCTCTAGTCTGGGTTTTCTTTAGCGAGTTGCCATATCTGTTATATGAAACTTATTCAGTACAGAGCGAGATAAGATATGTTGATTAAGCCTAATTAAAGATGGATTTTCCTTTCGACTTAAGTATATTTTTTTCAATGTCCGGATGTGAACTAATATATCGATGTGAACTTTGATGATTTTGGTTGGTTGGCTCCAATTTAATCCTTGAATATTGTTTTTACAGGAAATCAAACCAACTTTAGATTTTGAAATGGAACACCCAGTACATTCATACGTTTTTGGGTGATATGGATATTTTATTCAAATTAAGTCCAAATGAATATTTCGTTTAGAAGACTATAGTCACTAATAAATATCTTCTTCAACAAAACAAGTACAATTTGTCAAATATAAGAAGCGATTTGAGTATTCTATTCTTCTTATTCTCATTGAAACTTCTCAAATTATTTTACAAATTCTATTCATGGAACCTTGGAATATGAATATGAAACATGAGAATACTCAATTCGCGTTCTATTTTTGATAAGTTTCTCTGCTTTATTATACAGTGTCGCAGAAATTCGTAAGGGAGAGAAATCAGCGCCTATGGAGTTTGGATCTTGGTTAAATTGGCAGATAATAAGTAGCAGAGGTTTGTTTGTGAGTTTGTATTTTATTACATTCGTGCGGATGACGTAGCTTCAATCGCATATTTTCTTGACTACTTATACATAACGCCAAAACAGGGCAGTCAATTTCAATATTTCATTTATATCGTACATCATTTATATTTGTATAACTATTTTGAAGGTCAAACTTTTATTTCATGTATAAGCTTCTATTGCCATCACTGCTTTGAAGCTTGTTCAGCTTCCTGTCAACTTCTCTGTCAAACTGAGAAAATATTTGTATCATATAACACGATGCGGAATACAATAGAAAGAGAAAGGATATGCACATTGAAGTGATATTGTGATTGTGAAGGACAGAATGTTAATTCTGTACTTGAGTTACTCTATCCTTCTTACCCTATCTTCATCTGCTACATTGAGGAAGGAATTCGCTTAAAGGTTATACTTGAAGTATTCTATCTTGATCACTCTGCGGCACTCTCTCTCTTAGAGCAAGTCTATTTGTACTATATTGCGATAATGAAATAATGAATAAAGGAACGATACCTCTGGCTTGATGTAATAGGTGACTCAGCCTGTCACAGGATAAGGAAAATGAGATGGAACGACTCAGTCGTATGATATCGGGCGAAGGGTATTGTTGGAAAGTAAAACTGTGTTTGATTACATTAGTGGTAGTTCGACGATACTACATTTGGCGACGAGGAAAAAGTTTCCAGTGAGAATTATATTGTGAAGAGAAAGACAGTGTATTAAGTGTACATATTGTAGAAATATAATAGGTGGAAAGAAAAAGTAAGTATCTAGTAATAAGTAGGTACAGCGGTGTGCTCGGATGGAAAATTAATAACGAAATATCACACAAAGAAAGATGAAGGAAAATTACATGATATATTTTTATGTATTTACTTTTACAAAAAATAAATATCTGTTGATTCAAGTAGAAAAGAAAATGAAAATACAAAGGGTTTAGAAACCAGATTTAAAAAAGGAAAGTATGGTTTAAAAACCATAATGGGTTAATGACCCGGAAAAAGTGTGGTTTGAAAATCACGGGAAAAAGCTAATGGTTTAGAAACCTCCATGGGTTAATGACCCGGAAAACGGAAGGGTGGTTTCAAAACCACAGAAAACCTTTTAGGGTTAAAAAACCCAGTAAGAACAAAAAATAAACTCAGTTTTTCCACTTGATCAACCGATATTGTCTCAGGTTAGAGAGGGGGAAGTAAAATAGTTATAATTGTGGAAATTTTAGGCAACAATGAGTGGTTTACCGGTTCTCGAGCCATTTGACTGCGATGGAGACCAAAGTTCGGTTGGATTGAGATGGGAAAAGTGGATGAGAGGTTTCAGCATCTATTTGGAAGCCCTTAGTGTGGAAGACCCGAAGAAAAAGAGAGCCATACTACTGCATGCAGGCGGACTTCCACTACAAGAACTCTACTACAACATCCCAGGTGCTCATATAGATGAACCAAGCGATGAAGGTGATGTTTTCGAGGTCGCCGTCCGTAAGCTAGAAGAATATTTCAAACCAAAACAGAGCAAATTATATGAAAGGTATTTATTTAAAAAAACTAAGCAAGAATCAGATGAAGAGTTTGATAAATTTTTAGTTAGGCTAAGAATACAAGCGAATAAATGTAAGTTTATCAGTATTAATGAACATTTGATCGATCAAATAGTAGAGAAATATAGTTCACAGGAGTTACAGAAGAAAATATTGTCTTTGGGGGATAATGTTACGTTAGAAACGATAATTTCCGAAGCTAATGCTCTTGAATCGATTAATCGCGAGTTGCAGGAATTTTCAGAGTCCAGAACTTCCCACGAAATAAATGAAGTTGCTACCGCCTCAAATAATAAAAACAAAAAACGAAGTTTGACAAACTGTGGTAGATGCGGAGCATATACACACAGCGGCCGAGACAAAATTTGTCCGGCATCAGGTAAAAAATGCTTGAAATTTGGAAAAAAAGGCCATTATTGTAAACAGTGTCGTAGCCATTTCGAGCCAATGTTCAAGCGTAGGGCTACATTCAGGCAGCCCCCGGCTAAGAGACGAGAAACTTTCAATTATATTGAGCCGTCCTCGTCTCCTCCGCCAGAGGACCAAGACAAGGAGTATGTCTTCCACATCGATGATGAAACCGAAATTCCTTGTACTATTGGGACAGTGAAAACTAAAATACTCATCGATTCAGGAAGCACAAGCAATTTGATATCGGATAATACATGGACATATTTGAAAAAGAATAACGTGCAAGTTTGGAACCAGATAAAGAACCCCGATAAGGTATTTCTGGCGTATGCAAGTAATACTCCTTTAGAAGTGATGGGATCTTTTCAAGCACAAATTCAAGCGGGTAACAATCAGGAAAACGGCACTTTTTATGTTATCAGAAGGGGTACAAAAGACATACTGGGGAAGACTACAGCTATAGCTATAGGAGTCCTGAAAGTTGGTCTCAATATAAACTATATAGAGCCATTTCCAAAATTTAAAAATGTAGTCGTTGATATTCCCATAGACAGCTCGGTTACCCCAGTATCACAGCCTCTTCGTAGAATACCAATACCGCTAGAAGCCAAGGTGGAAGCAAAACTCCAGGAGTTAATTGATTCTGATATTATCGAACCAGTCAACGAGCCATCCAGATGAGTGTCTCCGATGGTGCCAATATTGAAGGAAAGGAGATATACGTATCTGCATAGATATGAGAAGGGCTAACCAAGCTATTGTGAGGGAAAATAACCCACTACCCACAATGGATACATTGTTGCCAAACCTCAGAGAAGCGAATTTGTTTTCCAGATTAGACATCAAAAACGCGTTTCATCAAAACAACTTTCATTACAAGTAAAGGCTTGTATCGATACAAACGTTTGATGTTTGGAATAACATACGCCCCAGAACTGTTCCAGAAAATAATGGAAAGGATTCTGGCCGGTTGCGAAGGGACACGGAATTTTGTGGATGACATTGTAGTTTTTGGAAAAAACGAAATGGAGCATAACGAACGATTAGAAAACACTATGAAAGCATTAAGAAATAATAACGTACTGCTCAATGAAAATAAGTGTCAATACAGGTTGAAACAAATAGATTTTCTGGGACACACGTTGAATTCCGAGGGAATCATGCCTTTGAGGACTTATGTAGCAGGGATACTATCATTTCGTCAACCTAATACTATTGAAGAGGTCCAAAGTTTCCTGGGTTTGATAAATTACGTTGGAAAGTGGATACCTAATTTTGCAACATTGACGGAACTATTTAGATTATTTTTACGATTGAAACTAGCGAAACAATCGAATATCAGGAAATATTGGACCTCTCACCAGAAAAATGCGTTTATTCAACTGAAGAAAAGTTTGGCGAATATCAAGTCATTGGGGTATTATAACCCAAGTTAGAGAACACAAGTTATGGCCGACGAGGATAGAAAGGTGGGTATTACGCTTGCAATCATATAACTTCATAGTTGTGTACAAACCCGGCAAATTGAATATAGCAGATCTTCTTTCTTGGCTGTGTATAGATCGAAAACAAGAAATTCCCAGTTTTGATGAAGAACAAGTTAGACAAATTGTAGAGTATGCCCGTCCAGTTGCTGTGAGAATGGAGGACATAAAAATGTATTCACAAAATGATACAGAAATTTCCAAAGTGAAAGAAGGATTGAATTTCAACAAATGGGATGATAGTGTTAAGCAGTATAAACTCTTGAAATCTGAACTATGTGTTTCAGATGGCATCTTACTTAGAGGTATGAAAATTGTTATCCCAAGGGAACTGCGAGAGAAAGTATTGAAAGCAGCCCACGAAGGACATCCAGGTATTAGAGCCATGAAGAATCGACTTAGAACAAAAGTGTGGTGGTCAGGAATAGACAAAGACTCTGAAACAATCGTGAAAGCATGTAAGGGATGTCGTTAGTATTAGCACCAACGCTACCGAACCCTCTGAAGAGAAGAGAACTGCCAGTAGAAGCTTGGGTGGACATTGCAATGGATTTTATGGGACCTTTGCTAAGCAGCGATCATTTGTTCGTGATTGTAGATTACTTCAGTAGGTACAAGGAGATAAAAATAACAAGAGATATTTCAGCTGCATTCACTGTGAAAACATTACGAGAAATATTCTCACGTTTGGGAAATCCAAAGTCAATCACGGCGGATAACGGCAGGTAGTTTACAAGCACCGAAATGAAGAAGTTCTGTGAAGAAAGGGATATTATTTTATATAACAGTATTCCTTATTGGCCACAACAAAACGGAGAAGTGGAACGGCAAAATAGGGACATTCTAAAGCGTCTGAAAATAAGTCAAGCATTAGAAAAGGATTGGAAGAGTGCATTATTGGATTATCTCACGATGTATTAAAGCACTCCACACACAGTGACTGGTAAAACACCCTCCGAACTATTCTTCAACAGAATATTTAGAGATAAAATTCCAAACATTCGGGATAAGAAATTCTCGTCAGTACATGAAGAAGTTAGAGAAAGAGACCAAATGCAAAAGGAAAGAGGAAAGGAGTATCCAGATAGAAAAAGAAAAGCCGAAGAAATAGAAGTAAAAGAAGGAAGCAAGGTTTATGTGACAAATGTCAACAGAGAAAATAAACTGACAACCCCCTTCAATCCAGCCACTCATACGGTCCTAAGAAAAAGAGGAGGGGACGTACAGATTCGAAATGATGAAACTGGAAAAGAAACACGTCGAAACATAGTACATTTAAAAAAAGTTGAAGGAGAATGGAGGTGTGTAAAAAATGATGATATCAACGAGGGTGATTCGGACATAGAAAAATCTCAATAATAAGCCAGTCGTTTTCATGGTATTACGCAAAAAAAAAGGGAAAAATTTTTTTTTTTGTTGGAAAAAGAAGAAGAGAGGAATAGGTAGCAAATTATCAGATTAGGACATAGAAGCAAGTGACATATTCTTTAAATTGTAAATTTTATTAGTTTGGTGTTTCATTAATATCTATTTGTTTTATGTTCAATGGAATAGGTTAGTATCGAGTACAAAATTAATTGTAAAAAGGGAGAGATGTACTATATTGCGATAATGAATTAATGAATAAAGGAACGATACCTCTGGCTTGATGTAATAGGTGACTCAGCCTGTCACAGGATAAGGAATATGAGATGGAACGAGTCAGTCGTATAATATCGGGCGAAGGGTATTGTTGAAAAAGTAAAACTGTGTTTGATTACATTAGTGGTAGTTCGACGATACTACACTATTAGTTATAATGTCGGTGGTATCTTCTTTACCCTATAGAGAAAAAAATCTTTGTTTTTGTCGAGTAAACGGAAATATCGACATCACAGGGTAGATGCCATCACGAAAACGCTTCAAATGCTTTTTACATGGACATCGAATGACTATCCTATTTTTCTTCCTATTTGGTTGTAGCAGCTGTGAACTGGTTTGGGTGAGCAAAGCTAGTGCCGTGTTCCGCTCCCACATATTGTTACCATTTGCCGTTCTGCAGCGGGATTTTCATCTCTCGACTCGACAGCTGTCGTATCGACAAAATGAAATTTGCGATTTTCATGTTTCATATCAAGAAGTGAGTATCGACAACAAATGTCATTTTTACTCGTCATCTAATGAGCTGTCGGGAAGTCAATTTAGCGAGATTCTTACTAGGTATTTGTGGTATTTTTTGAAAAATTTCGTCATTTCGACCAAAAGAAGAACAGATGCGAGCGAAAAACGGAAAATTAAATCTTACCATGAAAGCTTCCTTGAGCTCATTTTTTTCCCTTCTTGTTCATGGAAATCTTATTTTATTGGGGCAGATATGCTCTTCGATTGCATTAGTAAATTCATGTATATATCTAAAACACAAACATTTTTTGAGTTCAGAGTAAGTATAGACGAAAAGATAGCCCTACTGATTTACACTCGTCTGGCTTACTCCCAGGTTGAAATCTTCACCAACTGCCCTTTGATAGCAACCAGTCGCATAAAAGCGCAAAGCTACCAGAATGTTTTGTTCTAGACTGACATCTCGGATTCTATACCTAGTTTCTTGAATATATCGCGCCAAAAGATAGCACGAAACTGCAAACAAATCTCTGTTTATTCTGAATAGTTCGTGAAAACGGACCTCTGGAATTTCAACGACACTGAATTCTCGCCAAATTCGTCGTCGACGATTCCCAAATAGTAAAATTTCATATCGACGTCTAATTTCGTTGACAATTGGCAACATACGCAATATTTATTTTATTATTTTCGATAATATTTTAATATTTTTCATTCAGGGTTCAACTGAATCCGACTCAAATGATACGTTAGAATGACATGATTGACATGACAAATGTTTCATTATTGGAATTAGGAAGATGTCATCTGCTAAGACAAACGTTACCTCCCGACTAGTTATTCGACATGTGATGAGATTCATTCCTCTATGTCGAGATGACTGTCGAAAAGTGACAACCGGTCGATACATATCGAGTCGAGGGATAAGAATCCCGCTGCAGTTCTACTGGTTACCACAGTGACCGCTTTGACTGTGGTTGGTAATGGGAGATGATTCCTGAAAAGTTGGTTACTTATATGTTACCAGAGTAACCGATAAGAAACCGTTGGTGAGTTGAGTACGTAACCATAACAAGTGACAGTTTTCTCTTTAGTGATCTACGTCCACTTCTGTTCATTCGTGGATTTCTGTTCCCAAATATTGTTATCATTAGCTGTTTAGTTGTACTGGTTACCACAGTGACTGCCAGAAATGTGGTTGGTAGCGGGACATAGTTTCTGAAAAGTTTTTGATGTTAAATCGTAATCGAATTGAATGCAAATTGTGATAGACCAGAGAATTTGATAATCTATTTATCAGTTTCCTGATTCATCTTGCTTCATAGCAAATAACATTTTCTTTATATATATATATATATATATATATATATATATATATATATATATATATATATATATATATATATATATATATATAAATAGTCCCTTTTTTTTCAACATTGTTGATTATTATTATATGACGTTAATGAATGGCATGTTGAATAGTAATATGCTGTAGTAAATGAAGATATTTTCAAGACATTGCAATTCGGCGACGAAATATAAATTGAAATGAGTGATTTCAACAATATTTTATTGAATCAATGCAACGATGTCAGAGGTAGGACAATGTATTTTCCGAATAACAATCGGTTCTCTATCCAAATACAGAATCAGTGATGATTGGTGGACATACGAAGAGAGGATGGAACAATATTTCTTGGCAAATTATGTTGAGGAGAAAAAAGAAGTTGTGTTATTTTCTATAATTGGAGAACAAGCATATAGAATTCTGAGGGATATTTCTGAACCAGACCTACCTAACTAAATTAAATCTTCCTCCAAATTATGCAAGATTTGAAATGAGCAGTTTGCAAAGAGGGTATCTGTTCTGAAGGAATAATTTGAATTTCACGAATTGCAACATTCAAAATATGAATCTAGCAAACAATGGTATCAGAATTGAAAATGGGGCAATCAATTGTGAATTTGGAAACATATTACACGACATACTCAGAGACAAGTTTGTTTCTGGTTCAAAAAGAGGACCTAGCCTTGACAGAGTTGTGGAAGAAGAACATTCAATATCCTTTGAGGCGGTTATGGAAATGTCTTCGAAAAAAAGTCATCTTTGAGATAATTTTCTTTTTCACTTATACATGAATTGAATGCAGGGCCAAAGTCTGCTAGAATTACTTCTGCAAAGATGATATTCGTTTGACAAGGCCGTGGCCAGAATGTTATGACAGTAATGAAAAAGAAAACAAATTGCAGAATGTAGAAGTTGTGGTGAAGGTTAACATAATTTTTCTAGATATAAATTCAGAACATATACATTCCAAAAATAATTTCATAGCAATTGAATCAGATGATGGAGATCAAATAAAATTTGATTTTATGCATTTTAATACGTGAGTTCTCTGAAATGTGTTGAACCTCCATTCATGATGGAAAAGATTGTTAATGAGATTCCTCTGTTGATGGAAGGTGATTCAGGAACAGTTTTTTCTAATCATTAAAAAAAACTTTTTTTGTTTAAATTTGACTTTTTTCTTTATGTCAATTTATGATGAACTTCTCTTCCATGATTATTTTCATCACAATTCATTCATTTATCCTCTTTTTCTTGTTGTAATGCATTTTTTATATCATTATAATTTCTGAAATGAAAGAAATTACTTTTTTCCATCCACCAATATACATTTCGAAAATATTGTATTTTTTACATTTGGATTTTGAGTTTTCCATAATCTTTCCGAATGATCTTCAAGATTTTGATATTTTTCGATTGTTTCGATATATTGCATCCGATTATTTGACAAACGTAGTTTCTCAAATGGGGAACCAGTGATTCGATTTATATTTGCTTGAAAATCAAACAATTCGCAACTGACGAAACTTCCTTCATTTTATTGAAATTTCATAAATAATGATAATGAACGAAAGAATCCTTGAATCGAAGCTACTAACCTGAATCTATTATGTTTGAATAAACAGAGCTTAAAGAAATTGCTAATAACGCTAAACCTACCATTATTTACGTTACGTGAGCGTTTACAAATTTCATTACTGATAATGAATATCGTCAAAATAAACCATTTTTTCATATTATTATCGAGAAGCGTTTGAACTCGAAGACCTTTTATCTGAAGATTTCCCATAATGATATTGGTGACGTCTACTTCCAATATTGGAATTCCCATTTCATCAGAAGTTGTAAAAGATGTCTCACTCACGATATTTTATGCGACGAAAATTCTCAATGCTAGTGTCTGTCATTCTGAATGACAGTTGAAAAACCGAAATGTGTTAATGAGAAATATAATTATTAAAAGCTAGTGAGAATGAGTTGGAATACTGTACATTCATAGGTTCTTGAAGTTACCTACTTGAACTCATAACTTCCAGCAGAAAAGTATCAGTACAAACTGGTAAAAGTTTCATGCGAATAGGGTGCAGTGCTGAGACTAGTTTCATACGAAATATTTGGAACAATAGATTATAGGCCATGATTCATATTTTTGATACCAAAAATGTTTTGAACAGGATGGATCCCATTGGGAAAGTAAGGAAATATTACAAAAATTAGAAAAGAAATAATGTATAGGCGATTTGAGACTGTACAGTGGAAGGGGTGAGATTTTCAGGGTGACGTATGGTTTGTCACGATTAAAGTACGAGTCCTATCAATCAAATGGCAAGATTATAATAAAAAGATCGAATTTAATTTAAATTTTTTCTGGAAATCTTGAGAACTGACTTTTTGTTTTCTTTTTCATTTTATTTTCATCTTCCACAATAACAATTTTTCTTCAGAGGAATTTGGTGAAAACCATTTTATGTTCCGAACATACTATTTTTTTTTGCAATTGTAATTTTTTCCCTCATTATTTTGATGTAATAACGAAAAAGCACAATGATTTCCAATGAAAAATTGTCACGTCAAAATATCTGCTATTCAAAAAAATTGTAACATTGAAATTTATACTTTTCGAGTAATGAAGTGGATATTATCCTCAATGGCTAAAACTCATACATAACGATTGAAGAAAATACCGAATTCGTTTTTTCTTCCGTTTCACTGCTTTTCCTGAAAAAAAATTAAATGGAATGAAAAATTACAGTGTGTTTGAGGTATAAAAAGGTGAATTTTCTCAGAATTTCGTGAAAAAAAAATGTGAGGTGATAATTAAAATTAATTACCAAAACATTCCATCCTTAGAGATATGATTTGAGTGCACACACTTTCAAGGAGAGTCACACAATGAATTGAAGTTCAAACTGAATTTCTGCAATAGAAAGGAATATTTCGAAGACATTGTTCCTTAAAAATGGCTTCCATTTCTCAATCCCCGAAATGTTCAAATAAAAAAACCGATCCCAACAATTTAATGGATGAGAACTAGGATGTTCCCAGAAGTAAATGAAGTGACGTTACCAAAAAAAAGTTTTCACCAAGTAAAATTCCAATTGTTTCACAAAGTAAGTATTCTCTTCCTTGGTAGCTCAATAGTAAGAGCATTCATCTAATTAATGGAAGATGTTGTTTCGAATCCAGCCTGAGGAAGTTCCTTCATGAATTCTAATTTGTTTGAATGCTGCTATCATTTCATTAATACGGTGATTATACAGGTAGTTATACATCTGTCATTTTATGTTTAAAAACATCTTCAGGAATTAATTTACATATTTTATTCAGTTTTATACAAACATATATACATAATATTGTTTGCTCGGAGTTGTTCTTCAAATATACCAATGATATTGTGGTATTATTCCCAAATATACGCCAAATAATCTCACCACCACATATGTCTCATATACTTATAAATACCATTCCTCCATCCACATAACCACAGTCTTCACTTTTTCAAGAAGGAAGTTGGGGGTTAGATCTTTTTCTATATCTTTCGAAATGGGGACGTTACAGAGCCAAAATCCGAAATTCGACAATTCCAGCTTTTGGCGAATATTAAAAAAACAATCAGTGATATGCTCGATCTGACAAAAGATCCAGTTCTCCAACATAAGAAACTTTCGTCAAATTCAAGCGACTCGACTCCGATTTGAAACCATTTTGAAGAAGAGATATTGTGAATTCATGGTTGACTTTCATACCATCTACTCCTCAAATGTGGTCATAGGAAAAGGAATAGGTTCTTAACGCCGGAGCCAAGTTTTGCCTACACCCTATGATGAACTGAGGGAGCGAAGGGTATTCGATGATAGTAATATTATCAGGTCAATGAAGTGGAACTAATAAGGGTTTGGAGACCAGGCTCTAGGTAATTACCATCGCCGGAAGTCCTGTACTGTTTATAGGAAAATTTGTGGTTTCCAGAGCGCAAAGTAGTTATCCGATTTTGATAGTACAGTTTTTTTCAAAATAACAGATCTTCATTACATTATGATTTGAATGGGTGGGATTTAATGAAAAATATAAGTTCATCTGGAAAATTTATCGAATTAAAAATAATTTTTTCATGTTGAGGATTAGCTCTTTATCACAAAGGAATGAAAACGACGGCATGGAAACAATGGAAGCGTGTAATAAAAGTAATTCGTAAATTGGAAAAAAATCGTTTTGAAAAAATTCCGGCAGTTGAAAATATATTGTTATACAATATGTCTCTCAATTCGCTCTTCGGTGTTGATTAACGCGAAAGTCTCATAATGTATTCTGGGAGCTTTGTTGATTTGTTGATCGTTCACAAATGAAATATAACCTGGTGTCGCAACCTCTGTCGTTTCACTCTAGGTTATTTTCCCTGATCCAGACCTGTAGACACTGCTCACTCAAATTATCTGGTTGTTTTGGAGACCAATTTGTATAATCGATTTATTCTTCATACGACATCCACAGCCAACTGTAGCCATCTATCAGCCTTGATCTTCCAATCCAATACTCATTACCCTTAGCTGAAAAATAGGATAAAAATATATCGAAGGAATGGAACAGATAAAATAGTATTGAAGTGAGGATTCAGTAAAGTTTATTATACAGAAATGAACATATGAGTGTAGCAGTAAAATCTATGTTGGGACGGTCATCAGAATTCACCAATTTTCATTGAATTAAAACAGCAATTCGTTCAGGCCAGTCTCAAACTACCCACACAGTAGATTTTGGCTGGCACCTGTCAGAAAACAACTACTCCCCTGGCTAATACTACGAAGGGCATTGCATTATATCCGACCAGTGCCAGTGCAGGTTTCTTCTAGGAAGAAAATCTTGCATTTGTTTTTGGCGAAACAAATGAAGGAATTGATTTTCAATTATTGGGACGGATACACTTGCAGACCGGTTTCGTGTTATTTGGCTACTCGACAGTACGGGGTAGTGCCATCATCAACATAGGGTCGATGACTTGCCATAATTAAAACTCAAACACCTTTCATAGTATCAAGCCTCGACCAGAGCTGATGCGAACAACACGAAGTCATTGTGCCATCTACCTTTGGACGAGGTATTCTAAAAACAAACCGAATTCGAAATAGTCAAAAGATGATTTGATTTGACGCCAGTCTTCAATTATGCCCATCGATTATGTCGAATGTTTTTATATTCAATTGTACTTGTTTTTTTCAACATCATTAAGTATCAATTTTCATCGAGTTATAAAATGTACTTAATAATTGGATAATAAAAAAAATTAAAATATGATATGTATGTTATGATCCTCTTTCTGAAAGTGAATAAATAAATGAAGGTACACAACGACACTGAAAGTTCTTCAGTTCTTTCTGAGAAAAACTATTTTCAAAATATGATGAAACCATCCTGTTTGACTTCTTTCAAAAAGAGTTCATCGCATTAAATAAGATTCACCGGGGCTTGAAATATCATAAGTATGTTTTGATTTCACCATACTAGTCTGACAACGAATCTCATCCTTTGCAATGCAAAGTATTTCTACACTTAGCCATTTATTTATCGAATGAGGAACTTCAGTTGAAAACTGAATCTTGCCAGTGGAGGAATTGAAAAATTAATGTTATTCAATTTGCGACAAACTAACGAAGTTTACATCAGTGGAAAACAGACAGCTTTCGTTGCATGTGTTTGCACTTTTTTTCGCACTCGCGGAAGGAATATATATAGTGCTCGGACGAATTGTTCACTAGATATTTTCATAAATCCTGTATATTTGATAGTGAAAAGAGATACTGTTTTTATGTAATTTTTCCCATAGAAACGATTGGTGTGACCAGATTTGGCCGATCTTGATGATAAGTGGTAGAAAAAGTGAAAAATATCTGTTTTTGCAATACAATTGTTAATGACTAATGAACTAACAGGTTTTGGGCCTTGTGAGCCGAAAATTCGTGATCAGCGACCCAAAAAACATAAAATATTGTCAAGTTACCGAGGGGACCTAGTAAAAGTATACGAAACCCCCCCTTGACGGTCGGGCCATTTCCCTTCGACGTATTTTCTTCGAATCTACCGGATGATTCGAATTAAATCCTAGTATAATGTTCAGTTTTGAAGAAAATCACTCTGAATTCGGAATTTGAAATGAAACACCCAGTATATTCGGCAATTTTGAATACATATGAATATTCCATTCAAATTCATTCCAATAAATAGAAGGCTAGAAGTCTAGAAGGCTATAAATGATCACTGATGAATATTTTTTTTACCACCGTGATCTCTATGTGGAAATAAGTGCAGTTTGTCAAATATGGAAAGCGACTCAAATATTTTGTCATTCTCATTATCATCGAAACATTCCATTTCAGAGGCTGTTTCATGAAACCTTGGAATATGAATATGATATATAAAAATAAGAGTAAACCTGAGTCGCGTTCTATTCTTGACTAGCTGTATCTCTGCTTTTTTTACAGTGCGGAAGAAAATAGGAAAGGGAGCTTGTTGTACTCAGTTTTGACGATTATTCAATTTCCTACCCAATTCTCAACCCGTTGTTATATTTCATATCTAAAACAGGTAAGAACAATCGGCAAATATCGAGGCTCTTGGTTTCTTGGGCAGGAAATAGACAGAAGAAGTTCGTTCAAGTCATGCTGGAAAAGGCCTACAATGACCTGCAGGAATATTATAATGATCAGTTGTTGTGAGTAGATATGGCGTTGGCTGTGTAGCATGCATTTTGTCTATATTACTTAGTTGAGTTTTTTACATTTTGATATATTTCAAGTTTTTATCAACCTCTGCTGTTATTGAGGTTAGCCTTAATTGATATAGGATTGTTCATGATTAATTGAATTTTTACATTTTAATAATAAAGTATACTTGATAATGATGATGATGTGTTCTCGTAGCTTCAATCGCACATGCTCTTGAATACTTATACACATTGCCAAATGATGGGGATCAATTCAGAAACAGTAGGGGAAAATTTTAATGATATCGTAGATCATTCATGTTTCCATGAGTATTTTAAGTTTAATATTTCATTTTCTAAATATCTGTGCAAATTTCAGAAAAATCGTTGAGGATACCGTATTCGCTCCTTTTTTTGATTTCATTCCCAAGTCATGTCTTTTCTTACATTTTCCTTACGGACGTCGTAGTCCATATTTTCCTGATAACATGAACATAATGCCAAAAAATGGCAGGAGTGAAATTTTTTATCACTTTTGTAGATCATTCATATATAAAGATTATTTCAATACCCCTAACTTTCATTTCCACTTCTATTGTCAACTCTGCTTCTAAAATTCATTAGCTTTCTTTGAATATTTCGGTGAACCTGACCTACACAAATCTGCACCAATTCCACCCTTACTTCTCTGACGCCAAGTGAATAAAAATATCGACATTACAGTGTAGATGATGTAACAAACGCATCAAATCATCTTTACACAGAAATTAGGCATTCCCGATACTTGTCAAAAGTGTCAAATGAATCAATATTGCGACATCTGCCCCCCAGAAACTTCCGTTTTTTTTCAGAAGAGTGTGCTTTCCATGGTAGAACCAGTATTTCCCCCAGAAATCACGTGCTCTGGAGTTCCTGATTGACTAAATGAGGCTAACTAAGGATTTTATTCTGTGAAGGAACCTGCACTGGCACCCGTCTGATATGAAGCAATGCTTTTCGTGATATTAGCCAGGGGAGTAGTTGTTCTCTGACAGCTGCCAGCCATAACCTACTCTGCATGTAGTTTGACACTGGCCTGAACAAATTGTTCATAACATGATCCTCCTAAGGTTATAGGGAGCGCGCCTGGATCGTTTCGGGCGTAAACTCGAAAGAAGCTTTTATCTCTTTAAACAATAGTCAAATTGACAGAAATATATCTGCACCTACTTCACCCTTGAGTTCAGCTCAGTTTCAGCTTATTTGAAATCTGTCAAAAATAGTGTTCAACGTCACCCTAAGAAGGTGTCCTTCAGGTGAGCATTCATTTCTTTATATTCAATTGAACTTTTTTCGGTACCTCTTTCAAATTCTACCAGAAGTCAAGTTCAGTTTTTACCGTTTTCTCTTGCATTCTTACAATAATTATTTTCGAACAATAAGATTTGTTATATTATCTCTTGTGGCTTTATTTATGAGAATTTCTTGAAAGTCGATGTTCGATTAACTCTCTTTTATCATTTTTCAGGCATATTTTTCCAAACTAGATATCTTTTGAACTTTTGCATTTCATCTTAATCGTTACCTAAACATTGTGTGATATTTTTCTATATTCATAGCTCATTTAATTTCTTTGTTTCGATATCCTGCATGCTTCTTAACCATCAGAACATATTATGGTCCAGGAGACGGAATAGAGGTCAAACAGTGTACAGGTTAGAACGAAAAATAGAATTTTGTACAAGAATAAACTAACTTGGTTGTGATTCCAAATTTGAATATTGATTTCTATTCTTAACATTTACTCTGAATGAACTTTTTGATTGTGTCAAAAATGAGATGTGGTTCACACCTGATCAAAATTCCCATTTTTCGTTCTCCCTTGTACACCATTCGAGAATTTGAAATTTTGACAACTCATATGTATTCTGCAATACACCAATTTTCCAATCGCAGTGTGCTGTTATTTCTCCAAATACATTGGGAGAACATAAGAAAAAGATGTTAAGATTGACGTAACATAGACCTGACATTTTCATCCAAAATGAAAACGAACTTGACCTTCCAATGTTTCAGATAGATATTCCATTTTTAGTTTTTCGTTGAATTTTTCACATGTGAGCGTGTTATTGGCAATGCCCAAAATGTGTTCAGTAAACACTTACGCAAACAATGGAGTGTGTTCTTGGGTAATTCATAGTCCACATAAGCCGCATTTTCGAGAATTTGTTCAACTAGTAGGCCTAGTTTGATAATTTGAATGGCACAGTATGGATTATTTTGATTATCATTGTCTTATTGAAGAATTTTTTTGGGACTGATATTTTATAAAATGATTCCAAGAAAATTGAGTTTTTGTGCAGCTGAACCCTGCAGATGAATGATTTTTGATTATTCCATTTCTGACTAATTCTGTCGGAAAAGATTTTCATCGAAAGGTTGTGTTGATTTTGAGTGCTCTTCTGGAATATTAATGTTTATGGGAATTATGTATCAAGATTGCTACAGCGACGGTTCCAAGGTTAACTGACAGGTGAGGAAAGTTAAATATCAACATTGTCAAGCCTTCCCAAACATGCACTATGGTTTTATCGAAAGTGAGTTACTGAGTAGAACATTTAATAAATCACTCATGCATCGTATATCATCTAGTTTAGGAAATATTCCATCCAGACATGTAGTTAGAGCCACTGAACTTCAATCCAAGATTGAACTGGTCCTTCAGTTCTGGCCATTCAAACGCCAGGAAAGGAGTATATTCTATCTTCCTTTCTCCATCATGATATTAGTGAAATGCATACTTCCAGCCTTACACCTCATTTCATTTCCATCGATACTATTCACACGACAATTATTCTCATTTTTCATGAAAATTGTCAATTTGTAACTTCGAGAAACAAACGTTCTGAAAATTGAGACGTCAGGCAAAGAAGCCACAAAGTTCCAGAACTTTTGTCGTTGCGGAATCACAAATAGATTCTTCTCATGAAATAATTGCATTCATTCCATCATGAAAAAAGAAGGTGTGGTAGGACGACATTCGAATTTGGGATTCATATTCAGTGGCTCGAAGTAGGTAGAATTTCTCAATAAACGAACATTTACTGAATATTGAATTGTGATCCGGTCCAATTATTTGGGAAAAAACTCTCTAACTCACTTGTCCTGAAACCAAGATGCATGCTTGGGTATGTTCGAGAAATTACCCCATCGAAGTTTTGGAAATCTCCGAAAATCAATTTCAAAGCATATATTCATCATCCAGATATTTTGTGCCTGAGTTGATCCAAACTTCAGATTTCCATTCACCCAAGCGAATGAAACTGAATTCAAACAACAATTAGCAAAATATTCACATTTATATTCTCGTTTTTTGCTATTCTCAATACATTCATTTTGTTCAAATTTCTACTTTTGATAGAATACTAAATGAGATCAATATAACCTAAAATTCGAAAAGCTACCATAAGACGAGGAAAAAGTTGCGACAGCGGATATCGTGTACATTATACATCTATTATTTTCATACTTCACAGATATATTATTTGAAGAGGTTGATGAAGAATACAGATAATCGATACCTAGGTTCGAAGTAGATTCAGAAGTTCATTTTAGTAGGTGTTAGGTATAAGGAGGCAAAACCGTTTCGAGAATCCTATTTTTGGACACCATTTCATATGACCACACAACAATATTTTCGCAATAAAAATTTTTATTCATGCCAGGTCTCCAGAAATAATCAGGAATTTGCAAAAGTCACAAGAAATCAAAATCAGAAAATGTATTTCAGGTTAATCAAACATAATCTTAAGTTTTTGAGATGTGAAAGCTGAAAGATCGACCAAAAGTTGATTGAATTCACCTGAAACACCTCATTTTTGAAGACTTGGACGAGAAAAATACATTTTATAAACAAGATTTTGAAGGGAGAAAATATGATAAAGCAGAATCCTCTTTTATAATTACTTTAATATTACACATGGTATTGCACTTTTTCTCATGCTTTTTTACAGTCTACTTCTTGAGAGTTGGAATGCATTTTTCTTTTCAGTGGTTTCATAAAATGATCTGAGAGTCGAATCATAAAAAGTAGGTATTTTTGAATGATTTTTAGTTGACTTTTCAGCGTTCACAACTCGAAAACTAGTGATCAGACAAGTTTATGCTTAGGAGCATTTATTGAAAATTCAATAGCAGAATCCTATTTTCGCGAATCGCTAGGAAATTTTGACATCCCAGACAAAATTTATTGAAGAGATATCAAAATTTCCTTACTGTGGGGAAATTATATTTTGCTTACAGTTATTAGAGTTCTACATAATTTCAAAATTCAAAACAGTTTCCATAGCAACCCAAGTAATATTATTACAAATTTCAAAGCACAATTTCTTTGTAAATGACATTATTCGTGATTGTTTCAAAATTAAATGATGTCTGTCGAGTTCCAAACGATTTGCGGAAATATAGTATGTTTATCTCATATGACAAGCCACATTCTCTGGACTCTGCGTTGCTGCAATCTTCACAGTTGACCAGAAAAGTTCCGTTTTTCTCACCTGGTAAACAATATACTATTGGTGTTTGGTGAATTTGGCAAATTCATGTCATTTTCGGAGATGAAGCACGAGAAGTACACAAAATTCCATCTTCTTGCAAAAATGAACTCTTATTGCTAGAGGCAATGGTGTCAACCAAAACAACTTTCTTGGATTTGACATCAAAAACATTACAAGCCAGATAAAAAACTAATGTATTTCTTCCTTATACATCTCCTTTTTAATCCCTGAAACTCCTTTTACTTTTTGGAGATATAGTTGAAGCTGCTATCCTTTGGCAACTAGCGATATTTCATTTATCATCGAATGTAGAAATGAATGTTCTGAAGTTTTGGATGTGTGCACTTGGAAATTCTGCATTTATATACGGAGATTTTTATCGCTAAATGACATTCAACAGGAGCATAAGTGAATATAGGTTTGTCCGCCTTCTTTGATTCAGAGTCCTGATAATTTTCTTCTTCACACCACTACATACCAGTAAGAGTCGCCTCCATTTTGGGACTAACACCTTCGCCAAAATTTGAACAGAGCGCTAATGCCAAAATTTTTAGTTGTTGCCTCCACCAGAAGTGTTTTCATTTAATTTGGGGAACAATTATTCCAAAAACTCATTATGTGAATTCAGTATTTTGGGTTAAGATGTTTCAATACTGTATTGTGTGTGATGATTTCATGTTCCTTTCATTTCGTCAGATAACTACATGTTACCTAATTTATTTATACTGCGTTCGATAACTTTTTTTCCCTGGTCCTCCTATATTGTGTTCGGTAATTATTTTTAATGATCGATCCTTCATTCGATCATCGTGTGCGCTTCATCCTATAGGTCAGTTGTTGTCCAAGTGCAGAATTTTTAAATATTTGTCGTTGATTCTCCTTATTATATTCATTTTTTCGGCATGGTTTCTGATATTAAATTGCTCATTGAAGTGTTTAAATTTTTTTCAAAACAATAATTGTGAAAGTGTTTTACATGTAAGTACCCTAAGATTCCAGACTGAGACCTCAGGGAAGGTTCTGCAAATAGTACAAGTCATAAACTTAAGGTAATAGTCTCGACCTATAAAATATATCATGAAAGCAACACAATTTTTTTTATCTTCAATTTACTACGTTACAGAAGATATTGGTACGAAACACTGCCTATGGGTTTGAATAATAACAAAAATCGTAAATCAATCTGGAGTAGGTGAAATACAACCTCATGCAAAAGTGATGAAAAGTATCTAATAATTTACTGATCACAAATCTTCATCTGGGTGAATGTACAAAGGATTGTAGGGAGAAAGATTTCTTGTAACCTCCGTTTTAGGAACAGAAGGAGCAATATTATTTTTCACTTGGACATGATATCCTCCATCGGATGAAACTTGTACGTCCTCTGACGAAAAAAATCGCTCTGCAGCCGTTGTTGATCCATCTTCCGTGATGACGTTATTGTTGATGTAGACTTTCACCACTGGTGGGGTGGCCGCTGAACACTGTGTGTATGTTGAAGATGATAGTGTCAAGGGACTCGGTAGAAGTCCATTCTCTTCACAAATGAAGTAACGTTTCTCTGAACAACGTTGGTCACTCCATTTGGCGATGTCGTCTATTTCGATGCAGTCTTTATCAGAGCTGTCATCGCTTGGTTTGTTTTTGCTCCAGTTGACAAACGACACCTCCTCTCCTGATGTGAACCAGATCCAAGTACCGGCCCTCTTTCTGCCTGATGTCCAGAATGAACCACTTATAGCTGTGGAAAAATGGTATGGAGTTATTCCTTTGCATATTAGCATTTGAAGAGGAAAAAAATGAATTCCATAGTTTTCGTCATCTTCACTCGTGCAACTATCAAAAAAGGTTGATACTGATGGTTATTTTTGTCAAAAATCTAAATCTTCGCACCCTATTTTTCATATCTGATTGATATACACAGAGAAACGTGCTCAAGTTTTGTTTGACAATAGATAGCTGGATTCAAACTGAAGTTTTCACTCTGCGCCTGATAATGGATGAGGTCAATAAACTGATAGAACTCTGTCAAATTTTCAGCTCGAGACTCAAGAAAACCATGTTCAGGAATAACTCAGGAAAAATCTCTATCACATTTTTCTCACAACTCCAATACACTTCTGCTGTCTACTAATCATATTTATATCCCAGAAGCATCCCATCCGAGAACTAATTGCATAATTCACTACGCCTTCCAACTATTAGCCGGAGCCCCAACCTGCCGACCAATTATCCAAAACTATTTGCTACCGAATTTCTAACGATCGTAGTCATTGTCGAATGATATTTCATTTCCGAAGTTCAAATGAAAATACTCACGTGAATCTGAGAGCAGACGTCTAACCGATTCCGATTTCTTCCTATCATGAATGGAGACAAGTTGCATTTTATGATACTCGCAAAATCGAGCAGCCTGTGAATTGGTTGCCTGTGAAAGGATGAATTGTTCAATAGGTGATAGTCTAAGAGGCCACGACACTAAACCTCTAATGATAAAAAAGTCATACATATAATTCGTCATTTCATTCATAGGAGAACACAAAATGACACTGCTGCCATGTCAAGAACCTGTCAACACCATAATAGTATATTATGCAACGATCATGTATTGATAACCATTGCATGAGAGTTGCATGCTCTATTTCATCTACATTCGATAAATAGTTAAGAACTACAAATATTATATTTATATTTGTATTGCAAACAATAACACTAATTGAACGCATTTCTTTGAAAAATTCTACATTGTAATTGATGGTATTACTTCGAAAAATAAAACGACGAGAAATGAAGAGAAGATCAAAAATAAAAAAACATTACTTGAGGCTGGAATCGAACCCATGTCTCTTCCAACTGGTCCAACTAACTAATATAATCTCAGCCCCTTAGACCGCTCGCCTACGGAGAGCCCAGAAAGTTTGATTGAAAATATAAAAGGATAAATCATGCATTTGTCAAATGAAAAATGTAATCATGCTAACTGCATTTCTGCCGGTGAAGGTGTCGAAGGTGATTCCCCCATATCGCTGGTATCAGACATTTTGTTATGATTATCGATTACTATATTCTTCAAAAATTCAAAAATTCTTCAAAAATTCAATACCTATACCGATTTTGACTTGACAAATGTTGAATGCAGAGCATGCACATCATGCTTGATTGAAAAATTATGGGTTTCTATTAGTTGAAAATCTGTATGGTCGTGAAAAAATCTGTATCGTGATGAATTTCAGTATAAAACGGGTTGTGGGAAAATAAGTGTAATATTAGAGTACGGGTGTAGGTGAAACAAATAAACGAAAAAATTCTTTTTAGGTTTCTGTAATGATGAGTCTCCCGTATTGTAATTGTTCCTCCAAATAGGGAAGTAGTGGGATTATATGAAAAAGCAGTGCTACCTTTTCAAAACAGTGGACAACATATGGCGGCAGCAGCGTTTGAAAATCGTTCTCCGCGCAGCCATGTTGTCCACTGTTTGGAGAAGGCAGCACTGCTTTTTCGTATAGTCCTACTCCTCCCCTGTTTGGAGGAACAATCACAATACGGGAGACTTATTATTACAGAAGCCTAAAAAAATTTTTTTTCAATTTTTTTTATGGCGTTGACCGATCATGTACATGGCAGTAAGGCCATTTTGAATGAAATATCGAATTAGAGGTATTACTTTTGGGAGCCCTATCATTATAGGTTTAGTGTCGTGGCCTCACAGACTATGAGGTAGTTATGTACCAATTGGGAAATGAAATATAGATGATAGGAATTTAGAGTTGTAATATATTTCTCTTGATATTTCATATAAGAACTGAACATTTTATAACTTATCTGTCTGAGCAGTTACTGATATAATGATGAAAATCAGATTGACAAACTAAATGAACTCCCTTCTCGGTTTACTCCGAGAAGTGAGGCACAACATAGTATTATGTCATATGGACAGTCCTCAATTCTATTCGATCAATATTCGTCAATATTAGATATTGTATATCATGTATATTCAACTGGGAAGAGGATAACTTTCCTAAGCATAGACAATACAATGATTGTCGAAAGCGGCACTAATGAAAAGTGACTACATCCTCGCAAGAAATATTTTTATGGTATTTTCAATTGCTGCTGTCTACATCAAGAATTGAACACAAAGTACTGAATCCGCTCTTTCGAAAGCAGAAACTTACCACATGATCCACTTCCAAATGATACTTCTTCCCTTCCACGTAAGAATATGTAATGAACCCTGGCTCTGTCTTTCGAATTTTATGGTTCCAATCGTTGTCTGCAATTAGAATTGTCTAACATTAATGTGATGGTGAGGATTATTGATAATATTCTGTGTTTTTTCATTCCGATATCGAAGAACTCGACAACTATGTGACTGCAAAATGTTTTTAGCGAAATATACTGAAGAGATTTCGAATGAGAATAAGATTGCGAAATGATCACCCGCAAACTATTTTTTTTTGAAATACAAAGTTTTGGAAGTTTAAATGAAAAAGAACTTCAGAACTCCTAAAATATTACATTTCAATGTAAGAATTGCTGTGATATGGAAAAAAGTTCCTATGAAATGCATCCAGGTTTATATCGAATATATAATAATGAAAGGCGCAACTTGTATGGAGCGTGTAAATACAAATAATGAATACAAATAATAAATTTACCTATAACATTAATATTACAGCACACGTAATATACAATTTCATTGTAAGCATAAAATGATCGTATAGGAAGTTGTAATAGGGGATACTTGTTTATTCTAGAAATACATGAATATATATCATAAGATTATATTATATAGGATAGATTGTAGAATACATACAGGTTTATCCATATTATTCAAAAAATATTCGGCTGGACCCATTGAATGTATCTGAATAATATGAAGCACAAACATCGTTTTTTTATTCATTTCAGAGAGAGATTCATCTGAACAAACCACGGAATGATGGTAAGGCTTTATTTATATTATGCTGAATAGACTGTTGTTGTAGAATATTTTCGTTTTGTTAAATGAAAACTTTTAGTATTTCAGGGGTTCTGGATGAAAATATCACTTCAATTTCGAATTGAGTTAGCTGGTGTATTCATATGGAAATAAAAATATGGAAATAATAATATGGAAATAATCTCCTGCAGCCATTTGGCAATCGTTTTCGAAGTAATCCTGTATTGAATGAACATCCCCTACACATATTATAATTACCATCCACATTCGTTGCAAAACGGATATCTATCTGTGGTGTTGTAGAAGTAATTCCATTGGTAGCCACATTACCTCCATTCTCTTCAATGGAATCGGTAGATGATCTTTCACAAATAACATTGTACTGATTACTGCAATAGTTATCGTTCCAAAATAAACCCTTATCTTTCTGGTGTATCAAATGAAGACAAAACTGCTTGTCGCCATCTGGTTGTCCGGGCAGCCAGTTAGTGTATTCAACTCGTTTTCCTCTTGTCATCCATACCCATGTTTTTCCATCTAATAACTTAGATCCTGATGTCCACCAGTTATCAGCACCACCTTGAAGGGGTAACAATTAGTTATATCACAGAACGACCGAAGATTATTGGAGAATATTATTGAAGTGCTCATGAAAAACGTTACAGATTGGACGAAATTGCTAGTCCAACATTTTCAAACGAATGGAAACTTATCGGGAATGAGTACGCTTCCGAGATGATCTTTGAACTATCAGAAAGAATTTTTTCATTTTGCTTGAAGAAGCTATTGTAATAGTGAAACACGTGTCGCGGTTTTGTAAACCCATTGTAGGTGGAAATCATACAGGAAACTGTAATATATTTTTGTTAGAAAGAACTCCATTAAAAAAAATCTCTATGACAGGTCCCAGCATCTCTTGGAAAGTTCCTTAGATTCGACATTTCGTTTCATCTAAATATTGAGTAAAAGTTGAGAGATAAATCAAAGGTGTGGAAACAAAGCAGGCAACAAAAATGTTGCCTATGGCAAAGACTATAGGATCAATAGTGGATATTGATAAACGAAATACTTCCAAAATGTATTATCACCAATTTTATTATTTCAACTCCACGAGTTTCAGTACTATTGGGCTGTCGAATACCTTTACATATGACATCCACTGGTTCAAAAAAGTGAATCTGGAAAATCTTTGTCGATCAGTATTACGAGTAAGAAAATTCAACAGTATAGAATTTTTTTAGAGTTTCTGAATTCGTTATTATAATAATTTGTGGTATCAACGGAAATATTTTCACTGGGATGATAAATAGCAGAGTAATGACCTAATTGCTATTTTATTCAAATGGCACAACTAGTATATTATTAGGTTTTCCGAATCCTCCATCAAAAGCACACAAGGTGGAGGAAAATACGAACAACAATTCAAAGCATCCATTGCCTGTTGAAAATGATCAAATGAGAACAATTTTTTTTATGTTTTACACTCAGGTACTAATTGGGTACAAAGTTCTAGAACCAATAACAGGTTTGAATTTCGATTTCAGGACATTAATTATTCTTCGGCTCATGGAAATAATAAATAGTATGAACTGTTGGTGTGTAAAGGATTTGTAAACCAATTGTTAGTGAGAATCTTACAGGAAACTGTGATATGTTTTGTTGAATTCCTCAATGTTTTTTTTTTTCTTTTTTTTTCACGCAATACATAATAATTTCTGTCCACGACTATTGTATAATTTAGCCATTATACGTCTCTTTGTTCGATCTTAATAATTCCCATGTATGTATTCATGCAATTTTCTCGAGTTGCATGAATTTGGGTGCGATAAGTTGCAGGGACTTGGTTATTTCTGTATTGAAATTATTTTCCACAAACTACATATATGTGGTGACATCATTGTGAAGAATGTTGATTTTGAACATTTCAGTTATTTTTCGAAACATGAGGGATCAAGTTGAGTGATGAGGTGATCTTATCACAATATCAATTATCAGAAATGAATGATATCATATAACAGTTGTGATAATGTGGGCGTTCATCTTGGTAACATTCAGTGCTATTTTAATATTGGCAATGCAAACTGACAGATAAACGACATTTATCACAGCGAAAAATTGCCTCTAGAAATTGCAGCGACAAATTGCTTCGTCAGAAGAGGGTGTCACGCGATGGAAGCATTCATTTGTTTTTGATAATATCTATCACTTTCAATTTGATACTGAATTGATTCAAATTCCCTTTTACATAGTAGATAATCCATTTGAATAGAGTGCCACTCAATACATCACAGTGATCACCCTGTAGTGGGACTATTTTTGTTGATTCCTTATCCTTCCTTTCATAATGAGATCCATTATGAAACGGATCGAAAATCTGTATGATAGAGAAAAATCTGTATCATAATGAGCTAGCTCATTATGATAAAGATTTTTCATTACGGTACATATTTTTAATCAATTAGAATTCCAATTCAGTGGCGGAAGGTTTACATCGAAAATACAAAACTGAACTCTATCCAGACTAGTCGGCTCGTTTCGTATCCCGCTTAATGATGATACATGATAGTTGCTAATAATGCGTTACTTTCAAAATACGCTGTATGCATCATACTGTTACGAAATCTCCCAACGCCGGCTCTGTCGCTTGTAAACGCAAAATAATATAAGGGGTCGAAGGAAGATTGATTACCTGTGAAATCTCGATCATCGGGAAAACTTAAAATGCCTGAAAACCCTGGTGTGTTTACTTATACCTGTAGAAGTTTGGGTTAAAAGTGGCGAAATCTGAATTGCTCGATTTTTGGTCGTTTCCGTACAATATGTACAGATGTCGCCAACACGCTCTTGTCAGTCTTGTCTGAAGCTAAATTTGCACTAAGTGAAAAAGAAGAAGTCGAGTTTTTTCACTTTTATTTGATTGGCTAGCGAGAAGAGATCGCAACCTGAAAGATAATGGGTGGACAATGAGATACCAGTAACAACGTTTCGATATTTGAGAGCAACGAAATCAACAAATAAACACGATAAAAACATCGTAAACATCAAAATTTCAAACTGACATGACAATATGACAATTAACTGAACACTTGTCATCAAATTTGAAAAATGGGAACATAACGCCCTCTACCGAAAAAATAGGGGAAACCTTCAAAAGCGTCGATTGTTTTTTTCGCCACAAAAATCTAAACAAAATCTAATCAGTTGAATCACCATGATTTCTAGGCATCTCAAGAGAACTAAAAGATTCTCCATATGCGTACGCAGGTATAATACAGTTTTAGTACAGAGCGTTGGATACTAAGCGGAGCAATTTTGAGTGATTGTATTGTGATAAAGAGTTATGAAGATTGATGAAAGTAGTTTAGTGTTGCTTGGAGTTTTAATGAATGAACACAAAGAAAATATCGTAACAATACCAATTTTTAATGAATAACTCAATGCAACTCCCACGTTTATATGAGCACTATCATTACAATATCGATTCAAAGAAGAGAAAGCCGAAAAAATTGTGAAATGACGTATATACAGACGAAGATGACATGGAACGTTTTACATAAAGAATTTTAAGTGAAGTAGGAAATTGTTATTATGCGAGAAAATCTTGTAATTCTGATATGCTTTACTGAAAGTAACTTCCAGTCTGCTTGCAATGGGGTTGTTGAAGATCAGTAACGAGTTCGACTCATCTGCAGAGAAATTTAAAGAATTATGTTTTGAAAATGGGTGATTGAATAGTGTAAAAAAGCCACACCCCAATTCATAATAAGGGGTGTCCATCAAATTCGAACATTATTTTAGTTTCGTGATGATAGGAAAACTCATTTCGTTCGATAACCGACAAAATATGTTCTAATAATTATTTGATGACTCACTTGTATCACGGATGTATTTTCTGATTCTCTCATTTTCTTCCTTCGACGTGATGCTCACCAATTCCATCTTGATGATTTTACAGAACTGAATAGCTTGCATATAATTAGCCTGGAAAATGAATAGTTAGTAAAAGATATCGTCTAGTTTGAAGTGAGGAGGATTTATAATAAATATTTAGTTACCAGTGCACTTGAACCTGGCAAAGCGGCTATACAAAAAATTGTTCTTTACATTTACATGATAGTTTGATATCTCCAAATTCCAGTTATATGGCTAAACTCTCATAATACCGGTTTAGAAAGCTGTCCCCCGATAAGATGTTGCGTCACTTGGCCTATTTTGTCTGCTAAAGGTGTTACCCCTCTCTTGATTTTTCAAAGATGTCCATCGGCTTCGTTGAAGTTTTTTCTAGGGGTAGGTTGAGCCTACAAGTCTTCGGCGGTGGATTCCAGTTATTATATCGCTTCACACGCGTTGGATTCTTTTCCGAACAGAACATCTGGAGTGCGACCGCAATTTGATGGATTGCTCATTTTGAAATGGAGTTCAATAAGAAATCTCCTGTGGTATGAAATCGAGAGATGTGAGTTGGGACACAATGACACCGGTCGGATATAACGTAATGCTCCTCGTGGTATCAGACAGGGGAGTAGTTGTTTTCTGGCAGGTGTCAGCTCAGAAACCTATTGTGTAGGTATTTGAGACTGGCCTAAACAAATTGTATAAGAGATGAGATCAAGTATGCCCACCGACTATGTCGAATGTCGTTTACCAGCATCGGCCAAGTCAGACAAATTTGACTTGAAGGCCTCGGCATATTGTTCACTCATCAGACTGTTGATGGCTCACTGAGATAAACCTCTGCCTAATGTAACCTGTGCCAACAAAAAAGGAATTGTTTTTTTGAGCGAGACTCTCGGCTGGCACAAGTCAAGAACTGTGCGGAGTAAAAAACGGCGTAGGATGATGAAATTTCAGTTGTATTGCAATCTACAAAGTAGATTGTCCCTGCCGATGATCAGAAATCATTTTCATTCTCATCTATTTCCAATTATATGTCCAATGATTAATTCTTTTCTAGAACACGACAAAAAACATTGAAAACAAGGTTACTTAGTGCAGGAGTAGGAACGGAGTTTTTCAAGTTTCCTTAGTTTCCTACAAATTCCTACTTTGTCTTTCCTGAGCATGGTTTTCTCTCGCGATTTTTTATATAGTATGGACAATTTCACGTATTCACCTGTTCGAAATCAATTTACACTTCCGAACTTATCTGATGCATTCTCTCAACTTGCACTTGGGTGAAGCAGCAAGCAGAAATATGTACTCTTTTAACAATTTATTCCAATATTTCGACAGTTGTTACTGTCATCGTATCATATGAAGAACAAACAGGAAAATGAATTATTACTCACAGTGTCGGCGAGAATGATTGCTTTTGTGTTTTAATTTGAGCAACATCATTTTTTGACAGGAGATCGAAACGAAAAAAAGTGTTTACATCGAAACTTTTTTTTAAATATCGATTGTTTAGTCAAAGTCATTTTCTTTGTTTTGAAGGAATTGGATTATTATTCACAGTATTTGAAGAAGATTTTATTCAGTACATCTACCATGGTTTCTCGAAATTCAGAACAAATTATCAATAACGATTTCGGAACTAAATCAAATACTGAAAATAATAATCCAATTCGTAATTCTTTCACTTCCTTTCCTTTCATCAGAGATGTTACACCCAAACTCGTTCGGATTTTCAAAGAATTTGATCACATCAAAATAATAGATAATAATAGAACAGTTTTGAGTATAAATTCCATTTTTACCAGAGTTAAAGACAAAACTCCCTTAACTTCTCAATCAGAAATAGTATATTGCATTCCTTGTTCAAATTGCGAAAAAAATTATATAGGTCAAACTTCAAGGACCTTAAAAGATCGTATAACATCACACAAAAGTGATTGCAGGCTTCACCCTGAGAGGTGCGCCCTTAGTGAACATGTTAAAGAGACAGGATTATGGATTTCAATAACACAAAAATTTTAACAAAGGAATGTAATTACTTCAAGAGACTATTTATGGAGATGGCTTATATCACACAATCGGACAATTGCTTGAATAAAAGAACTGATCTCAATCATATGAGTGAAATTTATTCATATTTATTATCACATTATCACTTGATATCAAATCATTTGTAGTTTCCCTGACGATGACAGTAACAACTGTCGAAATATTGGAATAAAGTGTTAAAAGAGTACACATTTCTGCTTTGCTGCTTTACCCAATAACAATCTTCCTCATATTGTTACCGTTCAGCGAAAAACTTCCATATATATATATATATATATATATATATATATATATATATATATATATATGTTAACATGAAGATTCTCACAGACGTAGTATGATGAGTTTTGTTTTCGGGTTTCATTCCGTTTTCTGCGGTTTTCATCCTCTGAAGGATAATTGTCACAACGTTTCGGCAAAGTCTCATTTGCCATCTTCTAGGTGATGATTGAGTTTCGACCTCCGAACTCGTGATAATGTTAATGATTTAGACCACAAAATGAATTATAGCGAATCGAGTATTTTAGATTACGAAACTAATGAAATCAAACGAAAATTCTTAGAAATGATTCATATCAACAAAAACCTTAGTGTGATTTACAGTTATATTCTTCCTTTTGATCAAAACAAATCTAGAGATCAATCGTATAGTAGTATTGATTCACCCGGTATGATAACATATAATTTCATCGAAAAATAAGAATATAGTTCCCATTGTAAAATATTTTCAGATACCAGTAACTCAAAGTAACTTTTCATGATTCCCTAACAAAATTTTCATTTCTCACGTTAAGTAAGTACTTGTACATCCGTATTTGTTAGTTTGTAATCATAATGTATCATATTGTAGTTATCCTGAAGAGGAAAATAACAATTTTCGAAAGCTTGACAAAATAACAAAGAGTTTTCTTTGAAGGAAAATCTACTGACTGCATCCCCAAAACTACCAATACACTAGATATTGCACAGTCAAGATCATACTCGTTTAATATATATATATATATATATATATATATATATATATATATATATATATATATATATATATATATATATATGTATGAGGCGAAGTCAACTAGTCTTGACTGACTAGTTGAGGAAAAATTGGAAATTATTTGTGAGGAGCAGTCAAAATGCTGGGCTGTTTCCTAAAGCAAACTCTTTGTTATTTGGTTGAGCTTTCGAGAATGTCTATTCTCTGTTTCAAGACATTAACTTCATACTATAACCTCAGGTTAATGTAAAAAACAAAGAACTTGCTTCAGTGAATGTGTCGAGAAAATTAATTTGGTTGCATGTGAAACTCACCTTGAAGTGGCTTGAGAAGTAATATTTCTTGTTACCGAATTCTAAAAGGCCTATATTCGGAGAAACATGGTCCAATAAATTCATCCACCCTATAAAAAATTTACTTTGAGAAAGAATCGGTATCTGCCTGTTCTTCAATGATCACATGCCCCTCAACTTCAGCATGAATGTGGAAGACATTGCTTAAAATGATCTTGATGGATTGTTATTGAAGAAAAAAAATCTGAACCACCTGGGTAATGACACAATCTATCTTTGTAGACCGATTCATGGAAAACATTACACATGGGTATTCGAATAATGTTGGCTCGTTACAACGGTCTAACATATTCCAAACAGAATTGAATTCACTGTTTATTGAAGGAATCTAACTTACGTGTGATTTGTTCATTGGGATTCTGATTTTCAGTCGCAATTGAGTTGGTTTCTGAAGACTCATATCTCTCACAGATAAAATTCAAGGCGGTTCCACAGTGTTCATGTTTCCAGTAAACTGATTCATCATTACTTTTCAATTGTAAACACAATGCTCTATCATCGTATGACAGATTTGGTGCCCAGTTCGTGTACTCAACTGAAACTCCGTAGGACATCCAAATCCAGTTTTTTCCATCCAATAATTTGGAAGCTGATGTCCAATAATCTTTGCCACTGTCTATGAGAGAAAGTATTTTTTACTTAGCTTTTTGCCGCAGTTGCATTTTTCTACTATTTATTAGGTTTATATATGCCCTGTTACGTTAAAAAAAAACACAGCGTATATCAAGGAACAGGAGAAATCTTTTCATTGATAAATAGCCTATAACAAGCATGTATGTATGTATAGAATTTCTGATTACAATTTCAATGCACCTTGGTGATAATTTTTCAAAAGAAAATTCGAGACTATCGCTCCATATGCATTGATGTTTCCAGATGTAAGCAAACATCAAAATTCATAGGAACATATTCACCCACATATAATTTGCCAAGTCACCAACCCTACAGAAACATAAAATTACATTATTAATCAATTAATTATTTAAAGCTTAAATGGATATATGTAATGTCGATATTCTGAACAAATAGGTGGAAAAAAATAATGTTCGGCTGACTATACACTTCCTTATTCCTGATACCAAGTATCAGAGCAGTTGGTTGCTGCTTGACGTCATCTGTGAAAAAATGTGAACTTTGCCCAATCTATATTATCGAGACACCTGTGGGTCTAGTTCTTGTCGAAAAAATTCACATCTTGCACATTCTAATGGAAACCTATCTCTTACACTTTTATTATTTATTTTTCCGTTTGGTAGGACTGAAATATCTGCCTGATTATTCAATTTCGAATTGAAAACTATATTTTTTTTAACTATATGCCACACATTATACTGGACACTTACTCGTGTTTCTGATGAAACTATGTATTTTCTTATTCTCCTCATCTGATCTGACACTCAGTAATTTCATGTGTAGATTCTCACAAAATTGCATAGCCTGCATGTAGGTTGCCTGAAGTTCAAATCGCAAAGTGATTCTTTCAACGAAATAAATACAAATAAGTCACTTACTTTAGCATGGACAGCTAGGAAGTAACTCTTCTGTCCATAATGACTCAGAGGAATGACGGAAGATGGGTTTCTTGCGAAAACGTGTTCCCAGCCGTTTCCTGTGAACATAAAGTGATTCAAGAAAAATGACACATATAATGAAAATAATGATGGAAATTATGATAGGAGAGAAATCACAGATCTATCAATTCGATCCGATTCTACTGTTCCATCAGTAGAGTTTTCAGATCACGACATGTATTTCTCTGCTAAGACGAAGAGCTGCTGCTCATTCGAGTTGAATAACGGGAAAATATAGTTTATCTAACCATTTTTTGTGTGATTACACTGAAATTTGTGTTCATATTAAGTACTCATGTTACTGATGCAGAATTTATCATGCTGCAGTTGATATCTTTTGGAAACAGCAGCTCTGTGGCTCATTACACATTGAAGTGAACCGATTGATAATGTTCTAGAGTCATTGTTACTCGTACTTTTCACATGTTCATAGACTCCCAACCCACGTTCGGGAATTCTCATTTCTATTTACGTACTGGATTTCATAAACGTAGAATCAACCTGTCGTAAAAATGTTCCTTGGACTGAAGTACACAAATAACTTTGCTGAGCAATGAGCGTATTCACCCTTTTTTTCTATATTCCATTACGCTGCAAATGCTAATAATATAATTTTCCCTATATTGTTCTTCTTGTGATCATTAAAGAAGCAGTGTCATATTGTTTCAGGACAATTACGGCCCAACTATTTGAAATAATCTGGTAAAAGGAGTGAAGCTTGAAAAATTCAGTTATTTCTGAAAACACTATATTCACATGCTCATTTAGCGAACCGAAAGTTGGCTTTTTCCGTGCGCCCACATGGGAAAAAGAACCGTGGGCTAATGTCATAAGCTGTCTCCTTTTTCAAAATGAAATTATATATTAATGTTACGAATCTCCTAGCGCCGACCCTGAAGATCGTAAACGCAGAATAATATGGGGGGTCGGAGAGCGAACGTCATTTTTCCAGGAACTGTTGATTCGCGTGGAGACTTCGATACACATCATCGATGCCTCTCTCGAATATTCTTCATAGGCGTACGCAGGTGTCAAAGAAGACACTTCATTGCGGAGTAGACAGTTTATTCGTGAAGCAGAGTTTATTCAGAGCAGACAGTTTATTCTCAAAGCAGAGTTGATTCGCGGAGAGAGTTCAGCAGAGTTATTCAGAGCTAAGTGGAGCGAGTTTAGCAGATGGTAAAGCAGAGTTTCTAGCTTAGTGGAGCTTAGTGGAGAGAGCTTTGTTATTGCTAAGTGCAGAAGTCGAAGTGGGGAATTTCTATTACAGAGAGTTTTAGTACGAACGTTGGAAAGTTAGCGAAACAATTTAAGTGATTGTATTGTATTGTGTTTGATGAAGAGTTGAAATAAATGTGGTTTAGTTTTGTTTGGAGTTTTAATAAACGAACTCCAAGGGATTATCGTAACATCAATGACAGTTATCTTAGTGGGACTCATTGAAATCTTAACAATAATCTTATGGAGTTCAGTCCATTAGTTATTTCAATGGTCAATATTCACAATGCCAAATCTTGGTATGAAATCAGGAAAACGTTGTTCAGGTGCTGTCACGGGGGAAAGGGTTTGTGACAACGCCGGGCCTCAATCTCGATGGAGATATCACCGATCATTCTTTCGATACCTCAGTTCAATGTAAGGAGTAGGCAGATTGAACCTTAGAGAAAAATCGTTCTGTAGCTTCTTATTCGGAACCATCAATTGAAAATAGGACTTGAATATGAAAATCACAGAAAAAATCAAATTTCGAATTTAGGGTTCAAATTTGGTATGTATAGGGTCGGAATCGATTTCTAATCAACTCTTTCTAATAACTTATTTCGATATCTCCAATGCGAAGCAAAATATCGAGAATTTGCCCTTTTCGCGAGATCGCAGTAGGTTGGGTTTAAGGCTGTCGCTTGGGTTAACTATTGCGAAAGGTGCGACCCATGAATGTATACGTCTGTACAAAAAGAAAATCTCTGCTTTTGAAAATGACTAAAATACAGGGGTGTGAAATTAGCTTGTCAATTTTTTCGGATATCTCTTCTACATTTAGATTACTTGAGGTTCCGATTTTTCATGAATCAGCTTCAGTTTCTGCTTGACTTGAATTTTTACCTATCCTATCAATTGAGATGCCAACCCAAAAGACATATAATTTTCAGGTTCTTCGGTAGATTTCCTCAACACAAAAATGCGTTTGAGCAGAAACAAATGATCGATTGGAACATTTTCATCAATTTCAATATTACATTTTCGGTCATACACTCGTCTCTCTCGGACCCTTCTGTCCCTTCTTCGGGCCTTTTCTTCTACCTGTTATGTGAAAATACGCCATAGAAAAGTTGTTATTCATAAAATTTCAGTTTATAGCAAGTAAAATGAGTTTAATACAAAAAAATTATTTATTTATTCAAGAAATCAAAGTTATTTCTTTTATGTACCATGAGCCCGAGGGTTTGTATATTGCCTATACATCTATTTATACCCATGGAGGATACACTTAGAAGAACAATTCAGTGAACATTTTATTTACGAATGAATCGAACTCCCACATGTATATGTTTTCAAAAATAGTGGATAAAGTGCATACTTCATTCATTTCCTACGAAACATACCTTTTATAACTGAGTTAAGATTGGGATTGACGTTTTGTTATGACATGATCATACAATTGTTTTTTCTATTTCAGCTGGAGTAGTTGTGAAAGGATGAGGGATTACATTTCATTTGATGTTGATTCCCTTTGAAATAATTGAATTATTGCAATTGTTTCCATCTTTTAAACCTAGCGATTCCACAATTATTATGCACGTGTGAGAATCACGAAGCATATTCAGCACATGGCTTATTATGTACCAAGCAAGATGCATACATTCCTGGTGCGATCTCGGAATCGATATTGTTTCGTCAAAAACCCTAGACAAGACAAGATCAATCATATCCAGGGAATTTCCTGCGATTTCCACTAGATGGTGCAAGAATCGAATTCTGCCATCTTTTGACATTTGCATTCCAATTTATTCTAATTGTGCTCGAAGTTTTCCATAATTTAAATAATCTTTTCAATCAGCTATTCCGTTTGTTGAGTTTTGCTTTTGTATTATTTGTAGACAAAATAATCAATCATCTATTCTATTCCGATGGTTAGTACAAAATATTCAATACATGTACTCAAGTTCAACTGTTCAATATATCGCGAGATTATTCTGACGCTGATAAAAACAAGGTTCAACTTGCTCAGTGTTTACTTTGGTAGAAGTTATACTTGTGTTATTTGCTGATTCATTTTCAGAATTTCCCAGTTTAACATATTCATTCCAAGTTCTAGCACTAGTGACAAAGGTTGTTACATGCCCAGTAAAAGGAAGCAAAAACAAAAATCATGGAATGGAAGTTCTTTCGGAAGAGTGTTTTCAAATGCGGTCTTCTTGTATAGCGCCATAATAGCCTGCCTCTTCCCAATTAATTGAAATTAATTACTCAGGTTGATCTGGACTATGGAGCGCCCAATTCATTTTGAATTGAACACCATAAAGCTTACTAGACGCTATATTGACGTTCTAATTTTTCCATCTCTGTGGTCCAACTCCACAAGCTCCTACGTCGATACCGGTATTTCGAAAAATCTCATCAAATTATCTGAAAACTTTCAGCATCGAATAGTATTAAGTTAATTCCTCATTACATATATCGAAAATATAAAGCAAATGCATCTATCTGTAATCTGAATTTACTTTTATAACGAAATAGACAAACATAAAAAATATAGCGAATTCTCAGGTAAGAACTCGTGCAATTTTAAATAGAACTCGTGCATCTTTATCCTTTATTATGCAAAGTTTTGAAAAAAGAAAGTAATACACTCACTCTGCACGAATTCTTCCCGAAAAATTAGCTAATAGAAATTTCGTCAGAATTCATAATGCCATGTATCTAGAGTTGCCGCTTGGCGCCATCCGTAAACAAATTTCAGCAATGAGAATTTCCCTCTGGATTTCATTATCAAGTGAGCCATAGGCCTAGCGTTTTTGACGAAAACAATAACATTGTACTGATATAGAAGTCATTTCACCGGGAATATATGCATCTTGTTATGAACATAAGCAGGAAACATTTCCGAAACATAACTGGAAAATTCAAAATTTGGGTTCAATTTCTGTTTCTGATACATGTATAATATATGAGGTAAGGAAGACTCTATGGTCCATACATGGTACATGAAGTATACAAATGGTATAGGTATCTGAAACTTCGTTCGTTCATTGGGCATGAATGGAGTTAAAAATGATTAACATAAAATGATTGAATTTGACTTGTGACATTAATATATTCGTATCTTTCGTTGTGAGGGAAATGCGAAAACCAAAATTTAATTACTGTCCATCTGTTTCATACTGTCCCAATTCATTGATTTTGCCATGGTAACTTTGAAACACTCGTCTTCTCAGAAGTTGGGATTTTTTAAAACTTTAACCACATTACAAACTCACCTGCAATAGATGAATTAGAACTAACGCCATACCCATAGCTCCCAGCTGATAAACCCAGCAACCAAAATAAGTACTGGCCAAACATTATTGAAGGACTGTGAGCCGTAGATGGTATGCTGTTATCTATTATATACCTCATTTCAATTGTTTTCAAATTTTTATTGATCGAACTTTCACCTCAGTTTTGCATATATGGAAACAATCGAGACGGTTGGAATTTCCATCATTAGCATTGCCAGATTCTGAATATTCCTAATTGTGTCTATATTGAATTAGTGCATGAATACGATAATGATAGCCCTCGAATCATAAAAATATTTTCATACATTATTCAACCACCAATTTATTTCGATATCGAATCAGACTTCCAGGAAAATTGAAAACGAAGCAACTGAAACAGCACACAAAATATTGAAGATAGATTCGGAAAAAGAATTCAAAATGTCAGTCATAAAATTCACCACAGGAATGAAATAATCCATTTTTCAAACTCTTGTTAACCATACCCCAATGTTGAGACATAATTTTATATGTTATCTGAATTTGAAAGTCAATGAAACTATAGCGTCATATGATCATCTATACCAATAGAATAATATACCTGGGCAAGTACCAGGCATATCACTCAAGGAATATATAAAATACCATGTTCTAATGGTCCCAGAATGTACATCGGTCAGACAAATTGAAAAGTGTCCGGTAGAACATAGCAACATGAACTGGCAGTCCGCGATTCCGAAACAACCATAACACAATTTCAACATCATCCAGAAACAGGCCACAAAATAGATTTAAAATAGACCATCACCACGGCCAAAAACTTTCAGAACAGAATTGCCCGGGAAGCCATCGAAATTGAAAAACGTCCTGATTGTCTTAACGAATGTGACGATTCACAAAGACTTCCCAATACCCGGAAACCAGTTCTGTCCCGTCATACCTCCGTTACCTCTGACCCAAACACTCATCAAACCGTAGTTACTGTCGACGGTCCGATCCCTGATCCTATAAAATCTCAATAACCTTCAGTCCTCGATCACTAGTGATAAGACATAGGTAGGTACTAAGGGGACCTAGACCTAAGGCTAGACACCATATCACTTCGTCTTGGAAAATGGCTATGAAATGGAAGCTGAAACGTCGACCAACTCGACTTCTTCGCGATTTGGTACCGGGGTCTCGTTCTACAAATCATCAAATCGGTCAACTTCCGAACCACAGACATCCTGGTGAGCTTCGATGTAGTATCCCATTTCACGCTCACCCTCATCATTGTATGTCCAGTAAATATTTTCTTTCCCAGGGCAAATTTTACAAACAATTAAAAGTCGACCCCATGGGTTCTCCTCTTTCGCCAGTACTCGCTAAGCTCTACGTGAAAGATTTCGAGTCTAGAGCCATTGACACATCTGCATTGAAGCCGACGTGTTGGCTGCGTTATGTGGATGACGTCTTACCTATATGGCCTCATGGATCCGAAAGCCTTCACACCTTCCTCAATCACCTTAACAATATTAACCCCGATATAAAATTCACTATGAAAATGGAAACGAACAACGCTATTCCTTTCTTAGATGTCCATATCACAAAATCCAACAATTACTTCACTCATACTGTCTACCGAAAACACACGCACACCAACAGATATCTCAATATCAACTCTCACCATCATCCAGCCCAGGTGAGCTTCGAACTGAACTCTCTTATCAATAGATCCATCAACCTCACAGATGACCACAATAGACCCAGTGAGCTGAAAAAGCTCACATCCGCCCTTCTTCGAAACGGATATTCCTACCCAAAGATCCAGACAACCATTCAACGCCAAAAAACCCGTTTCTCGCATCCCAAACCAGCGGAAGATCGAGCTGAACATCCCAAAGCTTTCCTTTCATACGAGGAGTCACTGATAAAGTGAGTCGAATTCTGACAAAACACGGCATCAAGACAGTTTTCCTAGCAAACAATCAAATATCCTTCCACCTAAAGATATAATACCCAACAAATCACACTGAATACATGAAATTCCTTGTCCCGACTGCTCGAGTACAAACATAGGACAGATGAACCGACAAGTATCGAACAGGTCCTACGAGCAGTACGTAATTCGGACATGACCTCGACTCTCTTCAAACTTCATCACGAAACCGGACACAAAACTGACTTCAACAACACGAAAACCATTGCCACAGCAAAAATACTCCACCCCAGAATAATTCGCTGAGCAATAAAAACATCCTCAATGCCTCAACAAATGAGACGACTTACAAAGGCTTCCCAGTTCGTGGAAACCGTTACTATCCCATCGAACAAATCTCTTAATTAACCATTTCCAAACCAGACGTACTTGGGGTCCGACCGCAGGTTCAACAACGTGGGACTCTCATATAGCCATAAATATCATCCCTCCTCTATCCACAAAACCACAGTCTTCACTTTTTCAGGATGAGAGCTGGAGGTTGAAGAGACTTAGACCTCGGTACCAAGTCGCAAAGAATTCTTGAGAATGGTTTCAAAGTGGGAACCGAAACGTCGACAGAAAAACGAATCTAGACGCGGTTCAACCGGATTATATGCGAAGCTGTTATTCTGGGAATTTATCCGTTTGTTTGTCGGTATGGAATTTCGACGTTTCGCCAACCTCTCAGTTGGCATTTCAAAGAATGTTACTGCTCCTACTTGGTGCTGGCAACTGTTCGAAAAACTTCTGCCAGTTTTCAAATAGTTTCTCGGTCGTAATTATATCCGATATGATCTGTTCCATCAGTCGTCGGGTCAATTTTGGTTGTCGGACCCTTGGCTAATGACTGTTCAGGTAATAATGGTCGGTCTGGTTCGTAGCGATGTGCATCCATGAACCAGACGAGTCTGTAGTTTTCTTTTGTTGACGATCAACACAATTCAACGTCTTCGATGATAGATTTCAGCACTATCCAACGAACTGGAAAATCCAACTTATTACACGTCCAACAGCCGTATTGCTTGCAGCCATATTGTTTTACTTCGGATATTACAGTTCTATTCGTATATGTCTATGTTGCGAATCACACGCTTTCTTGAACATGGAACATACACAACAGACTGAAACAGATTTTGAGTTCAAGAAGGTGAACCATGGATATCCCACGTGCTCTGAAACGTATGCATAGGGCTCTCGTGCTCATACCTATAGTTGAATACGTGTTTGAGGTATGTATTTGATTCGGAATGACCACTAGAAACTTTTTGAAAAATTCCATGTGGAGCTCGAAAAAATTGCAAAAGTTATAAACAATTTAGTAAAAGAAGGGATTTGTTTTTTATACAAATATCTCGTAAATCATTAAAGATATCCAAATATATATCGAATAAATTAATTTGTTCAACACAATTTGTTCTTGTATCTAATGAATAAATGATTTAAAAATTGAAAAAAAGTTTTTTTTCAGAATATCAAACAGCAATAGAAATTATGATTTGAGAAAATATCGTTCCTTAATATTCATATTTAGTAAAGAAAGAAATTGTTAATTAACAAATGCTTTTTTAATGAAAATTTTATTCTTGAAAATCATAATATTCATCACTGATATAAATCCCACCAAAAAAATTTCACTTATCTTATAAACAATACATTTGTTTATAACAATTTTTTAAACAAATTGAGCCAAAAATTATAGAAAAGTCATTTTTATGTAACCTCAAACAACAAGAATACGAATAAACTTGAATATTAAAAAATATTTCTTCATTGCTTTATTTATTATTGGTAACCAAGTGGGGAAACAAAATTTTTTAATTTTTCCAACGGGGATCGCTTCTAAAGCCTTTCAAGAAAAGCTCCAAAAAGTGAAAAAATGAGGTTTTCAGTTTAAAAATTATCAGGGTTATTATGTAAATTCGAAAATTGTTAAAATTAGTTGATTAACAAAAGTATACCTAATAAAATAATTACGGGAAAAAATGTTTTCTTTTATTGAAGTGTCTAGAGGGTATGTGATTTTTTTTCTTAATGATAATATTAAATTTTTTTCAAATTTTGGATATTTTCAATAATTTCCGAGATATTTGCGAAAAAAAACAAACCCTCTTTTTTCACTAAATTTTTTATAACTTTTGCAGTTTCTTCGAGCCCCTCTTGGAAACTTTTGAAGAGTTTCTGGAGGTCATGCTGAATCCAATAAGCCCTGGATTATGATTTTCGGTGCCTTGAACAGAAGCTCACTAAAATTGATGTTTTCAATCAGATTAGTAGTAGTTTTTGGTATTCCATGTAGGATTTAACTGTAATAACGTCAGTTACGAATATGGGCGGTATGAAAAAAGAAATTTCAATTCCACATTTGTTCAACAATAATTAGTTTTTTCACAATCTACACTCTCATACTACATGTTCTCCTCAAAATTGTATAGTTGACGAGTGACGTTGGAATTTTTATAAAAAAATATCTACAACTTTCTTCCATCGGTACCAGTTGGTACTTCAAATGATTCCTCAGCTTGTTCAAATCCATGCGCGAGTCTTCCAGAGTTACTATGGCAAGATCAACAACTTGGAAAATGTGAAGTTTAAAACAGATTGATAATTTTTGGTTTTCGCAATTCCTTGACAAAGAAATGTATATTGATGCAGAGCCGGCCTTAGTGAGCGCGAGGCCTGGGGCCAACTTGTTTTGCGAGGCCCTCATATATTTTATTTATTAATAAATTTATATTTTTATCCTTTGAAGAAATGCTTACTCAATGTTCTCATTTATTCACCTTCCCCTTACTACCTCTCGAATGGCATGCCTACTAAATATATGTTCAAAATATAAAATACATAATTTAAATCAATAATTTATTTGGCGGGAAAAACACTTTTGAATGTTTTGATAATATAATAACTAATACTAGATAAAATAATATGAAAGATGTAACAAAATCTAAACAAAACAATATATAGTATATTACGTAATATACCTATCAAGAACGAAAACGAAAATAAAACTCTGAATATTCAAACGAAACATCAAAACAAAACTCATAATAAAATAATGATTTGAATTCTTTCACTGAGTGAAAATGAAACATGAAACGTACATGTGAGCAGACTCATGAGATCTTATGAAAAAATCACCCGCCTAGCTTTCATTTTCGAAAATTCATCTATAATGGTATCAAACTCCAGCCTCGCACTTATATCAGACTCTATCGATAATGTGGCTAATCATCCTAAATGTAGATAGGCGGGACTGGCGGGAGAGTTGTAGAGCCTAAAGTACAGTTCCGTACTTAGGAGGTTGGTTCCTTGCTGTTAAAGAAAATCAGGCGTTGCGAGCATTATCAGAATTTCAGTAGTAGCAGAAAATTTATAACGTGTAAAAGTTTTTTTAAAATTGTATTCAGTATGATTTCATTAACGAAACCTTCGGTAGCGCGAGGCCTCTAAAGGCGCGAGGCCCGGGGCCGGCGCCCCGCTTGGCCACCCTTAAGGCCGGCTCTGTATTGATGTCACATCGCGAATTCAATCATTTTAGTTTATTCATTTTCATCTCCATTCATGTCCAATAACATACGAAGTATCAGATACACCATTTTTATACTTCATGTATCATGTATGAACTATAGTGTCTTGCTTACCTGATATATTTAATACATGTATCAGAAACAGAAATCGAACCCAATTTTCAAATTTTCCTGTTGTTTCGGAAATGTTTCCTGCTCATGCGTAATAATTTTCGAATCGGTGGGTTGATCAACAGTAGTTGCCAACATGATCAAATACTGTTTCCTTGTTGAATTTCGTTCAATTGACCATCTTGGAAATATTTTACGTGTACCTATCTTCGAAAAGTAAATGAGAATATTTGGACTGAAGATTGACGTTTGTTGTCGTACTGATATTTTTGTCTTTTTTATGAACAAAAACAACCTCTCAAACCTTATGGGGTTATTGGGTTTGCCATATGGCAGAGAAAAACGAATATTTCTAAAAACATCGATATTAATGTGTTTGTATCTAGGTAATCACTGAATGTTCCGCCATTTTGTAGTTGAAGAAGATATTGAATTCATATTCTTGGGCTGTAGAGTATCCATCAGGAGCTTTAAAATGATGTATCACACGACCCCTATTTTCATTTAATATTTTTTTCCAGATGGCGCCCAGTCGCCATCTTGAAATTTTCATTTGTCAATTTTACTCCAAAATATAGTTATTATGTATCAATTCCATTATCCCAAGTTTCAATTTTTCAAGTTGACCCGTTCAAAAAATTAAGTGGGGGGAAATTAATGCCCATGTAAGACGAACCTGCGGTGACGTTAGTTACAAATATAGGTGATATAAAAAAAATGGTGAAAGTTTTATTTCACTTTTCTCATTCAACATGGATTTTTCTACAAAATCTCAGAGTACATTTTTTTCTCCAAATTGTATGTATGACGAGTGACGTTGAATTGTTTTTTGAAAATGCCATTTTTATTTGTTCCGCAGTTTCAAATTTTTCCTGAAAATAGCAAAACTGCAATTTTTTGTCGGTACCATATTGTGCTCCGAAGTATGCCTCATCGTGTTTAAATCCAACTTTCGAATACGCGATTGTTTCACAGTTACCATGACGAGACTAATTAATGGGGAAACATGAAATATAGAACAGATTGCTAATTAATTTATGGATTCCTCAATTCCTGGACAACGAAGAGTGTACTGATGTCATGTACCACGCATGAACCATAGAGTGTCTTCCTTGTGTGATATATCACACATGTATCACAAAATGAAACCCAATTTCCGGATTTTCCTGTTTTGTTTCGGTAATGTTTCCTGCTTAGGTCTATGAGCCATATGGTGGACGTGCTTCCTAATACTCAAACATTCATATTAATTTTTGAATCGCAAGGTTGAATTGAAAGAAACAATCGCTACCAATCATTTATTTCATAGAGAATGGACATCAATTCAACAAACAATTATTTTTATTCTAATAAATACTCTACCTGAAACTGAAAAAAACATTTGTGAGCCTATCAATACATAACCTCAATCGCAATCTCAGTTCAGCCACAGAATAATTAAACTACTGTACAGAAGCAAATCGGTAACCTAAGACAATTGTCTCAAAAATATATGACCTTGATCAAACTTTGAAATTTTATAGACACTGAAGTATCTGACAATATATACCAACAATAGGAAACTACACAAACAAAATTCAAGTTCATTCAATTTGCTTCTGTATAGTAATTTAATTATTCTGTGATTGAGCTATAAAATATTTGTGTTTCGTTGACAATAATGTCTCAATTATTTACTGACAATTTTTATGTTTATCGCGTTTTTTTTAACATTGCTCAAAACAAATTACAATTAATCTGACATATCGAGTGAATGAATAATGTTGTTTGAAAATTAGTACTGACGAAAATTATTATATGGCTTGGCATAACGGGTGCTAGTACTAGACAGGCCTTGTTAAACAAATGTACCACTCCAACTTTTTGAGATGGCAATATACCCTGTGTGATATATCGCGTGAAAAGTCTCATCAGGGGAACATTTTTCCAGAATTTGAATACATAGAAATCGCCCCGATCAAAATGGCAGTGATAGGTTACTTTGAAAAATAACCTCTACCTCTACATACACCAATATATTCAAAGCTTTTCCATATAAAGCAGATATTTTATTGAAGTTTTTTTTCGAACATCAACCCCCATCTATTTATAAAATATTCAATCAGACTGAGAATATTTGAGTGAAGGAACATATATTGGCCTTTTCATAGTCAAAAGTACTGTATCGTTTGCATATATGCTGTAATTATAAGGTTTTCAGAATATTTCGTATATTCAGTGAGTAGAAAATGGGATCAAAAAACTAATATTATATTTTATTCAAGTGATTTTTCGTACTCATTCGATGTTAGATTGAAATAGGTAATTGTAATTCGATCTCATATCACACCATTTCGTTGAAGACAAATCAAGGCACAGAACTGAGTTTTGCTCTGATTGGTATTTAAGAGTAACATATTTTCGTATTCGCCGATGAAATAGATCATCTCAACCTAACTATAATCTATTCCGGGGGGAGGATATATGGTGGCTCATAACGAGATTTACCCAACGTGATACCAGTTTCAGGGGCGGACGAATCTATGTTATTATTCACTTGTACATAATACCCCCCACCAGGAGAAACTTGCACGTCCTCAGAGGACAGGAATTTTTCTGCAACTGTGTTGGTATCGCCTTCAGTGATGACGTTATTGTTGATATATACTTTCACAACCGGAGGGGTTGCAACTGAGCACTGCTGCGTGGTTGCTGGTTTCGACGTAATTGTTAGGGGTCGTGGATTTTCACAAATGAAGTGGTGTTTTGTCGCACAACGCTCATCGTTCCATTTAGCACTTTCGTCCACTTCAATGCATTTCCTGCTACTTCCAACGTTACTCGGCTTGTTTCGATTCCAATTGACAAACGACACCTTTTCTCCTGATGTGGACCATGTCCAAGTACCTCTTCTCGATTCACCTGCTATCCAGTATGGGCCACTTACAGCTGTGAAAATATTGTTTTTGGTCATCGATTGGTCATAGTTATAATGATGATGATGAAGATGATATAATTCATCAGGGAATATGGAGTCTTTTGTAATGAGAGGGTGAAATGAGCTCGACGAACTTATCTCGACAACGAACTGAAACTAGATTGATGTTGGGTTTTTTAGTTCCACCTAGAGCGAATGTTATCCATAAAGGGACGGAAAAATGTACAAAAGAATCAATCTACGTACTTCGCCGGTTTCATTCTGGGAAATCAGTAGTTCTCATTCGGAAGTGATACCGATGGTCTAATCGGTAAAGCTTCGATCCTCTTGAAGGAAATATCAAGAAACGGGGTAGTTGGAGAATATCAGTTGGACGTGAAAACGTCTCAAGGTGGATTTATGCAACAGAAATATTGGCACTTTAACTTTAAATTCCTCTTTTGCCCTAACTTTGTGATTTTCTCTGAGAAAATATTGGTATCTCATGCATCATTCCTTTGGAAACTACGCCAATCCATTAATCATGAATGTGTTTGGATTAAAGGGGAATGTACTGAAATTGGATGGAATTGAAATCAAGCTGTGAGCACGCCTCAATGTACTTAGAGAAAGAAAGTTTTTGTATTTCGTGCAGACACGCTCTGCTATGATCTCAATTGAAATTTCATTTCTGCACGAAATATAAAAACTTTCATTCTGTTCAAATTGACTTCTATTTTTGTTGGTTCATATTTTTGAATCAATTATCATCCTTTCTGTAATGTGCGCATCAATAGAAGCAATCTACACTTCGGAGAGTTGGATTTTCTGGAGTTAAAGAACTGAAAATGTTGGTGCATGTGAAAGTTCCACCTGGAGCGAATGTTATCCATAAAGGGAAGTAAAAATGTACAGAAGAATCAATCTACGTACTTCGCAGGTTTCACTTTAACCATTCTGGAAAATCAGTAGTTTTCATTCGGAAGTGAAGGTTCGATCCTGCTGAAGGAAATATCAAAAAAAGGAGTAGTGAGGGAATATCAGTTGGACGTTTTCCAGGAGAAGAAGAATTCAAGATTACTGCTCACAACGTGCTCAGTCAACGAAGCGTTGAAGTCCAGACGATTGGAAACGTCTCAACGTGGATTTATGCAACAAAAATATTAGCACTTCAACTTTAAATCCCTCTGTAGCCCAAATTTTGTTATTTTCTCTGAGAAAATGTTGGTATTTCATGCAGCATTCCTTTGAAAATTACGCCTGTCCATTAACCATGAATGTGTTTGGATTGAAGGGAAATGTTCTGAAATTGGGTGGAATTTAAATCAAGCTGTGTGCACGCCTCAATGTACTTAGAGAAAGGAAGTTTTTGTATTCCATGCAGACAGGCTCTGCTATGATCTCAGTTAAAAATTTATTTCTGCACGACATACAAAAACTTCCATTCTGTTCAATTTTTTTTTTTGGTCTCATATTTCTGAATCAATCATCATCCTTTCTGAAATGTGCGCATCAACAGAAGCAATTTACACTTCGAAGAGTTGGATTTTCTGGAGTTGAAGAATCGAAAATGTTGGTGCATGTGAAAGTTCCACCTGGAGCGAATGTTATCCATAAAGGGACGTAAAAATGTACAGAAGAATGAATCTATGTACTTCGCAGGTTTCACTTTAACCATTCTGGAAAATCAGTAGTTTTCATTCGGAAGTGAAGGTTCGATCCTGCTGAAGGAAATATCGAAAAAAAGGGTAGTTGGGGAATATCAGTTGGACGTTGTCCAGGAGAAGAAGAATTCAAGATAACTGCTCACAACGTGCTCAGTCAACGAAGCGTTGAAGTCCAAACTTGTGGAAACGTCTCAACGTGGATTTATGCAACAAAAATATTGGCACTTCAACTTTAAATCCCTCTGTAGCCCAAATTTTGTTATTTTCTCTGAGAAAATGTTGGTATCTCATGCAGCATTCCTTCGAAAATTACGCCTGTCCATTAACCATGAATGTGTTTGGATTGAAGGGAAATGTTCTGAAATTGGGTCGAATTTAAATCAAGCTGTGTGCACGCCTCAATGTACTTAGAGAAAGGAAGTTTTTGTATTCCATGCAGACAGGCTCTGCTATGATCTCAGTTAAAAATTCATTTCTGCACGACATACAAAAACTTCCATTCTGTTCAATTTTTTTTTTTGGTACCATATTTCTGAATCAATCATCATCCTTTCTGTAATGTGCGCATCAACAGAAACAATTTACACTTTGAAGAGTTGGATTTTCTGGAGTTGAAGAACTGAAAATGTTGGTGCATGTGAAAGTTTCACCTGGAGCGAATGTTATCTATAAAGGGAAGTAAAAATGTACAGAAGAATCAATCTACGTACTTCGCAGGTTTCACTTTAACCCTTCTGGAAAATCAGTGTTTCTGATTCGGAAGTGAAGGTTCTATCCAGTTGAAGGGAATATCAAAAAAAGGAGTAGTTGGGGAATATCAGTTGGAAGTTGTCCAGGAGAAGAAGAATTCAAGATAACTGCTCACAACGTGCTCAGTCAACGAAACGTTGAAGTCCAGAAGATTGGAAACGTCTCAACGTGGATTTATGCAACAAAAATATTGGCACTTCAACTTTTGCCAAAATTTTTTGATTTTCTCTAAGAAAATGTTGGTATTTCATGCAGCATTCCTTTGAAAACTACGCCTATCCATTAACCATGAATGTGTTTGGATTGAAGGGAAATGTACTGAAATTGGATGGAATTGAAATCAAGCTGTGTGCACGCCTCAATGTACTTAGAGAAAGGAAGTTTTTGTATTTCGTGCACACACGCTCTGCTCTGATCTCAATAAAAAAATTATTTCTGCACGGAATACAAAAACTTCGATTCTGTTCAAATTAACTTTTTTTTTGTTGGGTCTCATAGTTCTGAATCAATTACCTTCCTTTCTGTAATGTGCGCATCAACAGAAGCAATTTGCACTTCGAAGAGTTGGAGTTGAAGAAGAATTGAAAATGTTGGTGCATGTGAAGGTGAAAGTTGTAGTTGAAATTACTGTTGAATGAATAAACCTCATCTATACAAATACAGGCAATATCTGGTCACTACAAACAATTGTGATTGGAATCTATTCAAACATGAAAAAACTTTTGGTTTTATATATTAGAATTTTTATATATTCGCTTTCAATTTGTGAACATTCCATTCTCTGCTTGAGAAGATAGTATAGATTCTATGGATTATGGTGATACTTACGTGAATCTGTTAGCAGATGTTTGAGCAATTCCGATTCTTCCCGATTAGGCACAACAAGGAGTTGCATATGGTGATATTCGCAAAATCGGGCAGCCTGAGAATGTGTTGCCTACAAACAAATATAATTGCAATGAATGCCTTCTCAAGTAATGAAAGGGCGTGTAACACATTGTTCGGAAGGTTTCGTCATGAAATTTATAATTATTTAGCTAACCAAAATCAAAATAACGTCGATAAAATCAATTTGAAGTGATATCAATCGTATGATCTTTCAGGAATGAAATTCTCTCAATATCAAAAATCATGTGAATTATGAATATGATAAAGGCTCAATTTTTGCTGAACATTTCTTGAGAACGCAGATCCTAGAGATGTATCACCAGTATAGCGTATTCTTTTGGATATTGATGTAATTATCAAAATAATATTTCGATATATATCGTTATATGAATGAGTTTCGATTACGATTTCGAGATTTCCGAACATCGTGTATTCGAGGTGGAATTTGAATTGGAGGATTGTTGTCTCATTCTCGTGACGTTATACACAGTAAAATCAGGCAATGAGTTATATTTTATTCAGATAGTCATCTGTAATAGGGGAGCCCAAGCAGAGATTTCGAGATTCACTTAAGCGCGGCAGATTAATATATAGGGGGATACCTTGTACCCGGTTAAGTACTTTCACCATACATGAGCCCTACACAGTGTCACACATAAAGTTCGCGACATATGGAAGTTTTTTTTATTAATAGATATAATGAAAATTTGGCTTGGCAGTTAGTTTGTGCTTGACAAATTAGTAAAAAACAGCCTCTTTCCTTTTGTCATGTGATATTCTAAACCTGTCAAATTTGACATTTTTTTTCGAAAATCCTCAAAAAATCAGTTTGTTTTTGGAAATTTCGAAAAAAGAGTCCAAATTTCGAACAACGGTATAAAATTGGAAACTGAGCACTATTTCTCTCTGGCATTTTTCGAAATTTCCAAAAAAAAACTGATTTTTTGAGGATTTTCGAAAAAAATGTCAAATTTGACAGGTTTACAGTATCACATGACAAAAGGAAAGAGGCTGTTTTTACTAATTTTTCAAGCACAAACTAACTGCCAAGCCAAATTTTCATTATATCTATTAATAAAAAAAACTTCTTTATGTGTGACACTGTATATATGGCCGCCCTTCAAAAATAAAGGATCAGATTAGTAAAAAAATTGATCATCTAAAATTCTCGAGCGCGTCAGATTAAGGTAGGGTGAGTTAGTTGCATCCTGAAACGTGCATATTTCACAAATCTGACAATTCGAGAGTGACCTAAAGAAGGAGGAGGGCTACAAAGTTGTAAAAAACGTCATTTCGACATTCTCGAGCGTGACTAATTTTATTTTTATTCTGAAGGAAATAATTCAAGAATTGCAAAAAATATATAATCTGAGCATTTCCACAAGCCGAAATAATAAAAATTCATCTATAAAGTTTAATGCATGCAGCTACGTGATGCCTATATTCCTCTCTCCACGTTTGAATTTCTCTCTCACTCTTTCTCTATCTATTGCTCTCTCACTCCATCCTCGCTCTGGTTTCTGTTGCCATGATGTCATGACAGTTGATCACACAGACTCGTTGGTGGCATGATATTGTTTACAACGAATATCCAACGTTTAAAATTTTGAAAATTTAATTGCTTATGATTATTTTCTTATAAATACAAGTATTCTACTGAAAAAATTAAACCTTTTTTTATTTGCATGCTTTTCCTGAGCTTTTCAATTGATTCAGTTCGATGATTAAAAAAAATAAAAAATTAAAATTGACAGAATAGGCGAATCCCTCCAGATAATCGTCAGATTATAAGACTGCAACGTCTAGGGCGTGAAGATGAACCATATATGATGAACCATATATATCTTTATCTGACGCGCTTGTGTTTTTCAAAATGACGATTTTTTTTTTCACATTCTAATAATGGTCGCGAGTCTGCGTCACATCCAAACCGTCAGATTATTTATTATATAAGAGCCTTTTTTTAGGTTCACTCAGATTTTTTTTTTTCATTTTCGACCCTTACGTACGACCACCCCCATCATGGAAACAATCAGATTAACAGACGTACATTATCAAAAATATGTGGGACATAGATGATATCAATATCTGACGCGCTCGAGTTTTTTTTTACATTTTTGAAAATCTATAGCCGCTCCCCCCACCGATGAAAAGGTGAACATTATTTGATTTTTTTTTCTTTTATCATCTGAGCTTCGCAACCCAATAGGTCTCTATGACACTCGAGTAGATCCCGATTTAGCATCGTGGGCCCCCCTACTACTGAGAGGCCACAGTAGAATTAAGACGCACATATAATTTAAAAAATAATGATACTTTTTATTTCATGGCTGTCAGCTGTCAGTTCAATCGCTTCTGGAAGAAGTGTTTTCTCGCTGTGGGACTCTATTTTGGTAGCCTAGTTTTCCTTTATTTTATCTCATTGAAGGAAAAAATCATTTGAATCTCCGCATGGTATTAATACCTCCAATGGATTCTAAATGATTTTCAAAATATTTCAAAAATTTCAAAACTGAAATGACACTTACCACAAGATCCACTGCTAAATAGTACTTTTTTCCTTCAACATACGAATAAGTGATGAATTCTGGTTCCGTCAGCCTCATTGTGTCATAGAATTCTTCGTCTGTAATTGGAATTATCAAACAAATAATTGTTTTCACAAAATAATGGACAATGCGTTTGAACTGTTTATAGTTGTAAGGTTATTCTCGTAATCGACAAATATTCTTTTCATCTACTGACTTTTGTTTTATAATGGAAAACAAGAGAAAGAATTTTTTCGATTAACGGGGGCGTCGATCTTTCAAAACCAAGGGCCTTTGGCCAAGGGTTTGTGGGTTCTATGGTCAATTACATCTTTCAATACCTGTGGAGCATACAGATTTGCTTGTCATACTCATTCGTACAATCTACAATATAGATATTTCAGAATTCTGATAAATCAATTCTTTACAACATTTTAATTTCATGATTTTTCATATTGTCTCTCCTGGCAAACTCGAAACGTCAATAGTATATTATGCAACGATCGTGTAATGATGGTTATTAATGAGCATAAACCGGGATACGAAACGAGCCGACGTATGGTTTATGCGAGTGTATTAATAACCAATACATGAGAGTTGCATACGCTATTTTATCTACATCCAATAAATAATGAAGAACTAAAAATATTATATTATTAGGTATTCATTTTGAACACAATAATAGTAGGTAATCAATCGTATTTCTTTGAAAAATTCTACCAAATTATAATTATTGGTATTACCATTGAAAATACAACAATGAAAAATGAAAAGAAAAAAAAATGAAAGAAAAGTCTCTGCCGAGGTCAGGATTTGAACCCGGACGTTTATGATAACTGCCCTCGTCATTGACCACTCGGCCATGAGAGCTCATTGGATTTGGTCGAAAATAAAAACATATGTGTTGCATTTGTCGAATGAAAAATATAATCATTTCGATTGTATTTTTTTCTTGTCTAAGACATCTGTGGAGGAGTCGCTGGTAATTCTTCTATATCACTGCTATAAGACATTTCCATACGATTATCGAAAATTGACTGATTTCTTCAAAAATTCAATACCTACTGATTTTGACTTGACAAACGTCAAAATGCAAAGCTTGCACGTCATGCTTGATCGATAAATAATGGGTTTCTATCGGTTGAAAATCTTTATCGTAATGGATGTCATTATAAAACGGGTTGTGTGCATATAAGTGTATTATTAGAGTTCGGGTGTAGATAAAATCTATTTACCATCAACTTCCGTATCGGGTTCTTCAATATCCGTTGTAGATGTTGTAGATATAATTCTATTCGGAGTTACATTTATATTTTCTTCTACATACTCCTCAATTGAATCGGTGGACGATCTCTCGCAAATGACGTTATACTGATTACTGCAATAGTTGTCGTTCCAAAACAGGCCCTTATCTTTCTGGTGTATCAAGTGAAGACAATACTGCTTGTCGCCGCCTGGTTGCCCAGGCAACCAGTTCGTGTATTCGACTCTCGTACCTCTCGTGAGCCATATCCAAGTTTTTCCATCCAATAACTTCGATCCAGAGGTCCACCAGTTTTCTGCACCACCTGAAGAATTTAATATTGGAAAATGTGTTCTGGAATAATCGAATGGTTCAGTCTATCAAACCACAGGACCTTCGATAATATTGATCTAATGAAACAAACGTTAGGATCATGGTCCGTACAGGGGTCACCATTTAAAACAGAACAGATCAAGTATCTGATTGAACTTTGAACAAAAATGGGTCGTGAAAAAAAGGAAAGGATCTTTGATGCGATTTTTGACATTGCAACTTCAACCTTCGAGGAAGGGTGGGACCAACCCTCACTATCTCACACGGAACGGAGGGGTCGAGTGATACCGTTTTCGAAAAGGGGTTCAATTTTCATTCAAATGACATCTCATTTGTGGAAGTTGGTTGGGTAGTTTCCGAGATGAGTATGTAAATGTGTACTGGTTTCTCTAATCTAATTATTTAACTAACGTACACTGACTTCTCCAAAGTATCAGACAAAGTGAATCTTGAGCTCATAATTCAGGAACTAAGTTGCTTTGACATATCTGAATCTCTTCTAAACTGGATTAAGGATTACCTCCATGGGCGAATATATGTCATAAAAGTGAATTATCCATATCCAACCAAATTGGAAGCATTGGGTGTTCCACAGGGTTCTATTTTCGGCTCCATGCCTTTCAATATTTTCAAAAATGACATAACTTCATGCATCTCCGATGAAACACTCATTTGCAGATCATCCCAAAATATTTGACGGCATTGCCAACATATGGCAGTCAATTGGTATGATTATAAATGTCAACAAATGCCACCTGATCAGATTCTATCGTTGCAAAAAACCTATCATTACAAATGATCACATCAATAATATAGGTCTGGGAGACATGTAGCATTGAAAATATTTGGGTTCACCACGTTAATTGCTCTCTTTTTTGCCAACGTCACCACAAATTATACGAAAATATATAACGTGTTCAATACAACTTTCTAAATTACGTTCACTTCAAACTTTACAACAGTGCAAGCAGCTAACTAAACTATCCCCATCATCTTAGAGAAGAAAACACATAGTCGTGGTGTTTCTTAAAGAAACCATGAATGGTAACTAAATCTGCCCCCTTCATGAATATTCAAGTACCTTCACGCAACACTGTAGTCTCCACCGAACATTTTACAACCCGTTTCACGTTTCATCGTTCAAAGTATTCAAACTATGGTTTGAAAAGATGTTTATTCCGAATTTGAAGACTCGCAAATATGCACTAGCCAGTCAAGTGATGTCTATAGCTTCGAAACTATTGAATGGATAAATCTTTTCCTGTCTGTCACAATTTCTAATCGATGTTGACCCGAACTGGGTTCGTCCCGTTGGATAAATACATAATTTTCTCATTGCCAGATCCATCAACATTCTAACGATCAACACGTGTTATGATCGATAACTGTATTGAATAATTTCACAAAAAATCTTCTCTGAAACCAAATTGAAAACACTCTGTATATTACGTGGCCTGTGTTTCCACTCCTAGATATGATTGAAACCTTCGGTTTACTATTGAAACTTTCTGTAAACGCATTTAGCTGAAATGAACGGATATTTCTAGAATCAGTTCATGATTTGATTAGAAAGCTGAGATTTCGTTGCAGTCTGCCTTTGTAAAGGGAAGTATTTGAAGATGAAGAAATCGTGAAACGCAAAAAAAGTCACGTGCTGCGTGGTACTCCATGTAGAACTCATAATTTGCGTTCGTTGAGTTCAACAAGACTTTAGATGGAAGCTTTTTTACAGAGTGTTTTACATTTGCTACACATAAAAACATGAGGATATAACGTTACAAATGATAGAGGGTGATTTACAAATATCCCGAATATATTGCACCAATTACGACTGAAATTAGTCTCATGAGAATAACGAAAATTTATGAGACATATCTTTGGAAGTATACAATGTGTTCCATCAAGAACAAATTGCGGGCTAGCCATGTAGTACCACGCATCGCGTAATTTTTTTGCAGATTACGATTTGTTTCATATTCAAATATTTCATATTTCAAAGGCAGACTATAAAAAATGGCTTGCCGCCCGGTCTATTTTAAAGAGAGTTGTTAGTGAACATCCGATACGGAATATCACAACTTTTTTACGTTGTCTGGCACACACTGAATGAGGTTCACAGAATTGGGAAGAGCAATTTGATATGAATAAGACATATAAATGATAGGAGAATAGTGTAGTAGCAGCATGCATTCTGACAAAAGGGCTCATTTCACTGATATGAATTCAATCTGGCATGAAGGTTATGTAAAGTCTGAAATTCGACTACTCACCAGTATCTCGGATGTATTTCCTTATCCTATCATTCTCCTCCTGTGACGCGATGGTTACTAGTTTCATCTTGATAATTTGGCAGAACTGAACGGCTTGCATATAATTTGCCTAGAATATCATGTGTTGAGTACTCTCATAGTGAAAAAAACACGTATAGATAAACACCTCGTGGATAATAGAAAGCAAATCGAGGTTCATGAAGTGGAATGAATTCTAATTATTTCATGTTTGTTGAATGACGGGAAAAAATAAGGAACTACTGGAATTATTCAAAGGCGAAAGTAGCCAAAAAATAATTTCTCCGACTAGAATAGCGTCCTAATAATTTCGATTCTGTAATCATTTCGAAGATAATGTAATAAAACTTTGAATCAATCGGTTATTTGATATAATTCCACAAGGACAATAAGCAATTTCAATTCAATATTTTCAATCTAACCTTGAAATTATTTGAGAAGTAATATTTCTTGTTGCCGAATTCTAAAAGTCCTATATTTGGCGATACATGGTCTAACAAATCCATCCATCCTGTAACAAAAATATTGATTGAAAAAAGAAAGATATCTAAACTAATCTAATAGTTGAAATACCAATTCTCATATATATATATATATATATATATATATATATATATATATAATCTCAGTTGGCATTTTCAAGAATGTTACTGCTCCTACTTGGTGCTAGCAATTGTTGCTCGAAAAACTTTTTGTAAACAACAGTTGCTAGCACCATTTTTCAGCTTCTATAATTATTTGGCTCAGTATTGACTACTGGATATACCAACTCAAGGGCCTGACTATACACTTTCTTTCTGAAAAGTTGGTGTATCCATTAGTCAATACTGAGCCAAATAATTAAAGAACCTGGACGTATTTAGGCGAACCATGCATGAATATTCAAAGTTTCTTGAAAAATAAAGAGATCAACACAGCATTTCGCACGAATAATGAGTTGGGGAAATATTGAATATGAATATATCCATCATATTATGTTAAAAATCCCATATGGAGCGGGACATTTTCGATCGATTACAGCGATAAATTTCCGGCGGGACCTTTTCGGACTGGTAAATACCCGTTAGGTATTGAAAAATACCCGCTTGGTCCGTGTATCTATAGTAACGATTGTTAAAAAATGTACATTTGTCATCTTGACAGGCATAAATACTGAATTTTAAATGTCGTTGTTTTAACTCCGTGAATATTCTACTGAATTACACTCGTGTATCAAAATAAACCTGATAATTTTCCATTCAAGCATGTTGTCAGTAAAAAAACTGCATTCGGTTATTTTCATATTTTGCTAAAAGAGCCCTCCTCCTTCGGAGTCGAGCTCTTTCGACAAAATATGAAAATAAACTCATGCAGTTTTTAGACAACAGGCTTTCATGGAAAATTATCGGTAATTTTGAAGCACTTGTGTAATTACCTACTCCCGATAAAGACATTGTCAGTGGGAATGGTATAGGTAGCTGTGATATTTTTGTTCATATGGATTTTCATCAAGTATCTGTCAGTTCAATACAGTAATAATTTTCATCTCCATAATCACAGCATTCTGATACTAGTCGATAACGAATAAAATATAACTGATGCGTAACTTGTGTATTGGGATTCAAATTTTCAATCGAGAAAGATTTGCTCTCTGTTTTTGGAATGTCATATCTTTCACAAATAAAAAATATAGAAGTGCCGCAGTAAGGCATGCTTCCAGTAAACTAACAGGCGGACGTGCTTACCACTACACTATCAATAACCAATTTGTGCAAAGAGATTCTTGCAATTGTGAATGGAGCTGAGTCATACACCATTACACAAATATAAGATGATTGGGAGAAGTGTTTCATTGATATTTCGAATGAATGCACAAGAAATGAAGTGTAATAAAATTTCGTTCTCATGCCAATTTCATAGTAAAATTATCACCTGAAAGATTTTTGAAGAACATAATATACAGAGTGGTCCAACGAAAAGTATGCACCTTGCTTTTCTCTTTTTTTTGTAACTCAACGCAAAAATGCTCGGACAGGTCAATTTTGCTTTTGAGGGGGACACATTTCAGATGTATTTTTCATACTTGTGCCTTCAACCTCCTACCGAAGGTGAGTAACAACCCTTAAATTTTAAATGGAAATCATTTGAAAGGGCACAAAATTCTTTTTACAATGATACCTCATTTGTTGTATTTCACTCAAACATGTAGGTATTATGAAGAAAAACAACTACAACCCAGTACTTTGACATGTGTAATTGACTTGGTAGAATCCTACTTCAGCAAGTGCTGAAAATGTGACCAGTTTGCTTCCATCCAATAATACAGATTTTGTTCAAATCTATTTCTAACATTCTGTAGCATACCAGGTGTTATACGTCTGCACTCTGCTGTATTTCGTTGGCGAAGATCTTCTATGGATTCGGGCTGCGTAGAGAAACATTTATTTTTTAAGTTTCCCCAAAGGAAAAAGTCTAAAGGCGATGAAACAGGTGACCTGGCAGGCCATTCGATGGGGCCTCTCCTTCCAATCCACCGTCCAGGAAAACGATCATCTAAAAACTCTCTTACCGGAGCAACATAGTGAGGAGGTGCTCCATCTTGCTGGAAATGAAGCCGATCATCATTATGATGTTGGTCATTTTCAATTATTTCTGTTATGAGAGGATCAATTGTATCTTCAAGCATGTTCAGGTAGACCTCACCAGTTAAATTCCCAGGAATAAAAAGGCCCAACGATATGACTACCTAATATGCCACACCAGACATTGATTTTTTGAGGGGGTACTGGGTATGGACCTCTCGGAATAAGTGTGGGTTATTGTCATCCCAGTAACGGCAATTATGCCTATTCACAGCTCCAAAAAAAAGTTCTCTTATTGGAAAAGCAATTGAATTATAGGTGCGGATCATCAATTAGTAGCTGGCTCAGTTGTTCACAAAATTGCAGCCGTCTGTCAGGATCATCTTCATTGAGTTCCTGTACTGATTTAATTTTGTACGGATGGAATTTATAGGCTTTTGAAATCCGTATTATGGACGAACGGGAGATACCTGAGGCTGCAGCAAGCTGACGAGTATGATCCAATTCAACATGTCCCAAAACAGCGACTTCCACTGCTTCATTTCTGATCGGCTTCCGTGGCTGGTGTTTCACATTACAGACAGATCCGGTATCGACAAACTTTTGGACTAACTTGGCAACGTACGAATCATTCACATTTTTACCGGGATGATTGTTATTAAAGAGGCGAGCAGTAAGTCTAGCACAACTATTATGTTGATAATAAAGTTTAACAATTTCATCTCGTTCAGCAATGGAATGAACCATTTTTACAGTAAAGTTGAAATAATTTCAAATGCAACCGAACTGAATCACTGAAAGTTTGCCCAAATTCTTTGTGTACACTTATCTGCTGTTGTTCTTCGAACCAAAATACGCACGAGAGCAATTGAGGAGCAATTAATGAAAATGCCGTTTTTTCCGCATTTTCATTAACACCAAAAATATCGAGTAAGATAAAGAGATAATTTCGTGCCCTTTCAAATGATATATCACTCGACCCCACTTTCCATTATAATTTTAGGGTTGTTACTCACCCTCGCTAGGGGGTTGAAGGCACAGGTAGAAAAATACATCCAAAATGTGTCCCCCTCAAAAGCAAAATCAACCTGTCCGAGCATTTTTGCGTTAAGTTACAAAGAAAGGAGAATAGCAAGGTGCATACTTTTCGTTGGACCCCTCTGTATGCGGGAAGATGTCGAATTATTAATAATTTTGATTTTCATAATCACAGCATTCTAATACTAGTCGCTGATGAATAAAATATAACTCACGTGTAACTTGTGTATTTTGATTCCCATTTTCATTTGTGATAGATTGGCTCTCTGTCTCTGCAGTATCATATCTTTCACAAATAAAAAACAGAGCATTGCCACAGTGAGTATGCTTCCAGTAAACTGCATCCTCTTCGCTTTGTAATTGTAAACACAGTGCTTTACTGTCGTATTCCAGATTTGGTGCCCAGTTCGTATATTCAACTGAAACTCCGTATGACATCCAAATCCATGTTCTTCCATCCAATAATTTGGAACCTGATGTCCAGTACGCCTTGCCCAAATCTATAAAATAAATTATCACCGAGAAAGTATGAATACCACAACGTATATGTTTGAAAATAGACAATGTTCTTGTCAACTGGTTTTGGTGCGAAATAATACCGTATACAGGGTGTTTACGGTCTTATTGTTCTGAGTCCATATCGTTATATATCATTTTATTCTGTACAGAGAATCATTATTTAATTTTTCTATTTGTCAAAATGAGAAAAAGTTTTTTCTTCGGGGGTTATATCCCGAGTGCATCAAGTTTAATCGGTTAAAATGTGTGCTGCATTTCCATGATTCTCGAAATTTTGCTTAGCAAATGACTTGAGTGTATGATAATTTGATAAAATCCCGAGACTGCAGGTCGAGGGATTTCATTTTGAATTATTATACACGAAAGCATTTGCTTGAAAGCAAAATTTTTAAAATCATGGAAATGCACGCATTTTGGTCGATTGAACTTGGTGAAGGAGGGATATATGTTTAGATTATTTCCAGAAAACATGTAAACTCAGGAAACATCAAAATCGAACACAGGAACAATATAGTACCAGAGATAGTACCTGGAAAGTGATCCAAACGCCCGGTTTATTTCGAACATTTTAATCGGTTAAAAGGTCTAGTGCATTTAATCGCTGTAAAACTCTGTAAAAGCAGTCTAGCCTTCAACTGTTTCATCGTTTATTCGCATTGAGGGAAATAATCACTGTAAACATCTCTACAAATACAAAAGTACCTAAAAACAAGTTTGTTGAAAATATCAAAACAATTGTTCGGAAAGATACAAACACCAAACATGAAAACCTGATGAAATCGATTGAATTAAAATCACAGTTAAAAATAATAGTATTAACATTCAATATTTCATTAATATATAAAAAAAAATCTTTGATATAGGAAGCTATGTTAAACACATATTCTGACAAAAGATCTTACTCTCTTGGGTTTTCAATTCCTCCAAAGATATCAACAAACTTGTTGTATAAATGAACGAAAAGGATTGAAGACAAAACAATTTTTAGGAATAACACTGGATAGTAAGATGGCATCGCATCGGAGCGACATATTAATAATATAGGCGGCAGGTTGAGCTTTGTATGTTTCTTAATCAGACAGTAAAGATGAAAAAAAAATGCTGGGGTTTAACATTTTCAGGGCTTATTTAATATTTAGTAATACTGTCTTAACTTTCGTAGCGATTGATTGCATAAGTTACTTACTTTACTTTAATACTCCACTTGAATTGAATTCCTGTTGGAAGTAAATACCCTTTTACCATCTCTAGCCGGCTATACCGATATTTTCTCTTTCCAGGAGAACCTATGAATTTCTTTTTTTTCATAGTTTTTCGTTGTACTCTTGCAAAAGCAACATATAGCTATGGCCAAAGATATTTACTAGAAACAAGTTCCAATAACTATATCTTTTTTTCTACCATTTCGAAGGTATTCATGTTTCTGGAGAACATATGTTCTTGTATCGAATATTTTCTCATCTTCAGCTGTTCCTTGGAGGATTTATTCTCGGCTAATGTTTAATGAAGTTGGAATCAATCTTGTGCCATCGGAAAATACTTGCCAGGAATTGAGGAAGGATCACTTTTCAGTATTGATTATGCAATCATCGAGTTAACAAAGTGAGCGCCAGTTTCTGATTCAAATCTTATCGGTTATAATTGCACGATTGCATAAAGATTACCGATAATTTTGCAAGAAAGCGTGATATCTAAAAATTGCAAGTTTATTTTCATATTTTGGCGAAAGTGCCCGAGTCCGGAGGACGAGGGCTCTTTTACAAAATATGAAAATAACCGAATGCAATTTGTATAAGATATCACGCTTGAATGCAAAATTATCTAGTCATTTTTATGCACGAATGTAATTCATTGGAATATTTCACGAATACAGAAATTCTCAAGGAAATTTAATTTTTTGTTCATTTATACTTTCCCCTATAGGTTGCATGGAGCACTCACCAAAATGCGAAATGTTTTTCTATTTTTGAAGTCTATCTGACATTTATTTATGTTGTTTACTGACGTCTAGCGATACGGTTTCAAATGTGTTGTTATGGTGACTTGATAAAATGCAATTACCGCTGTGAGTTTTCGATAATTGCATATCTCTTATGGGACATTTTATATATGGGGGAAATATTCAATGAAATTTCCTGATAGATAATCCGACTATCAATAATCAATTGAGATTAGGACTTATGTGGAATGACACCACCTGAATTACAATCATCTCATGGTGTTCCAGCTTGTTGACCAATCAGGTCAAGATGAACTATTATATGATCCAAATATATGTGATACTGACTTATATAGGTACTCTGAAAAAATATGTTTTTATTTTTCAGTTATCCATGTGTTGCAAGAGGCATGGAAACCCTAGTGCGTTGACCGATATGCATTTATTCGGTTCTTTCGTTCACCAAAAGAATCATTACTAAACAAAATTTGTGTAAAGAGGCCACCTTAGAGAAAACTCACCCCTTACAGAAGAGTTTGACAGTTTGATACTTCGATTTGGAGTATTTGAATTTCGAATGTGTTTGTAAGTTCCGATAAACTCAATATTCAATTCTATTCCATTTAGTTTTGTTTGTTTCATTTCACGTTCAACTTCTCACGTTTTCATTGTTACTATTGCTATTGTTGACTGACACATCCATTTACCTCCATAACGGATCATTTTGCATTGTTTGTACTAGTTTGTAGTGTTAATAGTGCCGAATGTAATATCTATCTCCATATATCATCAGAACCTACAGCAGGTAAATCATTACTTAGTAAACGATGAGTTTGGAACCTTTGATGTGGAAGTTGAAACTTTTCCTAGAGATCACTAAGCACGCGAATTTTATGCGAAGTGGAAAAAGAACGAAAGTTGCCATTTTCAGATGTATTGGTTATAAGGAACGAACAGAATGAAATAGAATTTGACATTTACAGGAAAGAAATGGCGGCACTGCAATTTCTTGTTCATAGGTTAATAACTTTTCCTTTGAAAAAAGATAAGTACTACAATGAAAAGAGAGTGATTAGGTACGTAGCTGAAGTGAACGGTTTCAACCTAGAGATAGTTGATAAGATAATTGGAAAATGTAAATTTAGGTAAACACTTCGTAAATCTTCGACTTTTCAAAAAGATGAGAGAAACGGAGAGTTTATAGTAATCCCATATGAACCTCAATACACTAGAGGACTCCAACAGATATTTGACAGAGTGAATATGAAAGCTGCATATAAAACTTCTTACAAATTACAACAGCTTCTTGGTAACCCAAAAGATAAACTAGAAAACTCAGAGAAGTCGGGAATTTACGAGGTCAATTGTCAAGATTGCAACAACAAGTACATCAGCCAGAGCCGACGAGCTATTAAAACCCGTTCAAAGAGCATTTTGCACACATAAAATACGGAAAGGTAGAAAAATTCAGTGTCGCCCAACACGCTCTAGACAATGACCACAAAATTGGTGACAGCAATCTTAAACTGATCAAGCATGTGCATGACACAAGACTACTCGATGCATGTGAGAGTCTCGAAATAGCAAAATGTAAAAACAGCATGACAAGGGACCTATCCCTTTCAGCCCACCCTTATTTATTGTTGAGGAAGTAATCAGAATAATCAACACTAACAGATGATGGAACTTGCAGGTAGTGAGTTCATTATCGAGAAATTAATTAGAATAATTAACAGTCACAAACAAAGTGTATATCGGACCAAAAAACTTTAGGTATATAAACAACTAACCCTAGCTTTAGATTTAGTATCAAATTTCTTTTCCTGAAGAATCTAACTTTGTTAGCGAAACTGGCGTCGAGTGCAAAAATATCAGTTTGGTGTTAGGGTAATTGATCTCTAGGAAAAATTTCATTACTTAGTGTTAAAAAATATATGATAGTTGCAACAGATATTTCGAAAATGAATTGTTTTGAAAGTCCTAGAATCAAAATTGAAGTCAATTGATAATAGAACGCGAGATTATTGTGACGATGATGAAAACAAACTTCGCCTTGAATGACCTTTCGCAATTTACTTGGATAGAAGTTATTTTTGTGTGATTCACTGATTGTTTGCCAGAATGTCCCAGTTTGACATATTTCTTCCAGCATTAGTGACAATGGGTTGTTACGTGCTTAGTGAAGTAGGACACAAAAAAATTCAAAACATGAAATGAAAGTTCTTCAAGCGAGTATAACTACTTCTCTTCGGGCTTGAAGGCCGTCGTTCTTTGGAATTTCTTCCTGACGTTTCGCTAGCGCGAGTGGCCAGCTTCTTCAGAGGCTTATTCATCTCCGATGACTAATCAGTTCGATTTCTCAAGGCGTATTTATATTGATGCAGGTAGTCTGGAGTGTTAATTACTTCTGTCGGGTTCGGGGAATAATCATCATTATTAGTTGCCGCACCACCTGCTGTGATTTCATTAGTTATTCTTGAATTCTTCAGAATCGGATTCCAAATTCTGTTTAGAGTCAACGCTTCTTCCTTTCTGTTAAAATTGTCCGCATGTTTTTGGATCTCTATTGCCTCCCGTACCAGTCGGCTATGGTAACCCTGGTTGGGGGCAATCAGTGTTGCATTTTCGAACAGAATCTTGTGGTCGCCCTCACTCAATGCGTGTTCCGCCACCGCCGATTTGTCGGTTTGCCCCAGCCTGCAGTTCCTTCGATGCTCTTTGAGCCTTGTACCCATGGATCTTTTTGTGGTACCGATGTAAACCTTCCCACAGGTGCATGGTATGCGATAAACCCCTGCCGCTGACAGTGGGTCTCTTTTGTCTTTAACCGACCTGAGGCTTTGCTGGATCTTCTTGGTCGGCTTGAAAACTGTTTTTATGTTATATTTCCGCAAGAGTTTTCCAATTCTGTCAGTGACCCTCGGGATATATGGCAGATATGCATTCGCAACTACCTGAGAGTCCTCCCTGTTATGAACCGTGGGACTCTTCGGTTTCATGGCCCTGTTGATCTCAGATACACTGTACCCATTCGACCTCAGGGTCACTTGAAGGTGTTCCAGTTCCTGCTCTAGATGTTCTGGTTCACAAATCCTTCGAGCACGTTCAGTTAGGGTAGATATGACTCCTCTCTTTTGACTGGGATGGTGGTTCGATAGTGCGTGCAGGTACCTATCCGTGTGCGTGGGTTTTCGGTATACTTTGTGGGTTAGTCTAGCGCCACATCGTTCAATCAGAACATCTAAGAAGGCTATCTGCTGGTTCTGTTCGGTTTCCATGGTGAATTTGATGCTGGGGTGTTGAGCGTTTAGGTGGTCCAGAAAAAGGTTCAGAGCCTTCAAGCCCGAAGAGAAGTAGTTATACTAATAACCTCGGCCGCGAAAGCCTTAACCATTTCTTCAGGCGAGTGTTTTCAAATGCCTAAAACCTTCAAAACTGCCGACGGGCGTACAGGAAATGTGACGATACCAGATTCACGAAGTGTGCCTCTGTTGCGAATCTCTCGGAGGGATTTCTTTAGTTTATGCATCTTGATGTGTTGTACACTCCAGCAATTCATCAGTATTCAGTTGAATAACACTTATTTTTATTCTATTACGAAGTCCCTCAGGAATTATCTATATACCAATTCAAATCTATTGAATGTTGAAAAAGCGCAGACAAATCTAGTAAGGGCGTTTTCAAATTATATATTATAATAGTAAGTTTATTCAGTAATCAATGTGCAATGGGATTGTTTATACTTATTGCTACGAATTCGACGAATAACAACTTTTCTGGGGAGTTTGCAATAGGTTTGTCCAATGTATCAGATTTCAAATTCAGTGTTCTCGATAGGCATTAAATATTTGACCATCTACGAGTTATTGAGTATGTCACTAACTCTCAAACATGAATATGTTGAATACTCACTAATGTTCCTTATGAAGCTGTGTAGTTTAGAATTCTCTTCGTCTGACCTAACACTCAGTAACTTCATATGGAGATTTTCACAAAATTGCATAGCTTGCATGTACGTTGCCTAAAATTTGAATATCGCCAAATGGTGAGTCGAAGAAATTTGTTATTATTTAGCAAATTCACTCACTTTACTATGGACGGCTATGAAGTAACTCTTGTTGCCATAATGACTCAAAGGGATGACTGATGACGGGTTTTGTGCGAAAACATGTTCCCAACCATTTCCTGAAAAATAAATGGAATTTATCTACAACCACTATATTGAAAATGTGAACTATATGATTTTGTTCGAATCACTATAGTGCCAACAACTAGAAATCCAGTAGTATCTTATTACCAACTGTTCAATAGAAACAGTTCCTCCGTATATTATATCGAATAATGCATTTTCCAACTTCGAAAACATGGTTGATCAGTGCCCTTCTAACTTTTTTCTGTCAAGGTGAAAGTTCCAAAGTTCCGTTGGATGAACTCATTGCAAATTTTCGGCCTTCATCTTGTTCTCATAAACCGATTAGGTGAATGTTTTGAAATTTGGTATGCAGATAAATGAATAACTCATACCATTACAGCCATCACAATGTTCAGAACATTGTATATGTTACCGGCAAAGTGTAAAATCAGGCATTGTATAGAATGCCTAGGCATTCTATACATTGCCAAAAGTAAGCAGGCAAAGTGTGAAATTTTAAACATTTCATACTTTGCCTAGGCATTCTATAGAATGCCTGCTGGAGTTCAGGCAGTGTTAAAAATATGTCTGTTTCATTGTGAAATAAACTCATTTCTTAACAATTGTATAAACTTTGCCTAGGCATTGTGTATAATGCCTAGGCATTATATAGAATGTCGAAAGTTTTGCAGGCAAAGTATAAAATGAACAACATTGTTGAAAATTGTTTATTGCAAATAACAAACATGAAATGTATTAAACATAGGATCTGAAAATCCTCATATTTTACTAGAGTAAAATTTAAAAGTGAAACATTCATTTAAGAAATTACTTGTTACAGCAGGAAAGAGAACTATGGTTAGGTTAGGTTAGGTTAGGTTAGGTTAACCTTAACTTGAAAACAATGGAACAGACAGATTTTTAACCTAACCTAACCTAACCTAATCTAACCTAACCTAACCTAACCATAGTTCTCTTTCCTGCTGTAACAAGTAATTTCTTAAATTAATGTTTCACTTTTGAATTTTACTCTAGTAAAATATGAGGATTTTCAGATCCTATGTTCAATACATTTCATGTTTGTTATTTGCAATAAACAATTTTTAACAATGTTGTTCATTTTATACTTTGCCTGCAAAACTTTCTACATTCTATATAATGCCTAGGCATTATACACAATGCCTAGGCAAAGTTTGTAAAATTGTTAAGAAATGAGTTTATTTCACACTTTGCCTGCTTACTTTTGGCAATGTATAGAATGCCTAGGCATTTTATACAATGCCTGAATTATACACATTGCCGGTAACATATATACTTACTTCAAAATGTTTGGAAATGAAGCAAATTCAAGGAAAAACACATAGCACTGAGAATCATGAACAAATGATCATTTCAAATTTTAAAATATATAATGGTATCAACAATTGAAATCAGATGTACCTGAACAAAGAAAATTACTATCAAGCGTACGGCTTTTTCTAGAAATATGCCAGAGCACTGGTGTGCATTACACCACGTCCTGGCTATTTTTGTCTGAGTTCTAAGTTAATAATCACTAGATGCTATGCTTTAGGAGCATAAATCCAATTCGATACTCGAATAGAATCTTAACGATATCAATGGTGAATTGGAATCGTGCGAGAAGCTCCCCAAGCTAGGAATTGCAAGAAAGGTTCACCACAGATAAGACACACGGTTAGCAGAATCTGTAACGTTCAACTTACTTATTAGATTTTGAAAGAGAGGGAGTTCTGCGAGCACTACCTTAAATAGATTCACTTATTTATTTTTTCACTAGTACATATCGGTACTCGATGCCAGAATAGGATACGATCAAGACTTCTACATGTCTCTTCTCAAGGAAAGCCGATCTATCATCATTTACTATCCAGATGTTAGGAGTAACTATTCCTACAAAGTCAAATATCCCTATGCTAGGGATTTCGATCAGTTATAATCGCTCATGGGAAAACCATGTGAGATCGATAGTTGAAGGTGCTTCTTAGAAACTTGGATTTCTATTTCGTGCGGAGAAATAGTTCACTTCTAGTCAGCTTCTGATGATCTACAAGGCTCAGATACGACCTGTTTGGAATATAGCTCTCATGTATAGGGTTCGACACCAAAACATTCAATGAAGCTTCTCGATTCTATTCAGAGAAAGGGAATTTGTCCTGTTGGTGATTCTTCGCCCATAGACCCGCTCACTTCATTGAAGCATCGTAGAAGTGTCGGAGACTTGTCTCTGTTCTATAGATATTATCACGGTTCTGAATTGTTATCAATCGTTCCACGCTTGGCAATATCTACACTGATGACTCGACGAGTACAGAGTTTCCACGCCTTTGAGGCTTATAAACTTCAAAAATTCAAAGTGAATGTTAATTCCTATCTCCTGTCCCTTAATTCACGCGGTGTTCTTTGAATATTACAGGGCTTCCCTTTCGTGTGAATCTGCATATAACGAATAAAAATTTTTCAATATTTTAAATTCCATCACATTTCTACCTCGATTGTCTTGAATATACTTCAAGACACAGGTGACTATCAATGATTACAGTCACTTGTGAAGAGGGTTACACCCTACATTCTCTGATATATAACTATTTTCTGATTTGTTGTTAATACCATCGTGGAGCACGTTCTCAAAGGGGCTCAGGGGTCCAATTTTTGACCACTTTATTTAATTAGCAAATACGCTATCACGGAGGTAGGACTGACTTAGAAGGACTCTTTGGAAACATTGACCATAATGATAATTCTTTCATTTTCCCAATTGAAAAAGAAAATTGCTGTGAACTTTTCGTGATTGCACTTACCTGCAACAGTAGATGAATCAGAACTCACAACGTACCCGAAACTCTCAGCTGATAAGAGTAACAACAGAAATATCAATTGAACGAACATTGTTGAAGTGTTGAATCGAAGTAGACGGAATATTATTTATATCTCTTTTGAGACAATCCTTTTTGAATTTTCATCGAATTGAACTTCACCTCTTTTTGCATAATCCAACACAATTGGTTTCTTTGGAATTCCCAGTGATTTCATGAAATATTTTGAATTTATTGGGGTATCTCATTATTTCCTTGGTAGAGGATGTATTCCTGGGATTTCCAAAAAAGAATCTATAGATCATTGAAGTCACTACATCAGTATCTCTGCATGTACGATTTTCCGACAAGACAAAATAGATATTGATGTATCCATTTGGAAAAAATCATTTTGTATAATTCTCAGAAATGAAACTTTACCTTTTCATTGTTATTGTTCAAAATTCCGCCAATATTAGTGAGCCAGGAATTTATTCATCATTTAGAAAATTTATGGAATGAGAAAAACATACAGTAAAACGAAAGCAATATAAACATACATACAAATCTCTTCAATAACTAACATACTAGCCCCCAAAAATGACGTTTGGAGTAAAAATGGTTCATGGCAGTCGCTGAGCGTATCTGAAGGCGATAATCGAATGAACTTTGAACCCACCTGTCTCAACTAGTAACACAGTAGGTTAGTGATGGGCTGCCACCTGTCAGAGAACTACTCCTCTGGCAAAAGGCACGAATGGCATTGGATTTCATCCAACAGGTACCAGTGCAGGATTCTTCACAGGGATTGAAGTGTATCAGTGTAGCGCCATGAGATTCATACCTCAGGGTAAGTCAAAGGGTCTTCATAAAAGCTGTCGGACTGCATTGTTGAGAGTTAATAACCAAACAGTGTGCGATATTGATTAAAACAATTGTTTACAGAGATGTACTAGAATGTGAGAAGGAGAGGGACAAAATGTTTATAGCAAAGATTTATATCTGATAATCAATATTTGCATAGTAAATTCATTAATTTTTCGCAAAAAAAACAAGATGAAGTGAAGAAATGATTATTAACTATATTATACAGTGGCTTTCATTAGTGTCTACCCACTTTTATTGTTTGAACAGGTCAACTCAATAAAATGAAACTTGAGATAATGAAATCTATGCATAAATTCTATATTTTGGAGTAGATTTGGCAGATGAAAATTACAAGATGGCGACTGTGTGCCATCTGGAAAAAAAATAAATGGAAATATTCCACCATTTTGTAGCAAGAGAGGATATTGACTTTTCATTAAAGGGTTGTGAATTATTCGTCAGGAGGTTCAAAAGGATGTGTCACAAAATCCCCCCTTTCCATTTAATTTTTTCCCAAGTGGCGCATAGTCGCAATCTTGAAATTGTCATGTGCCAATTTTACTCCAAAATATAGCATTCATGCATGATTTCGTTATCCCAACTTTTATTTGTTTTATTCCACCCGTTCAAAACATAAAAGGAGGTAGAGATCAAAGAGAGTCACTGTTAAATGAAATTGTGTATAATAACTTTTTGCTGTAACTAGTATAAATCTTTGTTCTAGACTCTAGACATTTTTTCCCCTTGTCCTCCTCATTTTTCAGTAAGTTGTCGTTGACAATTGTTGTGATCAAGATCGCAACTTTTTGTTTTTCTTTACTTTTTCATTTCAGCTCTAAACAATGCAGTCCAACAGTTTTTTTGAAGATTCATAACTTGCCGTGGATTCCGAGATTTTACAATCTTTATACCCTACGGCACTCCACTATACAGTGCATTCTTTTAATGACATCCTCCTCTTTTATTTTTTGAACATGTCAACTCTGAAATCAATGATTGAATACTATATTTTGGAGTGAAATTGACAGATGGAAATTCCAAAATAACAACTGGGCATCATCTAGAAAAAAAGTAAATGGAAGGTGGGCTTGTGATACATCGTTTTGAAGCTCCCGACAAAAACTTTACAACCCTACAATATTGAGTCATTATCTCCACGTACTACAAAATGGCGAAACATTTAATGATTGCCTGAATACAAATACATTAGTATTGATATTTCTGGAAATATTCGTTTTTCTCTGTCATAAGCCAATCCCAATAACCCGACAAGGTTTCATAGATCATTTCTCATGGAAAAAGGCAAAAACGTCAGTAAGATAACAAACATCATTGTTCAGTTCAAATATTCCCTTTAAGTTTTCGGCTTCAGGTAGATTGATATCGCTTGAACTATCCCCAAAATGGACAACTGAACCAGATTCAACAGGGGAACTGTATATGAATATGCTGAAAACTACTGTTGATCTTCTTATCACCGAAATCGTCGAAGCGATTTCTAATTAAATCGACATGGATATTATTATTCCAACAGAATGAAGCACCACCACATTACTTCAGACAAGTGAGAATCTATTTGGATAATAGTATCCATGGTCGTTCGATTGACCATCGAGGTCCTACGGAATGGCCAGCCCGCTTGCCAGATTTGACACCTTAAGACTTTTGTTTGAAAGTGAAAGGTGTACAAAACTGAACCTGCTTCAATATTGGATATACGGCAGAGGGTAATTAATATTTGTAGAAATATCGACGTTTCTGTGCTCGAGAATGTTCTACGTGAAATATTAACAAGATTAGGGCAACCATTTCGAGCCATCTTATATATAATATAATGTGTCTTAATTTTTTTTTAATAAATTCATCAATATTAATGGATGAGAAGTGGGAGGCGATGTTCAACAGAGTTGCTCTTCCACATAACCCCACCATAACTCCTGACCTGAATTCAGCTCATTATTTCCTCAAAGTATGAAGTCAAACGTCGGTGCATTCAGGCAATTATAAAATGTTCCGCCATTTTGGAGTGGGTGAAGATACTGAGTTTATATTGTAAGGTTGTAAAGTATTCGTCATGAGCTTAAAAATGATTTGTCACAAGACTACCCTTTCCATTCTTCCAGATGGCGTCCACCTGAAATTTTTTTTTTAATGTCAATTTCACTTCAAAATACAATATTCATGCAGTTATTTCATTACCCAAAGTTTCAATTTTTTGAGTTGACCCCTTCATAAAATAAAAGGGGCACCAAAAAAAGCGTTGTATGTTTTGGTGCTATAAGCGTGGGAACGGATTATTGGGCCCGGCACACTTGCGGGCCACGTTTCGAGCTTGTCGACTCATCATCAGTGCAAGGTACGGGAGGTGAGTCAGACGTTCGTGATCTGTCGCAACTTGCCAGTTTCGCGCGTGAGGCCAGCATCCCGGTATCAAATGCGAAACGCTCTCTGACGCGGTTCCTGTTTTAGCTCAAATCCGACGCCAACGGTGCAGACGCTCCAGTAGTTCGCGCTAACTTGGTGCGGTGCAGGTGCGGATCTCATGGCAACCCAGACCGAGCGCACCGGCTGCCTCGAATTATGAAATTTCTCAAAGGTCAGTGTCACGGGGAGGAATCTGGTATGTCCCGGTGTGTTGCTTTCTCAGCCCTTATGCGCGCCCGGTGCTACAATGGAAGCGTCGCACTTTTTTCGAAGGTCGCTCGCGGAAAATGCGGCCGCGTTGCCAAAAATGTTCGTTGTATCACGCCGTCAAAGATAGAACTCGCATTGACGTAGTTTCGGAGATTGCATGTTTTCGTAATTGGTTCCCAGATCGGTTTCGATGATCTGCGTGAAGGGTTTTGATTTGTACTGCGACGGAATGGTTGGGCAAACGGTTGTCTACTCGAAAATAATGCAGTTTCCTGTACCGCGACACTTATTTTTCCAAACAGTAGCTTGAATCAGGATAAATTGAATTACCCTCCTATAATACAATATTCAAACCATCGTAGGTTTAACGTCATCTGTAACAAAAGTCCGATAGTCAACCCGCATATCATTGGTCCTAGTAATAAAAGTTGAGATTGAAACCTCTGGTGTAAAAGTTGAAACTTTTTCTAGAAATCAATTGTTACCCTAACACCAAACTGATATTTTTTGCACTCAACGCGGGTTTCACTTGAAAGGTTAGCATCTTTAGGAGAACAGAATACTGAATCTGAAGACTAGGGAAGCTCTTCACATACCTAAAGTTTTCAGGTCCGATATGGACTCTGTTTGTTACTGCTGATAATTCTAATTATTCTATTAATTTCTCAGCAATAGGTTATAAAAAGCAGGGTGCAAGGGTCCCTTATCATGATGTCTTTACACCTACTCCTAAACTCTCACATGCATCGAGTAGCCTTGTGTCATGCACATGCCCAATCAGTTTCAAATTTTGGTCATCATCTAGAGCCTATTGGGCGACATTAAATTTTTCTACCCTTCCGTCGGCACTCAATGACACCATGATTCTTTTTTTCATTAATTTATCAGTTATCTTTCTTCTTTTGTTCTAACGAAAGTTACATCTGATATTCCTTGTTTTTTGAGTTTCTCCACCGCACCGGGAGAGGGCTTAACTCACTTGCGGCTACCTATAAAATCATTATGAGCAGGATTATAAATTCTGCTTGAGGAAACTATTGTATAGCGAAACACGTGTCGCGGTTTTGAAAAACCATTGTCAGTGAGAATGGTTCATGAAATTGTAATCTTCTTTTAAGTAGGTTTAGAATTTTCTTTTTCGAAGCAAATTCACTTGAATGTCTATTCTAGAGATCTCAGCAATGCTGATTGGAATTGTCTATCAGTGATAATTGGAAACTTGGGCATTTTTGTGGATAGAATGAAGTTTGAGAATGATTTTCTGCCGTTTTTCTCTTTCCAAATGAAAAAAAAAATGAAATCAAAACTTCTATGAAAGAAGTAAAATCAGAAAAACACTTCCTGTTGATAGGTATGTGTATATCATTCAAAGACGTTTGATTTATTTCATCTACAAATAGCCCTCTATTTTGCTTCGTGTGGATATTCCTATGTTTGCTATCTATTTTCGAATGCTTGGTATACAAATTGACAGACAAAACGTTATTTCTATGCAACCTAGTGCCCGTCGTCACCATGTAGTCAGGGGAGTAGCTCTTTTGAATGGACTCTATCTTCCTTTTCAAACGTCTTTGAATGTTATACACCTACCTATCAACAGAGAGGGTTTGTAAAAATTTTCTGATTTTACTTCTTTCATAAAAGTTTTGATTTCTATTGTTTTTATTCCGAGAAGAAAAAAGCCAAAATTTAATTCTGAATCTATCAATGCCTGTGACACTTGTTCGAAAATTTCGTACACAGACACCACTCTACTGATTGGTAAGATTCAACTATGATTCGTTTCATCAGTATTGAAGTGGTCATGCGTGTTTTTTTTAATTCATCATGGTAGGAACAAAGAGGAATTTCTCACAATTTTCAACTAGCCGTTCGTGACTTTCTACCAGGTCTATTTCATTTGGAATCTCAAACTGACAGAAACAATATTTTCGACGAAAATTTGATTCACAAACCGCTTCTATTCATTTGCATAACCAACCTCTAATTGTTCTAAAATTGTTCTAAAATTGTTCGTTCCGTTAACCAGCTGACGAACGTCAACCCTCAAAAGTCGAAACTTGTGCGAGCAATGGATCAACGAGGCCTTACCTTTTAACGTGCGATTACCCAGCACGGTGGCCCGGCGAGGATTCGAACCCCGGCCTTCCGCTTGATAGGCAGATATGCTAACCACTACACTACCGAGACCACTCTAATATAACAAAAATCTTTTTTTAACGAGGCAAATACTTCACTAACTACATAAAAATATTTGTGTTATTTTAGAGTTCTGTTAAATATCGTTGCAACAAACAAGAAGTTGACGGTCACCTAAAAAAATACAAATCCATGTAAATTATACAAATTCACTTTAATTTGATGAGAAATACTCCAAACCGATTTGATTGTAGCTACTTCAAATACATATTGAATCAAAATAGTAAAAATATGTATCATACGGGGGTAATTCAAAATTTTCCAAAAGAAAAAAGAAAATCGAATAGCAGGTCATGACTCCGTATCTGAACATAACTTTTAATTCTAAGCAACTTTTCTCCTCAACATATTTCTATATTTTCTGAAATAAGAGTACTTTACTCTTGGACGAAATTTATATTTTTTGGCCTATCCTGTATGGTGATTGTCATAAAGCCATTTCAGGTACACTCGGTATAGTTTTGGAACATGCACCAACTTTTGTCAAGAATAAAATTTTCTGAGAAATCGATAATAAAAAAGTTTCCCATTTGTTGCAGACTTAGTGGACCACACTGTATACATTCGACATAGTCGATGGGCATACTTGAAGACTGACGTTAAATCAAATCATCTTTCGAACAATTCGTTCAGGCCAGTCTCAAATCTAACTACACAGTAGGTTTTGGCTGGCACCTGTCAGAAATGAGAGTGGCCAGAACGAATTGTTCGAAAGATGATTTGATTTAACGCCAGTTTTCAAGTATGCCCATCGACTATGTCGGAGGAATGGGCGAATTCGGTTTATTTTTGGAATACCTCGTTCATGGGTAGATGGCGCAATGACTTCGTGTTAATCGCATCAGCTTTGGCCGGGGCTTGATACTATAGAGGTTTTTGATTTTTAAATACGGGAAGTCATCGAATTCATGTTGATGGCACTGCCTGGTACTGACGAGTGGCCTAGTAGCCCGACATCGGTCTGCAAGTGTGTCCGTCCCTATAATTGAAAATCAATTCCCTCCTCATTTGTATCGCCAAAAATAAACGCAGGATTCTTTTTGTGAAAAATCCTGCACTGGCACTGGTCGGATCTAAACATTGATCTTGAAGTCCAACAGTCATTCATTGAAAATCAATGCAGCAAAAACCTCAGTTCTCTTATTTGGCTCAAGTATAAACAGAAATCATGTAAGCAGGGAATCGAAGTAACTGTAGACAATCAAGTGATAAAGCCTTGTGAAAGTGCTAAAATCGAGGAGTAATGTTTGATAGCGATTTGAGGTTCAAATCCCATTTGAATAATATGAGGCGAACGGCTTTCTGCAATCTGAAATTGATTATCAGTAGTAGACAGTATCTGAATAGGAATGTGAGGGCTACTCTGTGCGAGGCTTTTGTGCTTTCGAGGTTCAGCTACTGTGATGCTGTTTATGGTCCCTGTATAGACGCCGAAGATAAGAGACGCTTGCAAGTCATGCAAAATTCGTGTTTGCGTCTAATATTCGGAATAAGGAGAAGACAAGGAATCACACATAAACTTTATGAAATTCAATGGTTGAATATGGCTGAAAGACGTAAGTTACATTCGGCATGCCTCTTTCATAACATTATTATCCATAAATCTCCACGCTACTTATGGGAAGAAATTCAGTATCGTGATGATCTGCACTCTATAAATATAAGATTCAAAGGTACACTAACACCTCCATCTCACAGAACTGAGACATTCAAACGAGCCTTCTCATACCAAATCTCGCATGTCTACAATGGAATTCCCCAAAGATTGAAAAATAAATCATCTCGTACATTCAAAAAATATTACAAGAAGCATCTCCTAAATTCGTCTAAAACTTGAATAACAATAGAAATAATATAGAATATCTTAATGTAGTTAATAATATCACCCATTACCTGTATGATAACTAAGTCTCTTACTTTTCCAGAGCGCTAGAGGTTGATCACTTCTGTTCACTGTTATTAGAACTTGTTATCCTTTACATGTTATGCTTAAGATGAAAAACAGGGATCTAGATATTTTATACCTGGATCATCTGATCTTCGGCATTTTCCCACGTAGTATATGGTATGATTTTTGTATAATCATGTATTTGTCTAACTGGGAAATAATAATAATAATAATAATAATAATAGTTTTTATTGGCAGTCTTCAAAATGAACAGAATAAACAAACATTGATATTTATATAAACAGACTGATCAAAAGGCAGAGTTCAGTCTAGTTAGAGGTTACACGAAGTGACCTCTAAAAAGCCTGCTCTTCCACTCAACCTCAATAAAGACCTATATCTATCTATCTATCATATAATTCAATTCCCTTCATGGTATTAGCCAGAGGAGTAGATTCGAGACTGGCCTCAACGAATTGTTCGAAAGATGATCCGATATATATTATTACTGGTTCGATCCTTTCATTCAGAAGTCGGAACTCGAGCCTGAGGAAACCATTGTTGAAATAGATGAATTCTTGTTTTGGCGACGAGTGACGTCAATATTTTTTTCGCCAAGAATGGTGCCATTTAACGTGAACTCTTTCCGTCCTTGATATCTTATCCTGTTCGAAAGTTAAGAGGGGAGGGTTTTTTACGGTCGCACTTTATATAAGTCATGTTTAACGATGATTTCCACGAATCATCCATTTTCAGGTGGATTAGAAAGCAGTGCGTCACATATTCATTCCAAATTGAAACAGCATATCTGCGAGTGCGATCGCGATGATCGAATTGGGATGAATCTAATAATAATAATGTCTGGCCCAGAATCATTGGATTGGAAAAGAAAGCATTCCAGAGTGTTGATCTGAATATTCCTGAACTGAATTACGTAAACAGTAAATAAACATTGCATACAGAAAATATGCTGGTTCGTCCAGAATGGTATGAGCAATATAATGTATAATTTGATCAGTATTGAAGGAGTAATTTTCGATTGTCAATTATTCATTGTGAACAAGCTCAAAACCGACCATTTCGGAAACGTTGGTGTATCTGGTGGGAGTGTTACTTTTCCCATATCATCAGTATAGTTTTCTATGAGCTATGAATGGAATTCCATTGCAAACTACTTCCTATTCAAGTGGAAATGTTCAACAGTTTCTATTTATCTGTTCGTGAACTTGTAAAAATTGTCCAGGAAAAGTGACTTATATGTGTTTCAGCGCCCGTCGCGCCATATTGGAGTGAAAGTAGTTTGTAAATAGTCTCTTTCTTCCTTACGATGCAGAAAAACTCAAAGTCTTCTCCACAATTTTATATCCCTTCAGATGTCAGAACGGTAAATCCATCGATAAGTACATGTTTCAAACCTACATAGGTTCATCATCAGCTGAATTTTCATTTACATAATGGATTTATTTTAAATGGAGAAACAAACTTGTCAGATGTCACCAAAGGTTAAATGATCACGGGGACATGTTGGAATTACAGTAAAAAATAGTACGACGATTAAGTATCCACACTTAATACTCACTAGTTGTTTATACGACGCCATTTGCTCGAGAACATGTTTGAATATTCCTTGGCAAATTCACGCAATGCTCACATTTATCTGGGAAGTCATCATTTTTTTTGATGAACTTAATTGTGTGGCATTGCTCAGATCAGAAGGTAACTGATGAATATTTATTTTTGGTACTGTACCACAAATAACTCAGTTTAATGAATGCCTACGTAACTTAAACACATAATCATCGCAAATTTACATCCTGTGATTTCTCGAACCACGCTGAATGTCTATATTTACTATCACAGAGAAAAATGTTTACTTTATCCTGCATCTTTGTTTTAGATTTCCTACTGACCTGTCATAAATCACGTTATAAATAACATCCTTCAGTGCACTGTGATCAAAAACGTAACCAGATAATGTCTCTCTCTTCCAATTTATGAGATCAAAAAATAGCTATTTGTATAACAAGGGAGGAAATTGCTACTTTACCTCACGAGGAAACAGTTAACAATGATTTTTTCGCATGCTCCTAATATTCTCAGATGAGAAGAACCTACAAAACAAAGAGAAAAGAATCAAAGAAAAAAAGCGTTGCCTGAATTCAAATCAAAACCTACAAGCTTTTCATGAACAGAGCGGTGTACCAACTCGTTGCGCTACCGGGACTCACAGACTTTTCTTAATATTACGCTATAAGGTAGAACACGATGAAATTTCCACAAAATTTGACAATAAAGTATACTCTTCATCTAAGGTTTGATCATAGGAAATCCGCTGAGTGCTCTACTGGCAGAAATTTTCATGGACAATCTGGAAAATATAATTCATAAGCATCCACTCTCGCAACAGTTTTTGTATTGGTACAGATATGTAGACGACGTTATAGTTTGTTTTAAAGGCACCAACAGGTAATCAGATACATTTCATAAATATATTAACACTATTCATCCGAATATTCAACTCACAATAGAGATGGAAGCAGGAAATTCAATTAATTTTCAAGACTTGACAATAGGTTAAGCCAGCAGCAAACACCACTTTGCTATTTTTCATAAACCTTCCCACACCGATATCACTATTCATATAATTCGGTACATCCATATAAACATAAAATATCAGTTTACCATAGTATGATACACAGATTAGTAAACATTCCTCTTTCTGTGAACAATTTTAACAAAGAATATCAAATGTCATAAAACAAACAGCAGTAAACAATGGATATCAAGTCAAATTAATAGAAAATATTCTTGCTAAAAAACTACATAGAAAAGCTATCCAAGAAGTGTACCCCACTTTAAGGAACCATGACAATAATTATAGAATTTTAACTTATTCAGTACCTGCTACGGAAAAAATAGCTTCATTTTTCCATAAACAAAATTTTAGAGTAGCATATAGAATAGATAACACGTTGGGAAAGTTTATCAAGAATAACAAAGATAAAACAGTAAAAGATGAAAAATCGGGAGTTTATAAATTTAATTGTGGGTCTTGCTCCAAAGTATATATTGGCCAGACAGGTAGACCATTCAAAAGCCGCATACGTGAACATCGTATGAATTATAAAAAAAAAAACAACTCATTCATCATATGCCAATCACATTTTGGAGGAAGGCCATGACTTCGATAAGAATTTCGAAATTCTGCATGTTGAAAATGGGGGCATTAGACTTAATAATTTGGAATTTTTGGAAATCAATAAACTGAAAAATTCAAATTGTTTGCTGAATGATCAATTGGATCCCAATAGTTTCCCTTTGTTGAACTTATTCAATTGATAAGTAGTAACTATGTTCAGATATCATAATAATTATCAGTTGTAATTCTAGGAATCAGTATCAGTTGTATAATTTCAGGAATCACCATCAGATCATAAGTTTAGGAATAATCATCGGTATCAGTTGTATTCATCTAGGAATCAGGGACAATTAGAGTAGGCCCTGATGTATTTAAGGAGCTATTAACAAAGAATAATTTAGTGTTTATAATACATTCGCTCGAAAGATACAGTGTATCGAAACATGCTGCGAAGACAATAAATTTTGTGGAAATTCAATTCTGTTCTACCTTATAGCGTAATAACTATGGATTTCCATCAAGTAAAGGCCACCTCAATCCAAAATTTTCTAAATATATTCCGTTTTTGGAAATAACTCACCCAAACAAAATTCATATTCATATAATGGAACATAGTTTAGGTCGTCAATGCCGTATAAGTTATTTCACTGATAACATACCATGACTTCACTCTTACTTTTCCTCATTAGGGAGGAAATGTACGACTTTGCTCCCTACAGTGAGGCCAGAAAATGTATAGTTTGGATAGAGGTAGACGAAAATAGTATATTTATATTTGCCTGCTCGTACGGTTTCTGCTGGTGTTCCTCTCAGTCCAAACCGATTATGCTACATTTTGATCTACAGTGTGTGTCATATCAAACATTCATGAGAATTTCAAGGTCAAATGGGGTGAAGTGATGAAAACATGTTCCGTACAAAACTAATTTTGAGCGTAGCGTACAAAAGTGCTGTCTTCCCAACTGCAACAACATATATAGCCTTCCATATTCAGATACCTGAAGAGAATATTGAAATATATAGGGTCGTATTGGTACATACCAAATGATTCAGATACTACTATTCAATAGTTTCCATGTTCAACAAAAACCCTGTTGAGAGTTTAGGAAATGTATTTCTCCAATAGTTATTCTAGGTGAAGAAGAGGTCAAAAACACTTTTTTTTCCTAGAGTTTTCAAATGAAACGCCCTATTCATTCGAACTGTTGGCTACCATGAAGAGTACTTCCCAAAAATATGGGGTTATATTATATCTCACAAAGTGGTACCATAGTTATATCATCAAACATTTCAATCGAACTCTATGAAAATTGATTTCGCAATTGGAAAACATTTCACTATGTGCTTTTCACTAGACATTTTACAAAACAGCTACACATGTTTCACTATAAAATTGCTTCTTTAGGCTTTTGGGCATAACTATTAAATCGCTGGGTATATAATTTTCAAACTATATTTTTATTTTGATATGCTTTTATTCAGAATTCTCACCAACGAACAACAAATTCTATTGGAAAATCAGGAAAATTTACAAACACTTTCGTTGAAATACACTTCCTGCCTTCATGGAAATCACTTCCTGATGTAAACCGAGCCTACAAAAATTGAATCGAATTGACAGCATTCGTTGATAATTACCACACAATAAAACAGAAGAAGGAGGTAGTATATGGAAAAATCTCACTCATTGAAATTAAAAATTTCATTCAAAATCCTGTTCGGTTCAGAAAAAACCACCCCTTCATCTCCTCAGCTCCACAGTGGGCACAAATTGATACATTATGCAACACTTTCACTAGGTACACATTTATCCATATGAATTCGAATTACTTTTATAATTTTTCACCCCTCTCTACATTTGCTCATTCTAAAATCTAGGTTTGGTCAATGTGATGGGCTACATGGGGTGTAGCAAGAAGATGGATGATCCAGCTTAGTGACATAGTTCACATTTTTTAATACATTCACTCAAAATTTGCTTTTTTTTCAGGAGTTACCCCCCAAGAAAATCCCCCCTTACGATTTCGAGACGAAGGATCACAATGTGTGTCGGTAGTTGAAAAAACTGAAGCAATACTCAGCGCAGAACTTTATGAAATTACTGATGACACCGAAACATGGTGGTGAGTATGAAAACGTATTATTGATGATTCTATTACATATTCGACTAGTATCACAGTCGCACTTGTACTCTTCAACCAATGAGGAACTACAATTTACTGCCCTCACCATGACAAGAAGGTCTAAGCGATTTCAATGTGGGAACATTCTACTGGCAAATAATGGCTACAAAAAGGTCATACTAATATTTGACGTCTTATGTTCAACTTGCAAGCTGAGTTCAATGTTTGAAAGTTTATTTCGAACTGATAGTGAGAAAAAAGGACATTTTATTTGAAGGAAAGGGGTTTTCGATTGTATAGCTTTTTTATTCGATCTGGACCTGTATTTCTAGACTTGATGCACCCAAGCCTCAAATGAAAGATAAATTCTGATAACGATAGCGATAGGAAACTTATAAAAACTCATTCGAGAGTTTGTTCTAGCTGGAAACCAATTCTCAGCTAGATATTCTGTCCATTCCAACCTAATCATATATAAAATTATATAATCGAAAACGTAAAGGCTCACCCTGTAAAGCCACCAATTCGAAATGGAAAGCAAAATTTTCAAATGAACCCTTTTCAAAAACTAACTCCACTGCACAGAAGTTATCCAGTTAATGTCCCGATCAACTTTTAGACGTTGTCTTAATCCGAATGATGTAGATTCGATTCACGCAATAATTCAGTGTTTTGAACTTGTATTTTGTTTGTTTTACTGATATTTTGTAATATGCCATCGGAACTTCTCAAGTTACGATATAAATGGTCCTGAGTTTCATCTGAGTTTCAATGGAGGTTAAATGGACGTTTGTTAGTTGGGAAATTGATTCATGGCATCAATATAACATATCCCAAGATTGAAAAGAATTGAAGTAAGGTTTCGAGCTACTCTTGAGTGCTGAAACACACAAGCATTTAGCATTATAGTTCTAGTGAAGCCGAATCTTCGATAAAACCTGGTAGTCCTGAAATATACCCTTCTTTCGATTTACTATGATTCCATGAGAGCCCTAAGTGCCCTTAGCAACCATATTCTACGAGAGTTTTATTACATATTCTTGGGAGACGCTATAAAATCAAATCATGAACTGTAAGTAAACACGTCTTCATTGCTCCTATGAGTGACATTCATAAATAGCTGTAGTTTCATGAGATGTTTCGATTATACAAATATTTTAATATTTACATTGAAAGAACACCATTTTAAGATTAGAGTTTCTCTCGACTTCTGTCATTCGGAAGAAACTGTCATCACCAGTTAGCAATGAAAAACTATCAGAAAGCAGATACATACAGAGTGGTTCAGTGAAAAGTATGCATAGAGATTTTCTCTTTTGTTTGTTATTCATGGCAAAAATGCTCCGACCCTTAGAGTTTGATCTTGAGGGGAACAATTTTGGACATATTTTCAATATATGCATTCAACCCCCTAGCGAGAAGGTGTTACAACCCTAAACTTTCAAAGGAAAATGAGGTCGAGTGATGCATCATATGAAAGGGTACGAAATTCACGATCAATACAGATTGTAACAAACCTCAGTTTTTAGTTTCGTGACCAGGTATTTTGACGAGTCCCTCTGCTATTCCACATAAATTAGTATGCTAGAGCTACTGGTTAGGTGTTTTGTGTAGATCGTAAAATGGGTACATGGACGTTGCTTCTTATAATAGCTGTTTCAGAAATGGTTTTTGACTCGATAATATTTTGTTTGGAGGGTGACCATGCTTTTGTGTTTTAAGATGAAGTAGCCATATTGTATATATTTATAATGGAACCAATGGATGAATTGTCTATATGGGAATTGAGAGTAATACTTAGCCACGAAGCATAAATAATGCCTAGTTACAATTATTTATCCTTAACCAAATGCATATTGAATATTACCAGGCACAAATTGAACCAAAAGAAAACATATGAGGTGTTAACTACTTCCATTATTATGCCCATTGAGTGGAGCGCGTGTTGTTTCCAGACCTATGTTATACCACTAAAACGAAAAATTTCATTCTCCGCAGAATTCACAAAAATGCGTTCTCTCTTCGTATAATGTATTCATGATTTTTCATCATAAGAACTCCATCAATGCATTCACGACTTATAACCAATGAGCAAACAGCTAGATTTTATTTTTCATTTAAAAAACAGTTCTATCCTCATTGGCTGTATTCATCCATTCGAAAATAATCAGGCTAACCTCACTTTATTCGAGAAATCAGAATTTAATACTTGATGGATTCTTCCAGGAGTGGACAGTTTCGAAATAGTTTGGTGAATTGATTTTATAGTGTTTCTCTAGGTGTTTTCCAGTAAAACCAGAACAATTTGTGATTTCATTGACATTGCTCTTTCAACTTCATTAGGAGAGGTCCTCGCAGACTTGTAGAAGCATTGAATATGATTTATTACAGTTATTACGAGTGAACAACTTCTATGAAGCTGCTATAAGTGTGGGATACGAAGCACCCTGATAGCCGTGGTAGAACTCAAATTTTTATCATCTGAAGATTATCTCGAGTGCCAAGCTGTGTTCCACGAAAGGCTCAAGATTCTGGAAGGGCTGAAACTGTCACACTGGGAACTGGTCAACCTCATAATATCTCCCAGTATCCGGGGTTGTGAATGAATCAGATAAACGATGAGTTTGGAACCTTTGGTGTGGAAGTTGAAACTTTTCCTAGAGATCAATTACCCTAACACCAAACTGATATTTTTGCACTCGACGCGCGTTTCGCTATCAAGATTAGCATCTTCAGGAGAAGAAAATTGATACTAATATATAAATATACTAATATATAATAAGTTTAACGACTCCTTGGTCTCCAAGGCGACGCAAGAAGACCTAAGTCGCCTGACGCCGTCGGATACACCGTACATACTCTTCTACAGCAGGGAAGATGTGGACGATCTGCCGTTCGCTAAGTTGCCTCCCAAGTTGCAGTTACTACTCACAAGGACAGTTTGGAGCTGGAGCGCGAGACAGCGGGACAGTCTTTGAATCTGTGCGGCATCAAACACAAGAAAGGCGTCGTAGGCGGGTTTTTCTCGACTTCGATCAATATATTTTAATTTTGTTTTATATTTTGATTGTTTCGTTGTTTATTCGTATTTATATCATTTTATAACGAAAAAAGTATACAATTATAAACATTGCATACTAATAACTAATATATATATATATATATATATATATATATATATATATATATATATATATATATGTACGGCATCAAACACAAGAAAGACGTCGTAGGCGGGTGTTTCTCGACTTCGAGCAACATATTTTAATTTTGTTTTATATTTTGATTGTTTCGTTGTTTATTCGTATTTCTATCATTTTATAACGACATATATATATATATATATATATATATATATATATATATATATATATATATATATATATATATATATATATACGAGAAGTTACTGTACTATTTCGCACAAAATAGAAATCCAAGTTTCTGGGAAGCACCCTCAGCGATCGATCTGACACGGTTTTGTAATCCCATTGTCGGTGATAGGTATAGTCAATATAGTCGACGATTAAACAGTTGCATCCATTCTGGTTTGCTTGGAAGTTGATCAGAGTATTGAATTTCGAACGAGAAACCTTACATCTTCAGAACGATTTGTTGAAAAAAGTTTTCTTTATAGATAAGTTGATTTCAGAATTTGAAAGATCGAATAGGCATCTCATATTCACCGTACCAGGAACTCTTGAATATATTTTACATTATCTGATTCATTGAAACTTTTCCTCAATCACCCTAACACCATTATACTATAGTATCAATCAGTATATTTTATATTTATTTTATATTTCTATGTATTATGTACATTATACATATATATATATATATATATATATATATATATATATATATAAATATACTGATTGATACTATATATAGTATAATGGTGTTAGGGTGATTGAGGAAAAGTTTCAATGAATCAGATAATGTAAAATATATTCAAGAGTTCCTGGTACGGTGAATATGAGATGCCTATTCGATCTTTCAAATTCTGAAATCAACTTATCTATAAAGAAAACTTTTTTCAACAAATCGTTCTGAAGATGTAAGGTTTCTCGTTCAAAATTCAATACTCTGATCAACTTCCAAGCAAACCAGAATGGATGCAACTGTTTAATCGTCGACTATATTGACTATACCTATCACTGACAATGGGATTACAAAACCGTGTCAGATCGATCGCTGAGGGTGCTTCCCAGAAACTTGGATTTCTATTTTGTGCGAAAAAATACTTCACTTCTCGTCAGCTTCTAATGATCTACGAGGCTCAGATACGACCTTGTCTTGGAATATAGTTCTCTTTTATGGGGCTCGGCACCAAATCATTCATTGAGGCTTTTCGATTCTATTCAGAGAAAGGCAATCCGTCTTCTTGGTGATCCTTCGCTCACAGACTCGCTCACTCCGTTGAAGCATCGTAGAAAGGTCGGAAACTTGTCTTTCTTCTATATTGTGCTCTTCAGAATTGTCGTCTATCGTTTCACCCTTGATAGTATCTACACGGATGACCAGACGAGTTTACACCCCTTTGATGTTTGCTTGGAGACTTGTCGAACCTCTCTTGCTCAGGGATCTTTTTCCATTAGAGTAGGTGAACTTTGGAACTTCTTGCCGATAGAGGTTTTTCCTGAGGATTAAAAATTCCAAATATTTGAAGTGAATGTTAAGTCGTATCCCCTTTTTCTCGATTCACGCGGAGTTCTTTGAACATTACAGGTCTTCCCTTTCGTGTGAATTTGTATATAAAAAAACTTTGTTTCGCTATACAACAGCTATTTATATTTTTTTGTCCTGGTGAGCTGCATGTTTTCATATATTACATCAAGTTGAAATAACTTGCTGAACAGTTCTACTTTATTGCCAACACTTTCGAAGTAACCGTCAATTCATTGATTTTACAAGTCTTAAACAAAAACAACACTTTGAAATACCTGCAGAAGTATCTGATAAAATGTTATTCATTTCACCCTTACATAAGCAACAACTTCGAATAAAAACTGAAACATTCAATGGATTTCTCGCGTCATAGTCGGTTCGACATCGAAAATAGAACATAATTTACGCTAGCAGATATTTTTAGAATAGCCCTATGCTCGATCACCTCAGAACAGATATCCGGAAGTTATGAAATATTAACCTGTAGTAATTTATATACATGAAAACGATTTTCTCGATTATGTAAAATAATTTGACTGGTTGCAAAATTTTTTAACATTTGTAACTGGCGAAAACTTGGACCACGAGCATGAAACAAAACCATACGAAAGTGGAAATTACTTAGTGAAAAATTGCGGAATTCGGATGATGCCCTTCAAGGAGAACTATATCAATGAATAGAGACTAATTCATATCTATTGAAGTCATGTAGTTGAATCTGGAATCTCCATTCCCTTATACTCGAACATACCTGCCTTGATTCTACAAATTCTGAAATAAGAATCAACATACAATAATGTGTTAACGTAACCTTCTGTGAGGAACTTCAAAATGAAAGAATAATTCATTCTACCTATTAACTCATCTCAAAATTACTGATTGTCTGTAAATATTGACAAAGAATAATTGCAAAGGCAAATAAAAAAGTCCAGTTCAAAATATTTATACCTCAAACACTTCATTATTGATTTCACTGCACATTTGAAATTAGTTCAAAAATGATTCACACAAAACAACAAATCGAATCTTCTTCAAATCAAGAGAAAAAAAGGAATAACTGAATCTGAATTATGGAAATTTTCATAACTGTATGGTGTATTCAATATCAAATGTTTGTTTGGGTTGATGAAACAAAAAGGATGTAATCAAGATTCACTTTCAAAATCTTCGAATACATGATTATCAAATAAGATAAAATATCATTTCATGGTATCTTGAATATATAGGTACTGTGGATCCATTTCTGAATACTATTTTGTTTATGGTAAGTGTTGTCCACTGATACTGCTATCGGATATCGAATCTAGAATGTTCATGTTTGACATCTTGTGTTTGTGGCAATTGTTTAACAGTGAAAAATACTGTTCAATATTTGTGTCGAACCATTCACGAGTATTCAGTGGGTAAGTTCATTTTCGAATAGCAACCATGATTCTGAGTTACTGGTTGAGCTTCATCCTCACCTTTATTATGACTTTGTTTATGTCTGGAAACTGACTTCGAACATTTCTTAATCTACCCTAATTTGCCATCTACTCTCTGTTCAATGTCATTTATTTTTGATACAGTTTTTGTTTACTGTTTTTTGTAAAAATCATGCATCATGGTGTTCAAGATGTTTGAACTTTGGCTCACGCTTCAAACTCCATACTCGCGGAACTATCATACCTTGTTCGTTGAACAATATATTACTTTCTACGGCTATAACACGAAACTGCTCTTGATAGAGCAATGAGGCACAATGTATGTCTTCAGTTTCATTCCCTTACATGATGAAACAATAACTTCAATGTGTTGCAGTTATATTTACACAATAAATCAGGTTTCCCATGGAAGTTCAAATTTCGAGCAATGGCAGCTCTATTTACTTATTTGATTGTACATGGATGGCAATTTTGAATGACATTAAATTTAATGTTAATGTTATCTGTTAAATCATTATTATCTGAAAAATTATAAAAGTATAGAATAGTTGAGGCTTTCTCGGCCGAGGTTTTCAGTATCAGTACTTTTGTTCAGGATTGAAGGCCGTCGTTTTTTGGAATTTCTTTCTGACGTATCGCTGGCGTGAGTGGCTAGCTTCTTCAGAGGCTCATTCATCTCATTTTGACTCCGATGATTGGGTATTTTTTGAGTCCGATGATTGGGTATTACGACTTCGTAAAGCATATTTATATGGATTCAGGTAGTTTGAAGTGCTAATTACTTTATCTGAATTCGGAGAATTTTTATTAATAGTATTTGTCGCTATAACTTTATCTGGATTCGTAGAGGTATCAATAGTATGAATTGCCGCACTACTTGTCATAGTATTTGTTATTTTTGATTAAGATGCCTAGGAAACCCTGGTGTATCTAGTGATTCGATATTGTTTAGAAGTTCTTGGCGAAAAACAATCGACGATTACAAAAGCTTTCTAATTTTTGTATAGGGGGCGTTATATGAGCATTTTCGAACATCTGTCAAATGTCGGTTTTGTCAGATTGACGTAACTTTGAAGTTTGTTGTTGTCAATGAAAACTCTGAAATTATCTCTTCGCATTCAACAGTGTTTGAAAGTCTATATAAGTAGAATAAGTTTCGAAGCTATTACAAGTACTTTTTCACGGTGTGTAGAAGATTTGGTATTTTGTGTGGTCAGTCAAAATCTGGGGATCCAAATATTCTTCTTTAATCAGTACATAAGGTACAGTTTATCCAATCCATCTTGGCACAAACTCAGATACTTTTCCGGTTTCATAGTGGTAGTGTAGATCATGACGAAAGAAAATACACCTTCTGAGAATATATTTCAACACAGTTAACACATAGATTACGTGTTTTTTTATCTTAGTATACTTCACGGAGATAGCTGGGCATATACGTTATTAGTTCTGTGCCAAGATGGATTGGATAAGCTGTAGGTACAAAACAAATCGTGCCAAAATAATAACATGAATGTATCGTTGTAGCTTATTTTATTCGTTTCAGCTTGAGCGAAAGTCTTATATCGAGGAGAAAACATCTGTAGCTCTTATTAATGAGATATTGAAAACAAAGTTTTGTTTGAATAAAGGAAATATCGATGTGATACGTATTTTGAACCGTTGCATAACTGATGTGTGTATCCCCAATTCCAAGACAGTCTATCACTTTCAATACACTAGCATGAACTTAGTCGTTCATTCTCAGGTGAATGGGCAGAGCAAATTTTCTCGTAATCAAAGTCTAGTCTTACAAACTGATATGAACACACTAAAAACTTGTAGAGGTAGCAGGTGACACTGACAGTATTGACAGGTTGTTAACGGTAGGTTTCCACGTTACATGCACGTTTTCTGAAACGCATTTTATTGGCTGTCAGGGCTGTCAAAATCTTAGTAGGCAAATGATAAACCGTGGTAGAATATTCGGTTGCACATTCCTCTCTACTGAAAATTAAGCTTCATATGGTATATGACTGATCGCCATCTACAACAGCGATCTGAGGCTTTCGCGATCTCAGAAATCAAGCAATCGGTTTTCGCCAAGTTTATCCCAAAATTATTCAGGTATAAGTAGATACACCAGGGTTTCCTAGGCATCTTATTTTTGATCTTCTTAATATGGGATTCCATATGTGGTTGAGGTTCACAGCTTCTCCTTTTCTGTATGTTTGTGGATCTCTATTGCCTCACGTATCAGTCAACTATGGTATCTCTGGCTGGGGGCAATGAGTTTCGCGTTTTCAAACAGAATCCTATGGTTTCCCTCACTGGGTGAGTGTTCCGCCACAGCTGACTTGTGAGGAACTGTATACTGGGACAAACTGAGTACACGATCGGAACTTTAGTAGCCATTGAAAATCAGCAAAAACTACTCAAAATATAAACTACTGTGCTGTAAAAGACGGGAATTCAGATAACATCCGTCCCTTGCTGGTGGTATTCGGGTTGTGGGTGGAGTAAATGAAAATCAAGTTCATACTTATAATAATAGTCAACCTGTTAGTTTGAATTTCTTGGCTCCAACTATGACAGAAATGGCCATAAATTAACATCAAGTGATCATCTATAATCTATTAGCTTATTCGATTTCAACCAATGAGCACTGTGAAAGTTGAAACGTTAATATCGAGAAAAAAAATGTGAACCTTATGTTCGCAGGGGCACGAAGCAAACTGTGATGTTGGTATTTGGTTACTAAGCAATGATAGCACAGTGATGAACAATTTTGACATAAATTTCCTATTGTTTTACTCTCGTTCGAATTCTGAGATCGAATACTCTTGTCTATGGGGGACCAATTGACCATATTGGTTTGAAAAAAAATGTAGAATATTAATTTCTTTTGGATTTAATACTTCATGCACTTGTCATTAGTATCATATGCCCTCAAAATATTTATAAGAGTTTCCTCAGAGAATTATTTGTCTTTCCCCTCTTCGAATCGATACAAAAATGGAAAACAAAATTATCATGAAGAAAGTATATCATTGTCTCGTTCAAAGAGAAAATAAGTCTATCTAGAATAGTTACTCTCCGGGCACTGAATCACATGGAAGTAATTTTCTTGCTTGATTTGTATTCTGAGCACACAAAACTTCATTCAAACAGATGGTTGTCATGAAATATTTCTTCGTCACGAAAGAAATATGGTAGTTTGTAATAAAATTTCATTCACCTAGATAACAATTTATTCTCAAAAGCCCGAACAAGCTTGTTTCTTCCAGATAAAACGCTCCCTTGAATTCTCTATGGTCATCTAGTCGAATTAGGATATTTTTCCACTAAATACACCACACATAATGAATAAAAGTCTTTCTGAAGCTAATCGGCTCGGGATAAATTAGCATTTTGATAACATTCATTCTGAAACGAGCTCTTAGTAATGATATTCGAGAACGTTGCTATTTTTGTGGGTGAAGCGTAGTGTTGGGAAGTATATTTCATCTCCGAATAGAAAAAGGAAACAAAATTTCGAATCATTCGCAGCAGAACGATAGAAACAGTCTTACTAGAACAACAAATAGGAGTGACTTCTTTGTTCATTTCTATACCAAGCACACGAATCTTCAATCAAATAGATAGTATCGCAACTTGAGTACTCTTTGCTTTGTTCGAGGGGCTTTTGCGCTGTTTCCAACTAACCCTTATTCATTCAAATAATGGAAGAACTCATTTGATAACTCAATATAATATTAATTTATTCAAAAGAACGGAAATTACTCAAAGGAATAAACTAATATTGAACATTTGAGGACTTATTTTTATTTTTTTTTGGTTTCCAATCAAAAGGCCAAAATATAATTCTTCAAACTTCATTCTCAATCAATGAATCAATGAATACTCAAATGAAATTTTGAATAATACCATCATGATCTTGACCTCTCTCAATATTTATAACGAATCATGTTGAGGTTGAAACTTTGCTTCAGTCACCGTACTAAGGTGAAATGCTTAGCACGCATCCGTGCAAATTTGCGAATTTGGAGCTTTTTTCATATTTCTATATCCTGTAATCCTTTGAATTTTGATGTCTGCGAACTTGAAATATAGAAAGATGGAATCGTGAATACTGGGTGTATTTGTTTCGAAATCTTGAAGTTGATGTTGAAACATATCTCAATTTGCTTAATGGATTTGAATTATTTAATATAACAATGTTAGACAATAGCATTTATGGGATATATCTATTAAAATAAGAACAATTAGAGAGTATTCTGTAATGAAATTCCACTCCCCAGGATAAAAATTCAGAGAGAAGTACCTTGATCTCCTCAGTGGACACAAAAATAAATAATTATGGAACCATCCTACTGGATACACCAAACATTTGGAGAAATCATTCATCTTGCCCCATTAATTTTCTCATGAGTGTACATGTATCTAGAACAAACACCACGGTCTGCAGACCTATTTCGAGGTGCAACTTTGACTTTGAAGTGCGCCATATTATTTATCAACAAGTGACGTTTCTCGACCGACGGCCGTCGATAAAAATACTTGCGGAAAGAGCGCCCAGTACCTTTCAAACTTCAGACGCGTTTTCCAAGTTTTCGGCCAGTCGTCGTAGTGGTCCCGCGTGACTCGAGTGATTTTTATTGTACGGTAACAGCCGCCCAAAGTTTTATTTCGCAAACGCGTTGACAAATCTGAACGATAGCCGAGCTGACGAACATAGGCTGAAAACATCTCGTTTCAGCCCAGATAATGAGCTCGAAAAATATCGATGAAATCTGCTTATCTTTTGAATATTTCGGAAATCAATAATACATTGAAAGATTTCCAAAAAGCAAGATTTACGAAGTTGAATTTTGATTTGGTTTTGAGAAAATAAGCAAGATTGGTTTCCGAAACATCAACAGAGATAAGTAGTTTAATAAATATAAGCTCTTTTAAGTCTTGGTAGCCAATTTTGAGTTGACCGACAGGCTGCTGTAGTTTTGTGTAATCCTGATTCAAAAGGAACAGTGAGTGTTGTGAGAAGTTATTTCTGAAATTGGCTCGAGAAATGAGTCCCAATCAAAAGAAAGAAAATATATTATCGAATCTGTTTCCTATTGAATTACATTTATTAAGTTTAATTCACTAAATTTGTTAAACAAACTCAAATGCATGCGGACACATGCACTTTATGATGCTATAGATATTTCATTTGGAAAAACTGAACTGTTCAACGCTACATAATCTCAACCAGAATAGCGTTTGCACACTTCAATGTTGAGATATTCCAAACACTAAAATAAAAGGAACGCACATTACGCATTTTGATGTATTGTCGATGCCTACAAACCTTGTAACCATTTCATTTTGTAGATTTTTTGTGACAATTTAAATTTTCTCAACAATATTCGGGTGAATTATTGATGACTGCTATGAATGTTTAGTGGAAAACTCTCAAGATAGATATGAAAGATAATCTGAACCCGATTTTGGTCAAGATACCTGAAACATGATTTTGTTACAACGAATCATAATTAGAAGTAATCTTAACTCACAATTGTCGAGAAATAATCAGTTCACTATAAGAGTTGGTGAATACAACCGACAAAAATACACAAAATGAGTTAATTTCAAGGTTTGTTAGTTTCCACGGAATGTCAAAATCTGGAATGTTCACGCCATCTATGAGTGGTATTTTTTTATGCTACATTACAGCCTTGCCCATTTCTGGTCCTCCTGGCCTATTTTCACCTGATCATCTCTTTCTCAATCAATATATCGACTCTCTCTTCCACCCACCACGTTTTGGAGATCTTTATCCTATCCCGACTCCATTCACATCCACGTAACAGAAGTAAAAATTCATTTATTTTTACAATTCATTTGGTGGAAAAACGCAGCTGTCATAACATTCCAGAAAACCGACTAACTCGAGTCAATAAAACATGTGATAATCGAGTGTAATGGACTGATGATTTGTGAATTGTGACATGGGCCAGAACGTTAGTAGTTGTTGTAGGTGTTCTTCGAGCAATGGAAAACATGCTAAGGGATGCAGTGACCTTTCTTCCTACGGGTAAGGATTCTAAAGTCATTTCGGATTTTCTTGTATTTTATAAACAACATTATGAATGAATGCGACGCTTCGACTCCAAAACATTCTGTTTGTTGATTATTATTGATGTCCACCCAGTGTCCGAAGGATATAAATTTAAATATAGTTTAGATATTTTTTAAAGGAGTATATACAGTGTGCCCCACTTGAGACCGATTGAATGTTTCTTTCTTTCAGCAAGAAGAATGTCAAAAAGTCTAAAATTGCACCAAATTTGCAAAATATAATTCCGTAAGTAAGTACAGAGCATACTATGATTTTTTAATGTTCTAAATTGATAAATTTCATTTGCAATTTTTTTCGTGAAATTTTGATACCACCACTGGATACAGCATTCTTCATTCAGCTGAATTCTAGATATTCAATTGGGAATATTCGTTGGCAACAAAGTTTTAACAATATTAATTTTGATAACATAGCACATCATTCATGAATATTTCAGAAAAATTCTGAGAATTGACAATGGTCAACAAGAATGTAGGAGATCGTTGGGGTTTTGATAGAAATTCGAATTCATAACACGACTTTTATTCGAGTTATAATCTATTTTAGAATGGTATTTTTTGTGAAAAAATATCCATAACACCGAGAAAACGGCTCCTCATGATATTCAATATTGTGTCACCCAAAAATTTTCGAATGAAATAAAAAATTCATTTTGATTTCAATTCCAAATTTTACGATTGCAAACATCTACCTTTGTGTTGACAGTTGTGCCGATTCCCAGAATTTGTCAGAAATATTCATGAATAATGGTATGTTATTAGAATTAATATTGTTATAACATTGTTGGCATGGAATATTTTCAATTGGAATTTAAGAATTCACCTAAATGAGGATTGATAAATCTAGTGGTGGTATTGAAATTCCACGACAAAAAATCGCTAATGGAATTTAGCAATTTAGAACATAAAAAATCATAATTTGCCCTGAAACTCGGAATTAAATTTTGAATATAAAAACAGACACTTTTTGACACTCATCCTGCTGGAAAAAAAAAATTATTCAATCAATCGTAAAATGTAGATTTTATGAGGATGCTTCGGTCCTAATTGGGTCACACTGTATATCATTGAATTGATTTTTCCTTGCCGATTTCGAGGATAAGTGTAGTTGAAAGAAGCTTTTCGACTCTTGCGACGAACTGTATTATTTCCTTCATGGAAAGAAAGACATTTATGGTCATTTCGAAAAGTATCACATTATGAGTCTGCACTGGAAAACAAAATGAGTTTTGACTGCGGTTCCATGTGAATCCCGCAACGTAATCAAAAATGTTAAGTCTAACTAACTCATTTCAATGCGTTTCGAGACGTTTATGTCGAAGCTGAAATCTGTCCATGTGAAGTCGATACGAATGTTTTCAGATACTACAATGAAGATCAACTTAACCAAACCTCTGAGCTTACCATTTTTCTGGTATCACTTATTCTAGAGTCCTTATATTCAAATAGCAAAGCCTCCAATTAATTCAAACTTGGCAACGTTACATATCATAGCAAGTTTGTGAGCCGCCCCTACCAAATTGAATCTAACTCCTTACTCGCCTAGAGACACTTATGAAAATGTTCAAGAAAAAATAGAATGGTGTGTAAATGGTATACCTGACGAAAAAAAAACGTGTGTGCTGTGATCGCTTCTTTTTTTTTATGCAAGAAAGAAGACTGATCATTTGTGTTTTTCGAACTTGAAGGGTCATAACTTTGGAACAAAGGAATATCGCCGCTTATGAACCTCGGATTGGTGTTCTTCCCTTCCAAATACAAGAATTTGGTATCGTATGTCCAGCGCCACCACATGGACATGACAAGTGGGAATGTTTGCTGAAATAAATGTCAATGAAGGAGAAATAGACTGTAGAGGAGACTTAACAAATGAAACTGTGGTCTCGATCATTTTATGATGAAAAAATAAGATGGAATATGTCATTTCCCGATCTTTGGAAGGCCGTAATTTCCGAAAGGTGTACGACCAATAGTTTTTTACTCATGATCCAGGTCATAAATGGACATGAACCAAAACTACCCCCTTTCAAAAAGAGTAATTTTCGTCCGTGATGTCAGTAACATTATTCTAACTGTGAGTAACAAAGCATATACATCGTACAGAACGTAAAGTATGTATCCCTCAGAACAAAAGCTATATCTATCTGTCATCAAATATGATATCTTCATTCCTAGAACATAAGCTATTCACCTGTCATCAATTCACTCAATAGCCACTGGCGATAATAAATGTGATGAAATAACGCACCTAATTTCAGAAAACAATTCAGTGCACCAAATGAGGTTATGTCATTGATTGTGTAAATATGAATTTGGCGATATCAAGAGAGTAGAGGACGTTTTGGTTGCCGTTTGTGTATAGACTGACATCAGATATATGTGACGGCACTAAACAGAAATCACTTTGAATCATCATAAATATCAATCAGGCCAGTGAGATCATTATTTTGTGTCTTTAAAAAATTTCATCAATGTGCATCGTTATTGGCTCGAATAATAGATAAGAAGTCGATTTTCTGATTGAACTCTGACACCCAGTGTAGAACAGAGGGCAATTTTAACACATTTAACACTGGTGAAAAATTAATTAAATTCAATCATTGAATTACCCTGTATATATATGTGGAAGATCAAATATTCATTTGTATTGAATTTGTACTACGTCATCACGAAATCATGAATCCACCCAATAACTATCATTCCATGCTTGATATTTTCATGAATACTGGAATCTTTCGATGAATTTCATCCAGAACATTCAGAATTGACCAGTCTGCCAAAAACACATCCAATTATAAAATTGTGTTAGTGCTGTGGTTTGTGTCGTTCCAAATCCTTGACCCATCAGATCTGGCACCCAGACTTGCTCTTTCAAATCAGCATCGCTGGTTAGTTGGTCATGAACTTATGAGCAAAATCACAATTGGAAGTGTGATGCTGTTCTAGGCAAAGAGTTATACTGTAAGACGTTGTTTGATCGGGACGATCAAAGTTGAGAGGGTGATAATGTTACGGAATCGAAATGAATCTCCTAACGTTGCCGCTGAGCATCACAAAAAAGGGCCATAAATAACCTCTCGTCCACAACCCGACGAAAGAGTTTGCGATTTCGTCAATTCCGGAGAGAAATGAGAGGTTTTTCGTAGATCGATTCGGTAATATTAATGATATGGATGATTATCCTGTGTTTCGATGTGGATTATAATAATGCGCCGACAGACAGCAGTTTCTCAGTGAAGAAAGTTAGATGTTTCAGTCAGTCGAGAAGTTTAAGTGTTTCGTAAGCGAATTATAATCCAGTGCATTTCATACTTTTATTTCATATTTAAGTTATCAAAAAGTAGTTTAGTGTTGTCTTGTACGCGCTCTCCAACCATAGGGGCACCACGTACAGCGGTCACTACACGGCTTACTGCCGACACCCTTACGCGGGAACGTGGCACGAATACATCGATTATCGTGTGTCACCGATTTCCTCTAAATCTCTAGTAAGCGAAGAGGCGTACGTTCTATTTTATGAACAGTTAGATTTTTAATGTTCTCAGGCAATTTATAAATTATTATTGGAAAAAAAAATTTATAATATATATATATATATATATATATATATATATAATATATAACTTCTGCAAAAGGTAGTAGCAGTAGTAAATGTGGTTTATGGCACTATGTATCAAACGCCATCGACTTTCCTCGAAGTCCTTCAGCAAGTAGGCTTGTTACTAATTCCCTCCGCCATACCTCAGGAGCAGCATGGTTATTCGCGGACCCGTCAACCATGAAACGTAGCAAGAGTCATTTGCCAACACGACAGAGAATTTATTATAAAGAAAAATCTCTGCCCCGTTGTTGAAGCAAACCCAGGGCTTTTAGATCGACAGGCGGATGCGTAACCACAGCACCAACTTTCTCACCCTTCTGCAAATATTCATATGGGAAAGAATGGGGTTTGCTAAAAGCCCCCCATAGAGCACATCGTGGATTCTTTACCAATTCTCAAGTATTTTCCAACAATGTTGATCGTTTTTGAGTAATTGATTACTATTTGAAAACCCAAGGAATGGATCGATCTATTGGACCATGAAAATGTCAGGCCGGATATATTCTCCAACATAACTAGGATATTTCACAAGATTGATCGCATCTGTGACCTTTCCAACTGAAGTAGAGAAGCTTCAATGCGAAAAATAACACTCTACCCCTTTTCAGATATATCAATGAATATTAAAAATAGCCATATGGCGATAAATATTTTCAAGTCACCTAAGAAGCTAAATAGCTCACAAAGTACCAGTAATTACTTGTTCTGGAACACATAACTTGTGAACAATTGTGAAATGAAATAACACTGCACACGTTTTCAGATTTATCAATGAATGTCAAACATAGCCATATGGGGATAAATATATTCAAGTCACATGAGAAGCTGAATAACTCACAAACTACCAGTAGGTTCTTGTTCTGAAAAAAAAAACTTGTGAACAGGTCACTCAGTGTTCATCACCATTGATGTCTTCAGGAATACATTTTTATAACCCAAGAGAAACTTGTTCTATCTCTGGTGCTTTCGACTAATCCTGTTTTGTCTTGTCTTTGACTTGAGAACAAGTCATGTCAGTATCTGTGAAACGATCGATTTTGAAAATGAATCATTATAAATTCCTTACTTTTCTATGTTTCTAACGTACCACAATCTGAGAAAATATTCATATTTGCATGTGAAAAGGAACTTTGAGTTTTGAAATCTGAGAAAATATTCATATTTGCATGTGAAAAGGAACTTTGAGTTTTGAAATTTTGAAAACTGAAGCGGATTTAGTTTCCGAAACGTTAACGATAAGTAATTTCATATATGTTTATGAAGTTGCTGACTAAATGGATTTGTTCCAACCAGAAGGAACTGTTTGTTTCAACTATTTTTCAATTTACGCAGAAACTTATCGGGGTAGACTGAAAATTGGCCCTTCTACACTTTTATAGATTCCAATATTAATTCTTGTGGTAGGTTAGAAACCCAGAAATGTACGGAGAGTATATATATGTATATATATATGTTAGCATGAAGATTCTCACGGACGATCTCCGAACTCGACTCGAGTCGAGTTCGGAGATCGAAACTCAAGACATCACCTAGAAGATGGCAAATGAGACTTTGCCGAAACGTTGTGAGAATTATCCTTCAGAGGATCAAAACCACAGAACACGGAATGAAACCCGAAAAAACAACGCATCATATATATATATATATATATATATATATATATATATATATATATACGGGTGTGCAGTTAACTTAGACAGTCGTCTAACCTTCTCACATTATATATATATATATATATATATATATATATATATTTGATCGGCTAGGCCGATATATATATATCCAGCATACTTTATTACGTCCATACATTGGGTTTGTACCATTCATTGCTGCGTCCTCTACAATAATGGTGCTTCCGTATTTCGGACGCAGTAAAGTTTTACCATTATAAATTCGTACAACTATGTGGGAGGACCATGCCGATTTTTTTGGAGGTCCTACATACCGAGACCTATCAGCAAATATCAGATACATCCATTTCTGACGTCACTCAAAAATGTTATCTGGTTTAGAAAAAATAATAAGTGGATGCACCATCATGTGTTCAATGAAAGTCGAAATATATCTTTAGTTCAACAAAAATCTGTTTGGGGGGCGCTGTCAATCGTGAAAGCGTATACTTTTACAAAATACCCGTTGCACCTAATGTACTTTAGAGCGTCCATAAATTTGGCAACAAGGCACGAGTGGAGAGATCCGCGATATTTCAGCTAGTTTGGATATTTCGGACCGACCTGCGCACTTCGAAGGAGAATTTATTGCCCTTTCACACCACCACTTCAGGATATTTTTCAATATTCAACCATTCTTGCGTAGTGACTGGGAACTAAAAAATATACAGATTTTTCCTGTTGAAATAACCATTTCTTACGTACTTTCCTTCATGTATTCTTCACTTAGAACTTCAAAAATTTACTAGCATGTTTCTGGGATTATATTGCTCAATGCTTGAGGTGATATAATTGCCGAAAACTTCAAATCCTCGTAGGATTGACCAGTTGCCAAAAATCGTAACGTTACATCTAGTCGATCATCCACTGATATTGCTTCCCTCATATAGTGGAGTAAAAACGCACTCGAAAGACGCTTCTATCACGAAAAAAAAAAAACAAATTGAGGAAGAACAAAACGAGTGGTGGATTGTTATTGGGAATGTTATTGGCTATTACAAATCGATATTTACGACATTGCCAGCTGGGGCTGACTCTTTCTATAGCAAAAAATGTGTGAAAAAATGGAAAATCCAAAAAACGTATTTTTTTAGATATAACTCGTGATAACTCGAAAACTATTAGAGATATCAGAGTAAATATTTTTTATTCGAAAGTAGAAATCTTGGCGCTGGTGTCAGTGCGGCCGTATTTTTGAATACTCACTTCTTCTCAGAAAAAATTAAGAAATTTTATTTTTGGTGCATTGATTTCTTGAGCAATCGAAAAACATTTTTATCTTCAGGAATTTTCACATACTTCTTGCGAGTGAATTGAAGCAAAAACATCACAGAAGTTTTTTAAAAAAAAATTTCATAGGTTGAGATCGATAGGACAAGAAGTAATAACCGCACCGATATTAAAATCTCGCGTGTCTCCCGCATACACTTTGCCCGGAAGACCTGTGCGCGCTCAACGACAGTGAGCAAAAGCAACATGAGGTTTTACCTATCTGTCTTCAATTGTGCCAGTCTTATCATTAATTACATTATCATATGCATTTTTGGAAAATTATTTTAAAAACTCACTAGGTATAAAATAGAAAGCATTATATGTGGAGAATCTGTTGAAACTCAGGACAAATTGGTTGTGCAAAACCTTAAAAAACGGGGTCTACAAACTGAAATTGGTACCGCAGAGAAAAAAGAATATTGTTGGCCTAAAAATTTTGGAAAGAAAAGACGCCATTTCAATTGGAAGTGAGAAAGTTAAATATCATCTGAATTGTGGTAAAACTCTAGTGTTCAAAATATTGGTTCTGCCAGCACTAGTGGAACGCAAAATCCACAGCAAGAAATTTCTTCTTGAACAACTAGAAGTAACATCAGCTTATTCAACATAAAAAGCATGCGTCTAATCTACAATAGAAGTGGACCTGAGAAGATGAAGCAGAAAAAAGAGTTATATTCATGTATGGAATGGTTTTAATTCGAGATTTCAAACCATCCTCGTTAACGACCTTCACTGAGTTGGGTAGACTATTTCTTGGCAAAATTATAACCGAAGGAAGGAAACACGGTTCAAAAACAAGGATTATTCTATAGTTGTGTTCGATATCTACAATAATAATTCGCCTCAGAATGCGGAAAGGTGTAAACGAAGCGATTCAAATGTAACTGAGTTTCAGATATCTGTCTCAAAAAAATGTTTTCAAATCTTCCTCAAACAAAAGATCACTGCTAGTTTTTTAACGAATTATTTTGTACAGAATGGGCCAAGTTCATTGGGAGATAATGAGTTCCTGATTATAGCGGGAGGATTTGAGAACCCAAAATACGTGTTTCCTATTGCTAAAAATGATGATCCCAATATATTCACTAAATAGCAATCAAGAAGAAGCAGATCCGCGAATTATCCTTCACGTTTTAGCCGAGGTGGAGCGCATGGCGATTCTATTCTTGTAAAATTGGTAGATACAGATGCTCTCTTTTCATTTCTACATTATTATAGCACCGCTCAAGAATTATTGATTTGCCAATTATTTATTCAATTAGGACATAGTAAAAATAAACGTTAAATTGCCATACATGATATAGTGGAAAAACTTGGACTCTCCATTTGTAAAAATCTACTAGCAGCTCATTGTCTGACAGGATGTGATACCACAAGCGCATTTTACGAATTAGAAAAGAAAACTGCTTTTGATGTTTTAATACAAAATATTAATCACTTAACTGAAATAGGAGATATCCTTAATTTAAGCGAAGACGAAGCCGTTAAAATTAGCACCAAGTACGTATATTACTTGTACAAAAATAAAAAAAGAATTTTGGTGAAATGGACCAAGAAACAAAAAAAAGTTGCTACAGAATATTTTCGTTTTCATATAAAGAATAAAAATCCACCAAAACGGCAAGAATGTGAAGAAATGAAAACTAAGTTTCCCAAAGTGTTCGAAAATAAAGATTGGATGAAAATTGGATGAAATCATTTATACGGAATAAATATACTGAAAATTAATTTGAATAGTTCAAGAATGTTTTCTCTATATGATCAATGGTTTATTTTTGCTTTATCAATTCATCTTTAGTTCCTTTTGGTTTCCTACAATTCATGGATCTCATTACCTCAGTATTTTGTCGTTTTCTTCGAACTGAAATGAAGGTATCAGAAATATCTGGTTTTTCTCATTTCATTATTCTAAATGGTAACATTCATTGAATTTTGATGAACAATTTTCCTCAGCAACATCAAACGATGTGATTGAAACTTCTGGTGTGAAAGTTGAAACATTTTCTAGAGATCAATTACTCCAACAACACCAAAGTGATATGACGCGCATTTCGCTAACAATGTTATCATCTTCATGAGACAAAAATTGATATCAGTTTGGTGTTAGACTAATTGATCTCTAGGAAAAGTTTCAACAACATTATTTGATTGATGACTTTCATTCTGGTTAACAAAAAAAATCTTGAACATTGAAAAATAAAATATATTCAGATATTTTTTTATATCAACAATTGAATTGTATACTCTTTTATGTCGCCAGAATTCAATTCAACAATAAATTGTGCTAATTTTTTATCAAGATCCGCTTGATACGTGATGGGTAGAATTCTCATTGGGAAAATAACATATTTTTGTACCACTTATTTCAAATGCACTAAACTATCGAATGAGTAATTTTGTTTACGACTATTACATAATATAAGTAATATACGTATGGTTTCCTCAGTATAATATGCCATACATGATTCTCTTAGGGATTTATGGCGGGGATTTATAGTCTTTATTTCCTCTTCTAGTCCAATCACAAAAGTTCTTGGAATTAATATCACCATAGAAACGATATAACCAAACTCCAAAGTGTCAGTTTCAAACGCATTGGTAGTATTTGTGTATTTGTATAGAAATGAAGAAACTGAAGAATCATTCATCTGTACACCTCCAGAACTTGTAAAAATCAATCGTAAATAAAGTAGAGTATAACACTCGCAATAATGTCTATTATCCTCTCGGAATATTTTACATCCTCGCCGCAAACGCGGCTCGGTTCATAAACATTCCTCTATAATAATAGCTGTCATTATTGACTCGTGGTATAATCTGCTATAAAGGGTGAAACATGAAACTGCTGTATTTAAACTGTTTTTGATGAAATAATGATGTTTATTGTATGACTTCAATTCCATTTCCACACCTGATAACGCAATAATTTCATTTTGTTACAGTTGTGGTATACCTTCAAATTCATTTCTTCACCAAATGAAACGAAGAATTCATTGTTTTAGAAATATAGTTGTCACTACACATTTAATCAGGTCTCTCATGGAATGTCAAATTCTGAGCAATAAAAGCTCTACTTGCTTATGCAATCGTACCTAAATGAAAATTCCGATTAATATCAAATTTGAAGTTCATGCTATTTGTTGAATCATTTCGCTATCATCTGTTGTAACCGTGGAAGAAGTATAATGTATAACTCGCATTGAATGCTAATTGCTCACTCGTATGATATACAGCACTCGCCTACTGCTCAAACTGCAAACTTTCTCCTCGTGAAGAATCATTCCTCGATCATGGAACAATATACTATTGTGATAACAATTATGTGTAAGTTCGAAATATCTACAGCCTTGATAGGAAATTAAGAAATATGAAATCAATTTGATAGGAATATACTTTTTCGCGTGATTTTGATCGAGAATTTTTTTTCCCAAATTGGTCGTCTTTTGTGAAGTCAATTTTCAACAACACATAAAATGAAAGCATTTCGCATATAGGTTGTGAGCAGAAATGAATCTGGCAACACTGCAGGACGCAGCATCATTCTGATTGTGTACAATAATATATTTTCAGGACGCAAGATAGTACTCAACATGAAAACGTATATTCGATGGACGCAGTAAAGGCCCACTTTTGAGGGGACGCAGTATCATTGTTTTTATTTTTGATGGTAATGAAAATCTGAAAATAGATACGGAATGCATTTAATGAGGAGAAAAAGTATTCGCTATAATACTCTCTCTTAATACAAGAATTCAAGGGGACGCAGTAGTGTCGTTTTGTGAAAGGACGCAATAATGTTAGCGTGATGTATATATATATATATATATATATATATATATATATATATATATATATATAAAACATCAATTTCTACATAGTACCTGGATGGGCAGGATGCAGCCTTAATATCGGACCAAGTCGGATAATGACTGAGGAGAGTCATTATAAATACCAGTTTCCGTGGAGAACAGACAATTGAAGTCTTCGCTTGCTCTTGCTTGGTTGCTTCGTAAGGGGAGTGATTGACCAGGACGGTATGGACAGATATTCGTCTCACAGTTCTTGAGAATGAATTCAAAATGGAATTCGAAACGTCGAACACATCAAAAGATACCTAACGGATAAAAACCCAGAAAAATTCATCTTGCATATCGAAGATCCGTGAAAACATCAATTTCTACATAGTACCTGGATGGGCAGGATGCAGCCTTAATATCGGACCAAGTCGGATAATGACTGAGGAGAGTCATTATAAATACCAGTTTCCGTGGAGAACAGACAATTGAAGTCTTTGCTTGCTCTTGCTTGGTTGCTTCGTAAGGGGAGTGATTGACCAGGACGGTATGGACAGATATTCGTCTCACAGTTCTTGAGAATGAATTCAAAATGGAATTCGAAACATCGAACACATCAAAAGATACCTAACGGATAAAAACCCAGAAAAATTCATCTTGCATATATATATATATATATATATATATATATATATATATATATATATATATATATATATATATCTCCATCACAACATAATGGCATTCAAAGAGTATTTCCATCGAAACTGTTTTCCATTAATATTCTGAATTTATTAAAGAATATGGTACCTAACTGATGAAACAGTCGATTTTAAACCTTATTCCATAAGACAGTAACATATTGAGGCAAGTGCTCATACCTTGAAACAAAAAGAGAAGCGCAAAACAGAACGTATCCGCCGTGCCAAGAAAGTTTTATAATTGTGATAATTTCAATAAAATGAACTGAAAAAGGGCATCGAGATTTTCCTTTTTCTTTCAGATGTGAAAAGTGTTGATCATTGGGTTTTCACCAGATTATAGTCATGTAGGTTTGAGTCGATAGAAACTTCGATAGTTCACAAATACACGTGTTTTTTCAAATATCCGGTGATGATGAAACTGTTGTGTGGACTATTATATTTTTAACTTGAGTAGCCGAGCATGACAAGCAATAGGCATAAAGCCAAAGCTTTGAGACACATGGCCAATACAATTGAAACAGACTCAAATCGAAGGTATTTTCTCTTCAATGATAAAAATGAAATGATAATATTTCCGTTATTGCTCACTTCATTATAATCCACTTGTTCATGAGATACGATGGAATAGAACAGTTTATCAACTACGTTGAATTTTCATGTTTGTAGCGAGTCAGATGTATAGACATTCATAAATGAACATATAAAACACAAAAGTGAATTGTTGAAATGTAAAAATATTAGGCAATGCATGGGCTGCCTATTTACATACCTATACAAAAAAATGAATATCCATCTATGATTATAGGGGTATTTTCAAAAAAGAACAGTAACATAGATTCCGGAGGGTGTGTTTCATCTCGATTAGACATAGCTGACGTGAACTGTCCTAAAATTGTCGTAGTATTCCGAGACAGAGAAGAAACATTGGTTGAGTAGCATTTCCTCAATGGCTCTCTTGAATCTGTTGATACCAAGCTCTTTAAAATTATTTGGCAGAGAGTTGAAAAGATTGCAATCAACAGAATTCATATGTGATCTGGACGAACGATAACGGCATGTTCCTACCTTATCCGTAAAGTGTTGGTATATGTCGGACTGTTTCTCTAGCATCTGAGCATTTTTTCTGATTTCCAATGGCGTCTGATAAATATATAATGTTGGCAACGGCATTATACGCAATTTCTTGAATAATGGTCTACAGTGATCCCGGAAACCTACACTTGACAGTATCCTTACAGTTATTTTCTGTAGTTTGAAATCTTCATCGAAATAGTAGAGTTTCCCCATAGAAACAACACCGTAGCTGATGTGTCAGTGGAATGATGCAAAATACATTATTTTCAGAACCTTACGGCTCGTGATGTTTTTTCAGTTGAAGAAGGCCATACTGCCCTAGAGAGTCATTTTTTGTTGTGTGATATTGATCACATGTAGAAAATTTTGATGAACCAAAATACAGTGGGGTATACTGAATCCTGGAGTGAATCAAACGTGAATGAATTACTACCATATAAATTAATTTTGAAGGAATATACCAGTTGTCCCACAACCTTTTTCGGAGTCTTATCCAGAATTTTGAATTTCTCCTTTATTGCCCACTTTTTCATGTGGCAAAGGTGAATCCACATTGAATCTCCAATATGCTCATTACAGTGGAGAATAATTCATGTGGACATACCTATATTATTTAGTGTTGAAGAATTAGAATAGCTGTGCGATATGAATTTCACAATCTCAAAGAACCTTAACCTCCATAATCCTTATTATAATGATGAATGTGAACACACTATTGGTCTTTATTCAATAGAATGTTATCTTTGTTGATGTGAAGGCGGTCCATTTATGCCTTTCTACGAGCGCTCCAGATAATCATACCATCAATTCCAAAATGTCCTCTTGCGTTATAGTCTTTACCTAGCTACTCACCTATCCTTCCAAAGGCGTTCGAAAATTTGTTATCAGGTTGGAATATTTGAGGTGTTTGCAATCTCAAAACATAATCGTTGAATATGTTCGTTAATTTTTCTTCTGAATAGACAAGCATATCCCATTTTTCTCATATGTCACAGATCCCAAAAGCGTTAATCATGAAATAATGTTAGGCCTCCGGATAAAATATATGATCTAGAGAATTTTCTGACGTCTTTCAGAATCATTCAGTAGACCTGAAATCTCTTTGATCACCGTTTCCTTTTTTCTGCAGCAAAAACTCAGTGCCATTTGAAAATTTTGAAAGACTTGAAACTGGCAAGCAATATGATGAATGAACTTTTGTAAGTAGATATAAACACTGAAATGATAAACTTTCATCAGAACTAGAAATGAAATTGTATGTAAACAATAAAAAAATTCAATTTGTATATCATACGTTTTCATAGAAAAGTAGTTTGTCCATATATATCTGAATAGTATATTGAAGTATATGTCGATACAAATGTTTTAAAAACGCGCATTTTTTCTTGGAAACGACGGCAAAACTGAAGCTAGAGTGCTCAAAATAGACCAGTTATCCACGATTTCTTTATTTTATCATTGACACGCTTTGAAATCATCATGTTATAATACTTCGAATATACAAATAAGAACTGATAATTCAAAATGGTTGAAGTCCTGATTTGACATCAGTATACCTTTCGTACAACCAACAAATATTCAACTTGCAATAAGTTTTTCGTGCGACCGTGAGTTGCGAAAAAATTTTGAAGTGATAATATATTATGATGATTTCGAAGCGTATTCATGAAAAATAGCGTTGTATTCGTAGATAACTGTTTATTAAAACGCTTGCTCTATTTCAAGCACTCTTGCTGCGCTGTCGAGCTAGTAAAATCGTACATGTTTTGAAGATTTCAAATACCCAAACAGCAATATATTATTCATCAAGAAAATTCACGCAATCTTAATAAATTTCCATGGAAAACAAGAGAGGAGGAATATTAATATATATTAGTTGAATTTGAAATATTCTGATATCGCAAACTTCACTTTGATGTTGAACGCTCTCTAACGAAGTATTAGTGAGGAAATGAGTTGCTTTTTTCGAAGGAATTATTTTTCAACACCATGAGGTCTTATTTTCGAATTAAGAAAACCCACCCACTAAGAGAAACATGAAATATATTCATCTACCTCTGAATCACACCCATGTAAGTTAGTGTACTTCTGAAGTGTGGAAATACCCACCCGGTGAGATTTTAGAAATTTCTTTCAAAACAGTATTGAAATAAGACACGAATATTTGAATTTCAAAATTTTTGGAACCTGAAGATTTTTATTTCTGATCGTAATATATTTTTCATCTGGAAATATGAAGTGACACTTTCCAGAATCCACACAAAATCAAAACTGTTTGCTTTTTCAATCAGCTGAAATGAAATATTTTCTCGTGAATTAGTTACGGAATACCTATTCATGTAACAAGATTTCAAGAATGAATTTTGTATCGTCTGTTATATACTAGAGTAATAGTAGTGAATATAATTTTAGACATCCTATACCAAACGCCCTCTATTCCTACTAGCAAGTGTATATCTTGGAACTTACTCCCTTCAAACATCGCAGTATTGGTATTCGCCAACTCATCAACCATGAGAAGTGGCAGAGTCATTCATCGAAAGGTTGGAAAGAAATTCTCAAGTGAAAAATGTCAAACCCATTGGAGGGGTTTGAACCAGGGCCTCTTGATGATATGGCTCCTCAAAATATGGAATTGACTACTATATCAAACTAGATGAAAAAAAACCTATCAATTGACAAATCAATCGCACCTTTATCATTGTAGGAAATGTCTATTGGTTCTGTGATTAATTCATTTGTGCTGACTTTTTCAGCCATAGTCTCTCTTGACAAGATCATGATAAGACTATATATTCAGCCTTGGTGGTCGAAGGGGCCACTGTTTTATATTTTTTGCTCGACCTGGAGATTGCACCTCTTTGACAATGAAACATGGTAATTGAATGTCTGTCATCCAACTCGTTAGCCCAGTCCGCATCACTAAAACCTTGTATTGTTTAACTATCTCATTGGCTGAATTCGAACTTCCTCTTCAAAGATCCTTTGAGATAGAGGAAAATGTGGTGATTTTGATTCCAGTGCTCTCTAGTCCCCTAATCATAGGTCTACTTTTTTAGGTTAAAGACGGTTGGGTAAGCAATATTATGTTTCCAGGCGAAATTAGAAATACAAATCATGTTCTCAAATATTCTTCAACACATCTTGGCATGAGTTGGGTACTTATGCATTCCATTCAATTTTGATAGATTATTATCACACCAATTTTGACAAGAGAATTGTCAAAACACTCCAAAAATATGTTCATCTTATCGTTTGTTAACGTCTTCCACAAATGTGTTAACTTTAATGCCAAAAACGACCGAAATCTCTCCAAGTTTTATGTTTTGTCCGAAAAGTCTATAAAAATATATAATCAAAAGTTATAAAACAAAAAAACAATTTTGAAGGGACGGATACCAAGCAAGTGACGAAAGCTATTCATGTAAACAGAAAAATTCTGGTGAAAGTCTATTATACTGACCCCGAAATTTGGTGATGCTTACCTCTTTTGGTATGTAAAATACGAACCTTAAGTCGAAATGCGACGCTCTTTCTTCGTTCGGGAGATATGGCCCTCCTGAACTCGCAGAAAAAGCAGTCTCTTCACTCTTTTTTTGTACCGCAAAAATAACACAAACGTTCTTAAATGTTGCCTTTAATATCTCATTCCACTGTTTTCGACACTTCTCTCCAAAATATAACAAACTGAATTCAAAATTACCCACACAATTTCTGTGTCGTCGTTGATTTTATTGTCGTGAATGTTTCTTTGAATTTTTGTTTCTCGAGCTGGTATGGGGACTCTGGAAGAGAAACTGTTATGAAGAGTACTGTCGTCCGCAAAACTATGTATTGAACAAGATGTTTTCTCGAGTAAATCATTGATATGAAGCAGAAACAAAGTTGGCGCTAGAACTGAACACCTGCATTTATTGGGAGAATATCAGATGATACTCCATCAACAACCAGTGCAACGTTTGCTTGAATGAGTTTGACAATGTTCCTTGCTGAATAGTATTGGTTCTATTGCATATATAATTGAGTCTATTGACACCTGTTGCATAAAAAAACCTTATAGATTTGAATGTCTCATGAGCTTTTTCTTTGCAACAGGTATCAAAAGAGATTATTATATAGACAATGGAATTCCGAACAAATACCACTCACATCAGCGCAAGTTTTAAACCACCATGATTTCAACGGTTGCACGAAAACAATTGTGTATACTATGACCACAAAATGTTTTCGCAACCTCGAGGTTATTTTGCTTCGGCTGGAGCGGCCTTGGCAATAATATTTCTCTTAGAACGCGAATAAGCATTTAGCAGTCTGGGTATACAAATAACTATTGCCGAACTCCATGTAAGACAAATCCGACATGTATCTTAATAAATCATGATGAACTCAAATATTTTTTCACGAATCGAAAAACCAAATTTCAATACTTATATCAATGAATTATTTCGACATTCGCAAAGAAGTTTATCTGGAACTACTACATATGCTTTTGAGCACTACCAAAAAATAACTTTTGCCTTAACATTTTAACGGAATTTAATATTTGTTCCAGGTTATATTCATTTAACATTCTGAAAGCAATTTATCAACCTCGTCGTAACTCACGCTGTATTATATATTTGGATTATTCAATTAATACGTGCGGTCTGTTTGGCTTGCATCCAATCTATAGTTAGTGATGACAATGCCCATAACTATTTATCCCTACATTATATATTTGTGGGCTTGTTTTGATGTTATTTTTAGAAACCAGGATGTATTGCTCTCCCAGAAACCACGTTTTGGTTTCAGGAGTGCATAAATTATTACGAATATGCTGTTAAACAGAATGGAGCTAGATTTTAGATGATGTACAGAAAATGGCAACTCATTGACATAATGCCAGAGCGATGAAAAATATGTAGGTAGTTCAAAATTTGTTGAATATTTCATCGCCACAAATCGTGGGTTCAACTGTGAAATGTTATTCAAAGATTTCTTGGACCGATTTTCATTCATTCTTTTACACTCTCACCAAGACGTTCAATGACAAATTCCTATCATAACGACAACATGCTAATGAATAATTTTCTTTCTTCAAATTGATCAACTACAAATATATCGCAGGACGTATATACTTATACTGAAACAAATATAAGTTTAATTACGTTGGTGGTGGAGGGCAAGGTGATGTGGCGGGATGGGTAAAGTGAGGAGGAAGGGGGAGTTAAAGAAAGCGGTGGAAGAGGAGACGAAGAGGTAAATGGAGTGAGAATACTTGTTTATTTTCATGATGATAATTCATTCGACGGAGACAACTGAAATCAAGTCTTCAAAGGGGGCGAAATGTGGGTAGTTATCCAACGGGGGCGATCCATGACTTACAGTATAGGTGAGATGGGTAGTTGATGTGGGTAGTTAGTTGAAGATAACTCTTTGATTTATTTCAGTTGATATCGAGAATTATAGATTTGAGAAATTCACCTGGAAAATTCGCGAAACCACAACAAGCGTTTCGTAATGCTTCCACAAAAATTCCCCTCCTCTCGAATTTTGAACGAGACAAAATATAAAGAAGACAATTTCGTAAAGAGGTATTTTTTTAACAACTTATATTTTGATGCAGTCACTATTTACCAATAGGGCTTCTTCAATTAAAGAAAAAGATTTGTTATATTTCCTCAGATGGAGCGGAAAACTGCCAAAAACTCAGGAATGACGGAATCGATTTTCAGAAGTAAACCAGTATTGGCAAGAAAACTGGACGCGTTCCCACTAAAATATCATAAGATCCCCTCTTTCATTGAAAAAATATTTGTGACTCCTTGAACCCAACAAAAATTGCCGTTTCTCTTGAAAAAGTCTTACAAATTACCCAAAATCTCGAAATGCAATGAGAAATAAACTCTTGAAAACAGCATATTATAGCCTTTTTAATTCATTGGAGTATTTTGGTCATGAACTTGCTGAGTTTCACAAGATTCGAAGCGGGAAAACCTTCAATCACAGGACTGAAAACATACAAGGCTCACCCACAGAATACTGAAAGGAGTTTGAAAATGTAACAAACGCCGAAGACGCTAATGGCAGTTCGTTCATTCAGACTAGGAGTGAGGCAGCAGAAACGAATAATCCTATGTTGTTATTTGACTTTGTCGTCGATTTTTTTAGTTTTGAATACTATGAAGCATGTTTCGAATTTATTTCTATGAAATAGCTTTCTGTGAGTTATGAGCAGTATCTTATTCGAATAATGGATAGGAACCGAAGATTTTTCGAAAAGTGCGCGGAAAAGACATCAATTTTTTCCAAAAATATCACAGTGATTTTCCATAGTTGGATCGATTGAATCGATTCAACTTTAAAAATCTCTCTTGGGACCAAACCAATCCACTTATAGTGTACAATGTACATTCATCTTCGGAATTCAAGGTGCTACTTAGTGAAAAAAGACTAACATAACAATTTTTTGCTCAAAATTCTTGGTGAGTCACAGAAAATAAACTTTTTTCATAGCGTATGTGAGGCAATGTATTCCGGAAAACACTTTTTTTCGAACAGTGTAATTTTGATGAAAAAAAAAAGATTTTCATAATTTTTGGCTTGATTCGATCGATCCAAGTATGAACAAACCGCCCACAGCTCGTCTGTAATACAGAATTCTGCATTATACCTCCAATCCATGATTTTTGTAGTACAGTTAAGGTCAATGATCAACACAGGAATGTGGCGCAATAGATTCGGTATACAGGGTGTAATTGAATAAGTGTAAAACATTGGAGAAGGTGATTACTCATCGAAAAAAAATTGGATTTTTCATATAAAGAAACTTCAATGGAGCATCCCTTGTTAAGATACAGCCCCTGAAAAGGAGTACATAAAATTTGTATTGCATTAAAGTAACAAATTAAGAACAGAACAACAACACACAATTAGTATTAATTCAATTCTGAAAATTCACAAACTGACATACCAATTTAATTGTCACTATCGCTAATAGCGACCTACTAGATAGATTAGTTTCGTATTTTCGCATTTATGACGATGTATCTCTGTAGTTGTTCGTAAAATGATTTTTTGCTGCGAACTGGTTTATTTTGGGCAAAAAACCCAAGAGACATTTTTTGTTGGGAATGAAATAGGCTATCGGAAATAAATTTATAAATGGTAAACAAATAATAAGAAAAAAATTACATTGGATATAAATTTTAGGGGTTGCGTTTCCACCCCTTACAACCATGGGGTAAACCAAATCAATTACTGGTTAAGCGTCTTTTTGGTAGTATAAAACGTCAGGTTAATTTCAATATTGTAACTTTTTCAGTGCTTGTGAAAAAAATTGTTATATAAATTTTATGTACCCCCTTTCAGGGGCTGTATCTTAACAAGGGATGCTCCGATGACGTTTCTTTATATGAAAGAACCTATTTTTTTTCGATGAGGAATCACCTCCTCAAATGTTTCACACGTATTCAGTTACACCCTGTATACAAATATGGTGTATTCCAACTTGTTCATATAATGTGTAGACCTACCCTTAGAAGTCCTCGTTCAACCTTCAAATCACTTTTAAAATTCATTTTTTTGGGGTTTGGTTTTTTCTCCCCTAGAAATCAAGATGAAAAAGCTTCAATATCTGTTTATAGGATAAATTGGTACATATATGCTCAATACGTATCTGCAATATTGAAAAGATGCAAATTTGAGTCACTATTTTGTCAATTTTGTCAATTTTCAGTTCCTAGTGTAAAAATGAGACACTCGCATGACTTTTTTATCAAAAGCTATACCTAGTGTTGATTTTGACACAACCTACTTCGAATCGAATGAATCTCCCCAGTTCAGCTTTCGTTTTCAAAAGAGGCATCCAATCTTGATCCATACTCAATGAATAAGTAGCAATCTTTTCATTTCCGTTTAACAAAATGCAATCAGCCCCTTTGAAATTTCTTTTGTTCAATTCTGTTCCGTCATGAGTGAATTGATGTTATTCCACTATGTATTCAGCTAAATTTGAATTATCAGTTTCTTGTTCTATTAATGTGTATTATTAATGGCCTTGATATTTCACCAGGTCCAAAGATGGAGCCCCGATCGCTCCAGACAGAAGAAGACACCTCAAGGTCACCAACAACACCATCCAGCTGGCTCTGGAAAATGTCCAGAAGGAAGACGCCGGCCTGTACACGATAACCGCGAGGTCACCCAGTGGCGTAGTTTCCAGAGACGTGGAACTGAGGGTCGGCGCCGCCCCTGGCGCTGATGAGCCTCCCGCTTTCGTCAGACGGCTCAACGATCTATCCGTCAAAGTCGGCACGAGGACGAGGTTCCTGGTGGAGGTCAGAAGCGGTTCCGAACTAACGGTAAGAATCCAGAAGTACGAAATTCATATCAATCCGCCATAGGTATCATCAGTGGCACTAGGTAGGACTCGCAGATACAATGTATTTCGAATAGTTCATCCCTTGTGGAAGATGAATCTGAACTGAAGAGACCTCTGGCAGATCCTAAAAACTTGCTGACATTGGACTTGTGGAACCAATCATTTCGTATATCGATAATCTAATTTCGGGGTTTAGTCCAATCAAATAAACTTTTTTCATAAAATTCCCGCCTACCTGAAAAGTAGCTGTGGATTCCGGCAGACACAGGTGTCCTTATTATTCCCAAAATTTTGCGCCAGATTCTGTCCGTGCGTTTAGCAACAATTAGCGGTTGAATGCCAGAAATCCTTTTTTTGTTTGTTTTTTGCTTATATCGAATAAAATTTGAATTAAAAGTTGTAGATAATTGAAAAATATATCGATTAACGTTGGCCCGATGTCGATATTCTAATTTGTTGCTTGAATACTGCGCTCGGAATTTAAAAAAGCGTTTTTTCCATTACTCTATTAGGAATTGTTGAAATGCATTTGGGGGTTGCAACTGTGAATTTGGGAAACTTCCAACTAGTAGGAACCACAGTTTCAATTTGGTTGAAAAACAATTGGTAGGTTAGCAACAATCGAATTTGTTACTAAAAACAGTGTCTCACTAAATTGTTATTTCTTGCCCTACGGACAATCGTAAAGCAATGAACGAAACGGTTTTGGATAGTCGAAGAGTTGAACTACTATCATTTTTGGAAAATCGATTTTTGCAATGTGATACTTTCAAAAACGGCGTCAAAAAAACAACGTTATTCAAACTGAAAAACAATGAGGAAAAAATGGTCGTATCAAAATGCGACAAATGCATTGGAGAGCTGCGATTTTTTTTACGAATTTTGCCAACCTGACTTTTAATTCACGATAATTAGGAGCCAAGACCACTTTTTATTTATTTAATTCCCCCCCTCCTCCCCGTTGGTTATTTATATGAAGCAACGAGACCTTGACGACTGCACAGAGCAAGAGTCATATTATCCATAGAAACCAGCAGAATTTGTTTTCCACAATTTTTCATCATATTTATTGACAGTAGCAGGTTCTTCTGGGACCGTTCGACGTGCCGTTCGCGTGAAATAAACTGATCAGAGCCCAAAATGACCTCTCGCTCTGTAATCTCGGGAACTACTGAACGGATTTTATTCATTTATTTTTAATTTGTACTAGTGCATCGCGATATGATCGAATATCACTGTGGCTTGCCAGGATTGTTTTCGGAAAATCTTCAAATCACAAATAATTTAATTTTAACGCTACAAATTTAGTGTTAGGAAATGAATATATTTTTTGAAAGGTTAATAACATCATGACATAGGAAGCGAATGTTGACTTGAAATTGGATTGTTTCGTATAAGGATTGAACAAGTATAAATGTATATTGATTCTAATAAAAAAATTTATTTTACATTCATAAATATTCACATTTCCTTACTATATATACATTGAAAGCATTTGTGTACTCTCATTACAATTTTGGTCGCTTATTTGCGATAGTATATTCAATTTCGCTCGTATCGCTATCATCCTCATCATCCTCATCAGCACACATTCGCCATAATCAATTAAACTGTAGCTTTGTATCGGAACATTTGAATTATCTGTAAAAAATGTATTCTTATCCGAAAATTCTTGATCAATATCTGAGTTTTCAATAATTTTTTTTTCAACGTTCGTGCATGTTTCACCACGGAAACTATAACAAAGAGTCCATGTTTTCTACAATCACACGCAGCTCTCTTGCACCCTTTTGTCCATCGACAACTAATTTGTCTCTACATATCCTCAGGTAAAACTTTTCGGTTGACTAAACGAGCTGCAAACCTTTCACAAATGTAAAAGACATTTTTCATTGGAATCAAGTCAACATTCACTCCCTACGTCACGACGTTATCAACCAAAAAATATATTTATTCAATAAATTTGCAGCGCAAAAATTGAATTATTTGTTATTTGAGGGATTTCCAAAAACAGTCCGTCAAGCCATAGTGATATTCGATCATATCTCGATGCACTAGTAGAAATTAAAAAAAAAATCCGTCCAGTAGTTCCCGAGATCACGGACAGTGAGGTCATTTTGGGCTCTGATCAGTTCATTTCAGGCGATGAAACGACGGCAGCCTGGCGCTGGATCGCTCTCTCTGGCTTCCCCCTTCACACGGCACGTCGAACGGTCCCAAAAGAACCTCCACTGCTTCCATCAATAGATATGATAAATAATTGTGGAAAACAAATTCTGCTGGTTTCAATGGATATTATGATTCTTGCTCTGTGCAGTTGTCAACGTCTCGTTGCTTCATATAAATAAATAAAGGGAGGGGGAATTAAATAAAAAAAAGTGTTATCTCTGTTCGTAATTATCTTGGAACAAAAGTCAGCTTGGCAAAATTCGTACAAAAATCGCAGCTTTACAATTCATTTTGTCGCATTTTGATTCGACCATTTTTTCCTCATTGTTTTTTAGTTTGAATAACGTTGTTTTTTTGACGCCATTTTTGGAGGGATCACATTGCAATAATCGATTTTCCAAACATGAGAGTTTGTAGTTCAACTCTTTGGCTATCCGAAACCGTTTCGTTCATTGCTCTACGATTGTCCGTAGGGCAAGAAATAATAATCTAGTGGGACACTTTTTTTAGTATCAAATTAGATTGTTTCTAACCTATCAATTGTTTTTCAACCAAATTGAAACTGTGGTTTCTACTAGTTGAAAGCTTCCCAAATTTACAGTTGCAACCCCCAAATGCATTTCTACATCTTTTAATAGAGTAATGGAAAAAACACATTTTTTTAAATTCCGAGCGCAATATTCAAGCAACAAGTTAGAATATCGACATCGGACCAACGCTAATCGATAGATTTTACAATTATCTACAACCGCTTATTGTTGCTAAACGCACGGACAGAATCTGGCGCAAACTATAGGGGATAATAAGTACACATGTGTCTGCTGGAATCCACAACTACTTTTCGGGTAGGCGAATATCGTCATTTTGGGCTCTTGAACAGTTAATCTGATTGGATTAGTTGCTAGTAGGCCAAAGACGATTTCCTTTGCGACAGGACAACTGCAACAGTTTGAATGGACAATATGCACTTTGTTAGAGATATTCAACACTTGATTTGTTGAGTTCGAGTCTTTGATCATCCAACAAATAGCTTTTTTTACTGCATCAGAAGAATTGAGATTTTACTTTCTGAGGCAAACAGACGGTTTGAAATACATTGTATTTGCAACTCCTGTCGAATGCCTCTGAGGAGACCTATGATGGGTCGAAACATATTTCATAATGTTGGAATTGATAGTTGAAATTAGACAAAATACAGGGGCACTACTTTTATTCGGGTTTGGAGGCCGTCGTTTTTTGGAATTTCTTCCTGACGTTTCGCTGGCTCGTGTGGCTAGCTTCTTCAGAGGCTCATTCATCTTGAAATTCACTCCGATGACACCTCAGATTGAACTGAGGGATTGAAGGGTGCTCAGTGATATTCTCTTCAGTAGGTGTTACTGAAGTGGATCTTATTAGGGTGTGAATGAAGGTTCAGGTATTTGTCATCACCGGACGTCTTGATGGGTACTGAACATCAAATTAGGGGTTTCCAGGTATTCGGAAGTCTCTGTCCGTCTTTACGTTTCTTTAGACAGAAAGGTCGCTTCTAGATTTTGATAGCCCCGCTAATTGTTCAAGCTTGTAGTGATTTCGTTGTGGTGAAAAAGATGTGTTTGCAAAGTCTATATTTTGTTCTCTCTCTTGATGGTGCTTAGACAGGGCTGAGTTTCGATCAGCAAGTTGATGTTTCTTATACTCCACTGGTCATACGTCTGGTGGTCTGGCCTACATATGTTCTATAGGAATATAAATATATACCTTGGGAATCATTGGCAATTTTGTCCTTTTTTTTTGTTTTCATTGGGGAACGGAGGACGGTGGAAAGATTGTTGGCGGTGATTTCTCCCTGATGTTTTTTTGATGAATTCAGATTATTTTGTCAGTAACACCTTTAATGTGGAAAAGCTTTGTGGAAATCATTGTTGTATTTTGAGTCTCTGAGATCGGATGGGGGAGTATGGTGATGACGGATAGATCTGTCAATTTTATAGTCAGTGTAACCATTTTGGAGAAGGAATGATTTGAGTCTAGCCAGAGCTGGTGGTTCATTATTTGGGTCTGTTAGGTTGAAGAATCTGTGGCTGAGAGAATTCAAAACAGAATAATTCTGTGCTGGATGGTGATTGGAGTAAGTGTTCAGGTATCGATTTGTGTGTGTTGGTTGCCTGCAGAACGTGTAGGTGAAGGAGTAATTGGATTTTGAAAGCTGATTCTTTGCTCACAGACTCGCTTACTTCTATGGAACATCGTAGAAGTGTCTGAGACTTCTTTCTCTTCTATAGATATTTTCACGGTCGGTGCTCTTCTGTATTGTTATCAATCGTTCCACCCTTGCAATATCTACACGGATGACTCGACGAGTACAGAATTCCCACCCCTTTGTTGTGAATTTCGGCACCTATCGAACCTTTCTTGCTCAGGGATCTTTTTTCAATAGAACATCTGAGCTTTTTGGAACTCCTTGCCTAGAGAGGTTTTTCCTGAGGCTTGCAAACTTCGAAAATTCAAAGTGGATGTTAATTCGTATCTCCTGTCCCTTGATTCACGCGGTGTTCTTTGAACACTACAGGGCTTCCCTTTCGTGTGAATCTCCATATAAAAAAAGAAGAACATACGTCTCCAGATATTCTCCTTCTTGGTGCAAAGTTCTAATTTTGTCAATTCCATGTGGATGGGAATCATTTCAAGGCTGCAAGTAGGATAACTATTTTCTGGAATTGGAATCATGTTTGCTCTAAATAGAATCGAAATACGAATACTTTTTTCTTCCATTTTTTCATCATGCAATAGTTACTAAAGACATATTAGTTTCCCTCGATATCTATGTACAAAATCATGTCTCACCCGTTTAATAAAGGGACAGGGTCTGATTGCGTATTAATGTGAAAAGATCTGAACTTCAATTCTACCTTTTGATATATACTTACGATAATGTTTTTTTTTCACTCGTATCTGTCCTCGGAAACTTGTGTAAATCCGTTCAATTAAATCTATTATCAGTATTATTATTATTAAGTCATACTATTTTTTTTTGCATCGGTTTTTTTTTATTACTGTGCTGTGTCCTTCAATTATTGTATCATACATATGTTCAATGTGTATTGTATACCATGTCATGTAACATATTTATTACTTTTACTGGTACAATGTTTGCTCGTGTGCACTTGTGTGTGTGTTCACATAGGTGCACACGTTTTTCGGTTGGATGGAAGAGCAAGGTCTGCTCATGTTGCGATTTTTTGTGACATGGTCAGAAATTTAATCCTGCCGTTTGATAGGAGCTTATATTTGGTTATATATATATTATTTTTTGTGTATTTTTTCCTATCAATAAAAGCTATATTATTATTATTATTATTATTAAATATAATTTGACAGTTTCGGCATTGCACGTGGTAACAGGTGCTTATTCTCATTCTTCAATCAAATACTAGCTGAAAAGTCAAAATTCACTCGGAGCCACTGTAGATGAAAATTCCATATATTGCGAACCTTAAGCGAAACTTTGTATACAGGTAATTTCAAACCGCAACTTTACAAAAATCTAAATAACGCCAGTGACAAGCAATAGTGACATGGCATCGATGCTACCCGAAATTTCGAAAATCAACTCTTCCTGACGTATGTAGGTACATCTCTTTCCGATATACTGAGCGCAAGGTATCATCCAACTGAAATCTCTCTGGGAGTAACGCAGATATGAACTAATTCTTTTTCCTTCCAGTTGTGGTAGAAACAAATGCCATGTTGAAATGTTTAATATTCTCAAGTATTTATGCATAATTCAAAATTAATAAATTTTTTTGACAATAACATTCGAATTTCTTTTTAGATCGAATGGTACAAAAACGAAGAAAGAGTAATCGAAGAAGACAGATACAAATTTGTTAACGAAGCAGCATTTCATTGTGTGGATGTTGTACCTGTTATTGCTGAAGATTCCGGAAGATGGACTTGCACAGCTCGAAACAAAACTGGTCAATCGACCAGCTCGTGCCATCTCAACGTACTCGGTAAGAATCTTTATGAGTGTGTTCGCAAAATCTCATTATTGGAAAACCAATGATCAGAGTATCTATTATAGAAATGACGTGTCTCATTACATCAATTTGTCGCATTTTCTTCTGACAATTTAACTCATGTATAAAATATCCCATGAGCCGCCGTAATTTTGTCATTATGACAGCGAAAAAACTTTGCCCTAAGTTTTTCGGCGACAAAACGGAACCTAACTTGTGAAAGCATGGCAATCAGAATTGTAAACAAACCTCTGACGGCGTCTTTGTCAATTTTCCACTTGCGCTGTCAAAAGGGTATATCTGATCTGTGAGAATGAAATAAAAGAATTGTGTTTTTTACAATTGTACTTTTCCGTTGAATTGAAGAAACTAAACTGTATTCATTGAATTGTGGTACCGAATTACACTAGAGATTTTTTTTGTCGAAGAAAACTTGACATTTATGATTTGAGTTTAGTTGTCTTCCGGCAAATTAATTCAGAAATTGTCTGAAAAAATTACTCGTTCCACGGACTCGTAATTTTTTCAAAGGCAGTTTTTTTCGTTGATTTGCCAGGTATAGTATAATTCAGATGAAAATGTACACATAAAGATACATACCTATCGACTATTATTATAAAGTTTCTGTCGGTACCAAGACTGCACCTAAGCATTTTGAATGCTTGAGTTGTGCTTGTCTGCTTCCCTCCAGAAACATTGTACCTGTACAGAAATTCTTTGATGGTGAATGTGAGATTATTCAGTATATTATCAAGTGAAGGGACAGTGAGACCTCATTGTTGCGTGAGAAATTTTCAGGAAACAAAGGATTTTGGGATTAGGAACACCGAGAATACATCAGCTAATTTATTATTTTGTGAATTTCTCTTGTATCATTCAGGATGAAGTGTTTTGTTTGCTGTTTGTACTTATGGAGGTTTGTTATTATCTTTAGTTCATAAGGTAGAAGATTATACAGTATCGGTCCAAAAAAAAAGATGATCCTTTGTGTGTGACTCTTTTTGTATATTGATATATATAATGTGAGATTTTCTAGTGATTTGCTGTTTTTTACGACTTCTATGGAACGATTGAAACGATTTAGGTTATGGAACATCCATTCTAAGCACTAGTAGGCATACAAGCTTCTAATATCAAGTATCTTTGACTCTTCATATAGTTTTGTAGTTGAGTGAATTTTTGGTTTTTTGAATATTATTTTGAGGATTTTGTTTTGCATTGACTGGAGTTTTGTTAAATTATTTCGAAATGTACCTCCCCATGCTTTTACCTTGATATGGATTCAGCTGATGAATAGTAAATCACTCTTAGTGTTTTATCATTTAGAAATTCTCTCAATTCGTACATTTTTCTAGTTAGTTGTCTGAGTCTGTTGGTCAATGATATAATATGCTTTTCCCACCTGAAGTTTTGGTCTATCATAACACCTGAATACTTGATACTATTACATTTCTCTATTCTCGGACAATTGCATGTTAATCGATTTTGGCAATTATCTGCGTGAACATGAATACTTTTTTCAATTAACGGTTGGTCACCTGAAGTCAAAGAAAATGAAATGTATTTAGTTTTTTTCACATTCAAGCTGAGTAAGTTCTGGTCTAGCCATTTTTTGACCTGTCCTAATCCTTCATTTGCCTCAACAATAACTTCATCCCAAGTGTTCGCAGAGAAAATCAAAGTGGTATCGTCGGCGTATGAGATAATATGGGCTTTGGAGTTTTCCAAATATCCAATGCTATTTATGTAAATAAGAAACAATATTGGGCCTAGCACTGTTCCTTGAGGTACCCCAATTGATATTTCTAGCGGATTACTACAATATTCGCCTAACTTCACTTTTTGAGATCTCTTATATAGATAATTTTTCAGAATATCGTTTGCTGATCCTCTAATTCCATAATTATAAAGCTTTCCCAAAAGAACCTCGTGAGATATAGTATCAAACGCTTTGGCCAGGTCAAGAAATATAGCGAGACATTTATCTGATCTATCTGAGTATTTACTGTTTTTTGCATAAAGTCAAGAACTGCTTTTTCTGTGTTAGAATTACTTAGAAAGCCGTATTGCCTATCAGCGATTACAGTATTTTCATCCAGGAAAGTTATGAGTCTTTTTTTGATGGTGTGCTCAAAAATTTTTGCAAAGTTATCAATCACAGTGATTGGTCTATAATTTTCAAGCAGTTTGCGTTCACCAGATTTATAAACTGGCGTGATAAGACTTCTTTTCCATTCATCAGTTATTTTGCCGCTCTCGTAACAAATATTTATGATATGGACCAGTGGGTCTACTAAATAGACATGAAAATGTTTTATAAGTTTTGTTGAGATCTTGTCCTGGCCTGGGGAACAATTACTTTTGAGCTTTGATAAGATATTGATGATCTCATTTCTTGTCGTGGGTTCCAGTACAATTGTAGAGCTTACTGTTGGATCATTTGATAGCTTTTCGGGTTGTTCGAATTGGGATTTATTTATATTGTTTGCATTTTCATTCCTATTTCAGCAAAATATTTATTAAACATGTTTGATTTTTTTCGTTATCGGTGATAACAGTGTTTTCGGTATTGGTTATTGGTATGTTTGTTAAAGAATATTTATTTGTATTTCTGTTCATAGTCTCATTAATTATTTGCCATGTTTTTTTGCTATCACCTTTTACGGAATCGAATTTATTTTTGTAATATTCATTTTTGTTTTTTTTTTTGAGTAAGTTATTGAGTTTATTTCTATATTGTTTATACTCTCTGTCGTGTAGTGAAGAATGACTATGCAAGAGTCTTTTTTTGAGGATGTCCCTATGTCTTATGGATGTTATTAGCGCTTTTGTAATCCAAAGTTTTATTTTATATTCCTTCTGCTTGAGATTTATAGTATAAGATCACTTTTCAATATGATTTTGAAAATTGTTCATAAATTTATTGTAGCTAATTTGCACATTCATATTGCTAAAAACTCCTTCCCAGTGCTCGTTAATTAGAAACGTTTCTAGCTTAGCAAAATTGATTTTTTTTATTGAAATAATTTTGTTTGATAGCTTTTCCTTTTCTTTTTTTTTGTGTGATTGCAATGTAAGTTGGGTAATGATCTGTGATATGTGAATGAAAGATAGCCGGATAGAAATTTGTATTGTTTGAGAAATTTGAATTGACTGATTTCTTCATGAATATGTGATCATTCAGACTGGAGGTATTTTCAGTTACTCTCGTTGGTTTGTTTATGTATGAACAAAATCCATGTTGAGATAGTATATTTAGGTATTCATTAACATGATTGTCATGTTGATCTAAAATATCGAGATTAATGTCTCCTACAAAAATTTCTATCGTTTTTTTATTAAGGTTATCAAAGAAATGTTCCAATTCATACAGGTATGTGTTTATGTTTATTGATGGTGTCCGATAGGAAGCAGTTATTCCAATGTCGGTGTTTGCAAATTTTAAATTGATTCTAATTAATTTTGTTTCTGTGAGGCAAATCGTTTCAATCTTTGAATTCCACATATTCTTTACATACACAATTAGACCATAGTTTTGATCGAATTTAGATTCATTGTAATAAGATGTATAGCCATGAATGTCATAGTCACTCACCTCAATAATATTCCATGTTTCGGATAGAATGATGACATCTGTATTTTTCATGTTCTCGAGGTATACACATAATTCATCAAAAATTTTTCTAATACTCCTTATATTAAAATGTAGGATTGATATATTCTCGGTTTCCCCCCAGGTAACAAAATTCTCATCGAAATGTCAAGTTTACTTCGACAAAAAAAACTGTCGTGTAGTTATAAGTGAAAAAACAAAATAAAAAAATCGTCACATACAAAACCCTAATGTAAAAGTGTCAATTTAACAACCGACCCACCATGAATTTGTGAAATGGGAATAAAACGCCTTCTACCGAAAAAAAGAATGTAAACCTCCAAAAGCGTCGCTCGTTTTCTCCACCACAAAAAAAACTAAGCAAAATCTGATCAGTGGAATCATCAGGATTTCAAGGCATCTTATATATGACAAATGTTGTGCCCCCCATTTTTGAAGTTGCCGAATTCTTTTCATTTTGTTCCAGTTCCGAAAACTTACAAAGCCCCCGAGTTCCTAGAAGAACTCCGCGCTCTTCTAACCGAACAGGGCACTGTATCGCTGGAGTGCAAAGTTGTGGGAGTACCGACTCCCATGCTTCGCTGGTTCAAAGATGGGAAGGAGATACGCGCTGGTGACGTTTTTGCGTTAACCGCAAATCCCGATGATCCCACCTCCTTGGGTACCTACGTCTGCGAAGCAGTCAATTGTATGGGCAAGGCTGTCTCCAGCTCGAGAGTCCACGTGATGGAGAAAGACGGTGCAACTGAAGCAGTTGACAGGTATGTTGGTATAACAACCACACAGGATAAAGAAACTACTACAGACCGCAAGCATGTGACGTCACACGCATCAGCCTGCTGGACAAACAAATCGTATTCTCATAAACAACGATGGTAATTTAATAAGATTATAATTGCAATTCTGAGATACAAAATGCATGAATATACCGTTGTCCATTTCAACTTATAAGTACTTAAATCTGATCTTCTAGTTGCTTGAATCCACAATTCAAGTCTCTTAACAGCAAGAGGATTGATATTCTTTCTATTGTCGAAAATAGAAGGGAATTGATGGATTGAAACTTCACAATCGCTCGAAATTGAGTTATTACCAAGAAAAAATATTTTGAAATATGACACAAATGTACAATAAGCATAGATCCGTTTGTCCAGCAGGCTGGATTTACAACTGTCTGATTCACTGTCGTCTGCCAGATATGCCCGCGGTCTGTACTGAAGCGAATCCAATGACATATTCGGTAAAAGTTACGCCTTCCCAAAGTGCACAAATGAGAGAGTACTGAAATATTCTATTTTTTTTCATCAGTGAGTCACATGAAGATAGCTAATAAATTTGACGCATGTAACCTGAATTTTTACAGTGTAGTTTCTTATTGTTGGTATATATTGTAGTAGAAGAGCCCACGATGCTAAATCGGGTGTTACTCGAGCGTCATAGAGACCCTATTGGGTTGCGAAGCTTCGATGATAAAAAGAAAAAAAAATGTTATATAATGTATAACGTTTCATCGGTGGGGGAAGCGGCTATAGACTTTCAAAAAATGTAAAAAAAAAATATTGCATGGACATATTCGAGCGCTTCAGATATTGATATCATCTATGTTGTTTATATTTTCCAAAATGTACGTATGTTAAACTGATTGTTTCCATGATGGAGGTGGTCGTACACAAAAGTTGTAAATGTTCTGGTTTCAGAATTACCCGTGAAGCCATTGAAATCGAAAAACGTCCCAACTGTCTCAATAAACGCGACGATTCTCAAAGACTCCCCAATACCTGGAAACCACTTTTGGTCCGACATACTTCTATTTACTCCGACTTGGGAACTAATCCGTTCGAACCTCCCATCGACCGTCCGATACCTGATCCTGCCATAATTACTAATAAACCCTTAAATCCCACCAACCTTTAATCCTCGATCTCCAGTGATGATAGCCAGCTAGTGAGACAACTCAGACCTAGACGCAAGATCACTCAGTCTTGAAAATGGCTCCGAAATGGGAGTCGAAACGTAGACAAGTAAATCTTTCCAGACGCGGATCAACCGGAAGTTCCAGCCAGCATATATATATATATATATATATATATATATATATATATATATATAAATATATATAAATATATATAAAACTGTAGTTTTTTTTCTTGTTCTTAACTGGTGATAATGGAACAGAAAGAACGAACACAATTGATTCTACAAAGAATTGCAATAATAATAAGAGTTATACAATTCCATTTTTGGATATCTCATTCATCAGAGAAAGGGAGTAATAACTCATCTTAAACTTGTACAATAAAACCATGCGTGATTTTGACACATCAATTTGGTAGATTTTTCTGGGTTTACCTACAGTTGAAATAGCAAATGCAGCAGAAATTTTCACTGCAACCTCCACTTCCACTTATATCCACAAAATTCAATTCTACGAGGCGAAAGTGTAATTTGCTTGTGCGCAAACACAACGTACTGAAAGAAAGACAATAGATCTGTAAATTCAAGATCGGCAAACGTGAAAGAAGCTAGTTTTGAAATATCTTCCTCTATACAATCACATCTTTATATGACTGAAGTGCAGGCGTAGATTCTGAAGAAAGTGCTGCATAAAATGTCAACATAATTCTAAAAAATTAAAATGAGAATGAATGTGAAAGTTGAAGTGAAAATTACTGTTGCATAAACCCTAATCGAAATGAAGATGCTTATGGGCTCTCTCGTAGGAGTGTCTGACAAGAGAAATATATAAATTTAAGAAAATATCCTCTATCAAGAAACAAACATCACAAAGCTAAATAGTGACAAATTCTCGAATTGAAATAATAAGTTCCATCTGATATATTTATAACAAATAGGGTAAGTTGGTAGTAACGTGGAAAAGTCATTCCTCATCGAAGGGAATCGAACCTAGAACTTCTTGGTCAACACTCCACTTTCATTAAATTATTGAAAGATCATCCAAGAACACTTGCCGCTTCTTCTTCCAAGACCAATTGCCGCTGTTTCGAAATATCTTATGTCACAACGCCGTCCAGAAATAGTGGTGACGAAACGCAGAAAACGTTTACAATTGTTCAGGAATTGAAAGATTGTTATGGCTTTCAGCATCACTTTTTGATAGGGAACCAAAATCTACACGATCATTTTTCAGTAAATGTCATCTAGAAGAGAGCAGCGTAAAATTTTTCTATCGTCATCTGGTAATTTTTCATGTTTGGGAAGAATTATCTATTCTTCTTTGATTGCAGTAATTTTTGGTCAAAATCAACGGTATAGTGCCCTCAGTTGGTAGCGATGTGACATTTTTCATGGAAAATACATATTTTTATACTTTTTGGGGATATAAATCTACTACAGTCTCCAAAATTAAATAATAATATGGATTCTATATAACTACAGGACGACAGACCTCTAGAATACCCCAAAAAAGTATGCGGCCTAAAGAAACTATCTCTCTCTCTCTCTCTCTCTCGAATCCAAAACTATAATTCCAATAGTTTTAAAATAACAGTATTAAACATGCATAAGTTTAGGTCAATGATTGTGAATTTACCATTTCTGTGAATCTGAAATCCTGCTGTAATTTTCAATCTTAAAAACATACTCTAAAAAGAAAATGCATTCGTTAATTCAACACTTCTCTTTTCAGCCAAGTTCCAACCGGACCTCCACCGATATTCATACGAGATTTACAAGACGAATCCATTAAAATTGGAGATCCGATATTACTCACATGCCAAGGTAGGTTGAAGAACTGTTAACAAGTTCAACAAGCTTATTGTCTATGACGTCCAAATGTTGATATCACTGTTCATTCAGTGAAAAACACTTATCTGACGTGTTTGAAACCAGGTAGAAACCTCATTATATCATCCAGATATTGGTATTTTATGGAATAAAAAGATGCTCGGAGATTTATTCAAACTTATTTAATATTTCGAAAGTACGTACTAAACTGAAGATTCTCGAAAAAAAAATTGACAACAAAAAATATCATTGAAGAATTCATGAGAAAAATCTTCGATACATATTTGTTTTTGTGAACAATTTGTACAATCATGATAACAGTTAATGAAAGTTTGCAAACTGTTTCACTCAATGAAAGTATCAATTCATAAAGTCAGTTTAATAAAATCAATCATGATTCTGCAAAGATTTTCCATTACAGCGTATCCATTCGATATTGGCACATGACGGCTGGAAGTATAATCCGAGAAAAAATCTCCTTATTATCATTCTATAATGTTGGAATTAATAATTAATATTCAGTTGGTGTTCATTGCTCATTATATTTTATTTCTCTCAGTTATAGGGCTTTTTTCCAAGGACCATTAATCACTCAAAAAAGCTTTCGTTAGTTGCTTCTTCAAACTGCAGCAAATATAGAATCCCATTCCACCAGATATTTCAATACACTTCAAATGTGTAGTGAAATCTATACACATGAAAAATCATTCAATTCAATCATCAGTAATATTGAAGAATCATGAGTAGCTGATATTTTCTATAGGTTTTCACGATTGTAACCTTGAAAATTCAATTTTGACCATTTTTCTACGTCAACTCGAAAATCAAATATCGAACTCAGTGCAACAGAATCTGGATTAGAAAATCCACTTCACTATAATTTAGTTTTTGATATCACACTGAGTCATTGAAATAAGGAAATAGGTAAAGAGATCCTTATATTATAAGTCAGGTGTCCAATAAGGTATGAAAAATCATAACATTAATTTTGCCTCTAAAAGTTCAACCCTGGCATTGATGCAAAAAAGTTCACTCAATAGATTATCATGCAACTACCAAACTCTCTTGATCTCTTATACGATTTTCCATTTCTTTGAATCACTTGGATCTGATTTCATGGAGTAACTAAGCGATTTCCTATCAATTATAGGTCAGTTGTAAAAACTTCAGTGAATTGTGGTTTTCTGAACTTAGTTCACTTGAACTAAGCATGAACCTGTTTTGGATAACCGGACCTGAAAAGGAGAATATTATTTTGTACCTACTAAAAACCCATTTTTTCAACGAAACTTTAGAATGTGTGAATTTTGGTTGAATTTCATCTTGTACAGAATTCCGTTATGAATGAATTTATAGGGACAAATTGTAACATAACTTCCATATTCATTGATTCACTTGCTGAAAATCGATATTCTTCATTTTAGTGTCTGTACCTCCCTGGCCAAAATCTATACACTGGTATAACTCCGAGGGAAGAATCAACGATGAATACTCGAGTAGCAGGTACAAGCAAATGGCGGATGGAATTGGAGGGTACATGTTAGAAGTCAAACCTACAGAAGCAGCCGATCAAGGAGAGTGGAAATGTGTCGCGACGAGCGATTATGGAGTAGTTTCTATCTCAACTTGTGAAGTTGAAATGTTAAGTGAGTATGATTTCTCTCTCATTTGACCTATCGCGCGATTCGATTGCTATAAAAACATATTTGTGGAAGCAGGAGTAAAATGTTTTATGTATGAAAAGAAGAATATGATCTTAACGCATAAACGTGAAGATGTTAATAGGAAAGTAGCAAGTCATTCATGCGTTTGTAAAGCCAGTGTATATTAGGTTTGTTCATGACTATCCCAAACCCAAAGAAGCAAAGAAGTCGATCTAAAATTATGGATTTTGTGGATGTTTTTGATGAAAACGCCAAATACCGCTTTCCAGATATATGTCGATGACTTCCCATAATTGAAAATTATCTCCCCTAGACCTAGGCTGATACAAACGACAAGCAAAATAGCCATTGCTGGGCCATCTGTCCATAGACTAGGTACTAACCAAGAGTATATCCGCATGGCCCAATTCCTATTTCTGGGAAATGACGAATATCAAAAATATTCACGGGTATGCTTGAAGACTGGCTTCGAATCAAATATTCAAAATGAACAATTTGTTCAGGCATTATTATGATGATTGTGAACACACATTTTGTTTCAATTCACTATATTCTACTCAATATCTTTATGATGAGCTTCTTACTCTGAAATATCTTGATATAAAGAGATGCATTCCTGAATTCTACACACAATCCAAATACGAATTATCATTGTGTCTTGAATTTTCTTCTTTAATATTACCGAAAAATATTCTACTATAGTCTTCGAAAATTATCATTAGATTTAAATACTGCAATCTCAGATGACTTCTGTGCTAAATACGAAATGGTTCACTGGGTAAAAAAATTGCAATAATCAATGTGTGAACTGCTATAGAGTGCTCTTCTTTGATGTCCCTTCTTTGGGATCAACTCAGTGAATTGAAATTTGAGATAATGAAATTGATGAGTGAATACTATATTTTGGAGTAAACTTGATAGATGAAAAATTCAAGATGGCGACTAGGCGTCACCTGGAAAAAAATTAAATGAAAAGTGGGGTCTTGTGACTTTGAAACTCCTGACGAATAATTCACAACCCTAGAATATTAGGTCACCTACAAAATGGCGGAACATTTAATAATTGCCTGAATACATCGACGTTTAATTTCATACTTTGAGCAAATAAGCTGAGTTCAGTTCAGAAGATGCTCAAAAAGGTTACCTTAAACATCTTGCCATAAGAGCAGCCTATCTGATATTTCACGTCGAACAATTTCAAATACAATAACGTCTATATTTCTACAAATATTGATTTTTCTCTGGCGTATGTCCAATATTGAAGCAGGTTCAGTTTCGTACACTTTTTGCTTCGAATAGCCCCATAAAGGAGTCTAAAGCTGTCAAATCTGGCAAGTGGGTTGGCCATTCCATAGGACCTCGATGGCCAGCAATCCAACGACCATGGAAAGTATTATATAGTTATTAGAGGATCAACAGTAGTTTCCAGCATATTCATATACAGTTCCCCTGTTGAATTTGGCTCAATTGACAATTTTGAGGATAATTCACGTGGTACCTATCTACTTGTGAATCCGAAAACTAAATGAGAATATTTGAACTAAACAATGATGCTCTTTGTTGTCCTGACATTTTTGTCTTTATGTTAACAAAAAACAACCTATATCCCCTTACTGAGTTGTTGGGATTGCCATATGGCAGAGAAAAACTAATATTGTTAGAAATATCGATACCAATGCGTTTGTATTCAGGTAATAATCGAATGTTACGCCATTTTGTAGTTGGTTTTAAAATATTCGTCAAGAGCTTCGAAATGATTTAGAACAACACTCCCCTTTCCATTCATTTTATTACTCCAAAATATAATATTCATGGAACAATTTCACTATCCAGAGTTCGAATTTTCTGAGTTGACCGTTTCAAAAAATTAAAGGGGGGAGATATTAATGAAATGCACTATATGATATATTAATTTACTGTTACTCTTATTGATTCCATTTTCAGTTCCAAAACACTTCAAGAAGCCCCGATTCATGGACACTCTGAAAGCAATACTGACAGACGAAGGGCTCGTGTCCTTCGAATGCAAAGTGGTCGGCTCACCCACACCTTTACTCAGGTGGTTCAAAGACGGGCAAGAGTTGAAACCGGGTGACGTATACCAACTGACCGGAACAAACTCGCTCGGATCCTACTGTTGCATCGCCAAAAACTGCATGGGCGAAGCGAGGAGCTCTGCCGAACTAACCGTCGAAGACATCCAGGGACAATTGAACGACGAAGAACGTGAGCAGCTGGTGTCCAGGAGCCAGGCGCCCAAGTTCCTCCACGGACTGAAGAGCAGCGAGGCTAGGATAAACGAGCCGTACAGATTCACAATTCAAGGTGAGTTTTCACTGTGATGTCTGAGAACTCTAGTGTCAACTATACGAATTTGAAATCGAATTATCGACTTGTACCTACTATGAAACTGGACTACACCGACATTCTCATTACATCAGTTCAGGCGGTGCTTGCCAAACATAAGGCGCCGATCGACCGACAATATATAGTATGGTCCACTAAGTCTGCAACAAATGGGAAACTTTTTTATTATCGATTTCTCAGAAAATTTTATTCTCGACATAAGTTGGTGCATGTTCCAAAACTATACCAAATGTACCTGAAGTGACTTTATGACAATCACCATACAGGATGGGCCAAAAAATATAAATTTCGTTCAAGAGTAAAGTACCCTTATTTCAGTAAATATAGAAATATGTTGAGGAGAAAAGTTGCTTAGAATTAAAAGTTATGTTCAGATACGAAGTCATGGCCTGCTATTCGAATTTTTTTTTTTTTGGAAAATTTTGAATTACCCCCGTATGATACATATTTTTACTATTTTGATTCAATACGTATTTGAAGTAGCTACAATCAAATCGGTTTGGAGTATTTCTTATCAAATCAAAGTGAATTTGTATAATTTACATGGATTTTATTTTTTTAGGTGACTGTCAACTTCTTGTTTGTTGCAACGATATTTAACAGAACTCTAAAATAACACAGATATTTTTATGTAGTTAGTAAAGTATTTGCCTCGTGAAAAAAAAGTATTTGTGTTATTTTAGAGTTCTGTTAAATATCGTTGCAACAAACAAGAAGTTGACGGTCACCTAAAAAAATACAAATCCATGTAAATTATACAAATTCACTTTAATTTGATAAGAAATACTCCAAACCGATTTGATTGTAGCTACTTCAAATACATATTGAATCAAAATAGTAAAAATATGTATCATACGGGGGTAATTCAAAATTTTCCAAAAGAAAAAAAAATCGAATAGCTGGCCATGACGTATCTGAACATAACTTCTAATTCTAAGCAACTTGTCTCCTCACCATATTTCTATATTTTCTGAAATAAAGGTACTTTAATCTTGAACGAAATTTATATTTTTTGGCCTATCCTGTATGGTGATTGTCATAAAGCTATTTCAGGTACACTTGGTATAGTTTTGGAACATGCACCAACTTTTGTCAGGAATAAAAATTTCTGAGAAATCGATAATATAAAAGTTTCCCATTTGTTGCAGACTTAGTGGACCACACTGTATAACTATCTGTTCGGAGCATAAGAAAAATTCACCCAACTTGTTTCTTCGTCTTGATTTCGTTGATCATGAATATGACATACAAGTTAACATCATTGTGAACCGCAAATGCAAGAGCCTAAATAGTGTCGAAATCACCCTAAGGAAATCAGAAAAAATAAATAAAAATAGAGAGCTGAATAATTGTGAGAAAGACGTTGACAATACCAACACTCATCACATGATTTATAAAACCGGACCACTTATCGAGATACCGACGAGGTATTTTTCAGTACTTCTCATTATGCTTACAAAATTATCACTTTTGGGCTTTTGAAAGAACGTTTCGAAAATAGAAATGAAACTTGCTATTATGATGTGTCCTATTAGTAGGTTCATCAAGGATCATAAACTTTCACGGCCTGTAAATAATAATTTGTTAGGTATTTCTGGGCTTCTGAGCCGTGGTCTGCAGGTTTTTGGCCTTACGTTTCATCTGCATCTGCGGCAGACATTTTCGAAGGCAGTTGAAACTACACTCTCAATCTCTGATTCCAGGGATTGAGGTGGTCCTTTTGATCCCTAGTGATCAAAAATTCATTATTAATCCTTGGAGATTATTATCTGTTTCCGCAGTAAGATGTCGCTGCAAAGAAAAACTGGCTTATTGCAGTTGAGATGCTTGCAGAAATGTGACCAAAAATGTTTTTTTTTATGTAGGTAAGGATTATTTTTGACATAACCTTCCGCACTAGCTCTGCGTATCATTCATTTTGTTGATTGCCATAGCGATGCACGTTGTACATCAAAAGTCTAATTATGATTAAAGAGCCATTGATAATTTTTCGACCACGTATTATTTTTCTTCTCACTTTTTCTGGAGTGCATGAACTAGTGTATAATACACCACTGAATCAAAGTCCTTTACTCACTTTCTGTTGATAGGCGACGAAAACGTTTGAAGAAAACGACGACTCTATAAAAAAAGCTGTAAATCTTTCAATTCTTTAAAAAATTTTGCATAACGTTAGAATCAGTAGTAATGCTCATGAACGGTTCGATAATAATTAGTGCAACAGAAAACAGTTTGTGTACATAGGAGATAGAGTGAGCACATAGGGGGAAATAATTTCTGGGGTACCACAAGGATCAGTCATCGGACCAGTCCTTTTTCTTCCACTTTCGCGGTCGGATTTGTGGGAGCCGAAACGTCGCCAGAACAACGATTCCAGGCGCGGTTCAACCGGAAATTCCAGTAATCATATCCATCAACTTCTTGTGGTTATGTATTGATCCAGTTTTTTCATGGGCCACTCACAAAACACAGTTGAGGAAACAAATATCACCAATCATTGGAATTCTATATAGAATACGGAACCATGTACCAAGAAAATATCTCAAAATCATTTACTTCAGTTCAATATTTTCGAAATCGCAATATTCAATCCCGGTGTGGGGAACGACATTCAATTCTTTTATGGCGACCTGTGAAAACATTACAGAACAGATCAATGAAATGTGTTTTCAGGCTAAACTTTTTGAATTTGGATTGTATTCATCAGTTGAAAGTTTAAGAGATACATTTTGCTTCTACGAACAATAGACACTCAGTCCTGAATTTCATTCAAAATTCTAGTAATCATGATTACAGCACAAGACACAACATTTTGATACGATGAACACAAAAAGTAATTTCGGTAAAATATCACTCCTCTATAATGGAATACATATATACAATAATTCACCTAAAAACTTTGAAAAAATTCAAAAAATATGTTGAAATTCAAACGTGACTTGAAACAATATTTCATGAACAAATGATTGATTTGCAGTTTTAGATTTAGTATTTTTTCCTTTTTGGTCATTTCAGTTGTGATTTCGATCTATCAATTATTTATTTCTCTGTGTGTTCTATTTCATATACATTTTTTGTATTCTTATACTTACAGTCGACGTAAATAGGATTTTTTCAAGAGAAATAATTAATAAAGTTTCAAAAATTTGGGTATAAACTCTCTAAAGGCAAGTTAATTTTGATCAAAGGAATTCCTACCCCTCACGAGGGTGCTTCATCCTCTTCAGTTCAAGAAACCATGCTTCAATATTACTCTCGCTAGTTTTTTCCATTTATTTCGAAAACCGTTAACTTTACGTAGAAAATAAATGGGAATTAACTAATTTGCTATGAAATTCTACCTCATATATGTCCTATATAAATTTTTGCTATATGCGAACCTAACCTCATAAATGTAGATGAAATACTGAAGTTACGCAAAAACAAGTGATACCTTAAAATATCTTGGCTACAGAAAAGTGTAATATAAAAAGCAGATTGCTGTTTACAAACCTAGCAATAAAAACAAAAATGAGTTTCAGAAATGTTTTTATTACTACAATACAATACTATTAAAAACTAACAGCTGTGTATTCAATAATTGGATTATCTTCAGGTAATTCTTCCTTTACCAATGAATTAAGACATTCTCGTCCATGACAAATGGAGCACATTGTTGAACATTTTAACTCAACTCAGCATAACCGCATCGTTTTCCACAACCTTTTTTACAATTACAATATATCAATTCGAGAATGAAAGTAGAAGCCGGTATTTCCGTTGAAGGATTAGGCATGAAAATGTTTCTAACAGTTTTCCAACCCCAATCATTAGGCTTCAAAATCATTCCACACCAAGAGTGAATTTGTTGGAAACCGCTTTACGAATGTTATTCTAAATCAGCAGATGTCGGTGGTAGTTTTGATAACAGCACCGCCTGATTAGATTGACCAACAAATTTGTTAATAATAATAATGATAATTCATTTGCCATATAAGATCAGTTACAAAATGTATATATATATATATATATATATATATATATATATATATATATATAAATGATAAATAAATTGCAGCAACCACTAAAGGAAGATCTTCGAAAGTGATGTAGTAACCTCTTTCCAAAATGTTAAATGAAATGAATCTATGTTGGTTGGTTAACAGCGTACTGATTCTCGCGATTGAAATTTTATAAATATGCTTGCTTTTATCATCGTAATTTTAGTGAATTTGTCATCTCTTTACCATCGTTAACCAACTTCAAACGCTATAACTGCAATTAGGACTATATGTAGGAAAAAATGTATAGGACATGGAAGATGCAAAAGAATAAATGAAAAAAAAATTGTTATTTACATTTTTCTTGGTTTTGGAGAAAATTAAAAAAACTGGCAGGAGATATAATCAGAGAGTGGTTTTTGAAGCAAAACGGGATGAAGCACCCTCCTAGATAGGAACCATTTCAATCCATATTTGGATGGCTATAAAGACATGTGTTTCTTGCATTGCAGTAAGTGTGACCACGCCGTTGTCCCTGATATCTTGGTTCCGAGACGACCAACCAGTAACCAACGAACCAGAAAAGTATACCGTCTACCGGGAGAATCTGGGAGTGTGCCACCTGGACATTCGACCGGTGGAATTGAACGATCAAGCCGAATGGAAATGCGTCGCAACCAACGACTTCGGCCACTCCGTCACCTCCTGTTTCCTGAAACTGTTCATTCCCAAGCATTTCCGGAAACCGAAATTCCTGGAGTGCTTGAGAGCCGTGCTTTCCGATGAAGGCGCCGTCAACCTAGAATGTAAGGTTATAGGCGTGCCCCAGCCGGTATTGAAATGGTATAAGGATGGTATTGAATTGAAGCCCGGTGATATTCATCGGATAACGTCGGGAGAGGTGAGTGGTGTTGTGGAATTTCGAAATGGTTTCAATCACAGAACAAAGAAATGAAGTCAGAAATGTAACAGCCACCTTGCCGTGTAAAATTCAGGAGCTTAGGGTTGACCAACGTTGGTATATAGGAGGAAGGTTACGAAATGTCATCATATCGATCCCTCCATATTGCGGGGGCGTCAATGAGGTTAAGGTGAAATTCCACGATATACTAATATGCAAGTGGATTTCAGTTTCTGGTATCTGATTGGTAGATAACAACAGATAGCAAAAAAAATACCTGGTTCCATAATAAGATCTATGAATATTCGAGTATATTGAAAATCTAACTTCATGGTGTTCAATACTGAATGTCAGTTGAGAAAAAGTGTGGATATACTCTTCTTATTTGTGTTTGGTTTGACAGATAATTCAACTCGATCTGATCTCGATATATGTGAAAATTGAAAACGAAAGCAAATGAAAAATTGATGAATGTATATGGTTGGTGAAAATCGATATTATTATTATTATTAAAATCCGAAAGGAATACCTGTGTTTTATGGGACGGTTCCTCATGCAGCACTTGTTTCCCGGCATAATAACTAATTAAAAAGTTTTTTATACAACACAATAACTAAAACGAACAAACACCCAAGAAAAACACCAACAACTTATCCTAATAGAAACACTTTAAAGCTTGTAAAATATTACTCTAAGAAACTCCTTACACTAATGAAAATTGAACAAACGACTTAAAATACTTAAAAAATGACTCCACAAAGACAAGACAGAATACACAACGGAATGCAGGTTCAGGTATGCTGTGAGCTGTGACAACGCAACAAATCTTTTACTTATACAACAGAGTAACAAAGACACCAAGAGACAGAGACAATCAGGAATCAGCCACATAAAACATATATGTTTGTGTGTTCTGTGACAATTTCTTTGCACTTTTTCTGTTTATCTTTGGTTCTATGGGGTTATGCCACCTAAAGAGATTTTTAATTTACCCAACTTACCCCAGAATTGCCAACTTCGATTTCCCTAAACCCTGCCCCTAGCCTCAGGTACCCCTTCGCCTATAAACTCGTGACATTTCGTAACTTTCCCATATATGAACGTTGGGCTGGACGAACACCGAAAACGCTGTTGGCAGTCATTTTCATTGACATTGAAACGAATGGACTGGCCATATTGTGAAGGAGAAAATTATTATTCTATACTTGAATTGCTCTATCCTTCTCAACCTCTCTTTATCTGCTACATTGAGGAAGGAATTTGCTTAGAGGTTATACTTGAAGTATTCTATCTTAGCTCAGCTCAGTCCTCTCTCTTTTAGGGCCAGTTCATTAGTTGTAATGCCTATGATTGGGAGTGAAGAAACTGAATCGCAATCTTCTATGATGGTGTCAATTGACTTTGACGTTAATCTGACATGCAAAGCGCTTCTGAAAATCCAAACACTGTGAAGCATAAAATTCTAATTCATTTCGAAAAAATACTTTTCTATGAGTGATGAGCTATATTCTATCTCGGAAACGGATGAGGAACAATAATTTCTGCAAATGATGCGCGTAAAAGTTTTCTTCTTTCCATAATGACCAGGTGATTTTCCATACTTGGATAAAGTGAATCACACATAATTCCATTAATTTCGAACCCTTTGCGTCATTTTTTTATCAATGCCACGTACTGCAAAAAGAACTCACATAACGCTCACATTTCGCCCATAATTTCAGGTTAGTTAACCCTCAACTACTCTGGTGAAATAATAGAACATTGGAACTCCAGAGTGGGGTCCTCTATGAACCCAGCAAAATTAAATCAGAAATAATAATGACGGGCGATAATTTTCAAATTTTATCTACACCCATACTCTAATAATACACTTATATGCCCACAACCCGTTTTATAATGAAATCCATTACGATACAGATTTTCATTACGATACAGATTTTCAACCAATAGAAACCCATAATTTTTCAATAAAGCATGATGTGCAAGCTTTGCATTTTGACGTGTGTCAAGTCAAAATCAGTAGGTATTGAATTTTTGAAGAATTTAGTCAATTTTCAATAATCGTATGAAAATGTCTCATAGCAGTGATATAGAAGAATTACCAGCGACTCCTCCACAGATGTCTCAGACAAGAAAAAAATACAATCGAAAGGATAATATTTTTCATTTGACAAATGCAACACATATGTTTTTATTTTCCACTGAATTGATTGAGCTCTCATGGCCGAGTGGTCATTGGCGCCGGTAGTGAACAGAATCGTTCGGGTTCAACTCCTGACGTCGGCAGAAATTTATTTTTCATTTTTTTTCTCTTCATTTCTCATTGTTGTATTTTCCGTGGTTATACCATTAATTATAATTTTGTAGAATTTCGCAAAGAAATACGATTGATTACCTACTATTATTGTGTTCAATATAAATACCTAATAATATAATATTTTTATTTCTTCATTATTTATTGGGTGTAGATAAAATAGCGTATGCAACTCTCATGTAATGGTTATTACACGATCGTTGCATAATATACTATTATGATTCTGTGATTCGGACAAATATGATTGTGTGTCTTTTTGGCGAGGACAGTGAAATCATCTTGCTTTCCTGATTGGTAAAGTTCTGAGAGAGTGTGCTGAAGGGGTTTTCAAACTTGATATTGGTATACCAAGCTATAGATTTGCTAGGGGGAAGTAAAACTCACTTCAACACTCTGGTGTGGTGTTATAGAATTTTCTCTTTCACAATCCACGAATCGAATTCAATAATACAGTTTTCACCCTTACAAATAGTTCAACGTGATAAAACTAAAGATTGACGAAACTCTAAACTTCTTTTGCAAATTTATAGTGCTTGGAGGCTTACAGGACCCCACAAGAGTAGTGAAGGGTTAGGGAAAATGATAAATTCTTTTGAACTGCATCATATACTGTGAGTCGTCTTTGGGTACGTGACGCTATATTTTCCGGAGAAAATGATTTCCGCAGGTAAGTTAGGTGGTGAGATAGATTATTTTTTAAATGTTGGTTTTGTTCGATCGATCCAGATATGGAAAATCTGCCCTCACTTGTCGATAATACAGAATTATGCATTTTCATCATGTTCAGTTTTCTATGATACATAATTTTGTCGTATAGTTGTCAACCATTATTATCAATATATAGGGGTCAACAACCCCTACATGAATATAGCGCAATAGTTTTTGGTTCATACAAGTATGCCATTGCTTATCTAAACTTGTTTCTGTAATCTGTGGTTCCAACTGATTATCAGTATCGAATCTCATTTGAACAGGGTTATCCAACTTCGGGTCTATGCATGGTAATCACATAAACGGTGATAGAGAAAATCGCTCAAACTGGGACAAAGGTACCTTTCTTGGTGTTCTATTGGAGAATTAGAAAAAAACGACGCTATCTCTCGAAGTATCGAAATTTAAGTTTCGACTGTATCATCTTTATTTGCAGAGAATTCAGAATCATGTTTATACTTTGCCGTTGGCACTTTCAAAGGGGCACCAACAACATGGAATTTTCAAATACGGACCTGTACTTCTAGTTGTAATTTTTCAACCGGATATTTTGAGTCTTCTCGATATTCTTGTCAGTTTCGGTGATATTTGATTTCGATATTGTGAACAATTATTTTTTTTTTCAATTGTGGTATTGGTGGCATTGGGATAAATTTGATTAGAGACGTTTCGAATTTTGATAAATTCGTCATCAGGGCTCTATAACAATGACTTTCGTGTTAAAATGGTAGGATATAAATAAAATAAGAGAATGCCAACAAACTATTGGAACATTTTCAGGGGTTCAAGATTTTGATTGAAACTATTGTTTCGGAAGAATTGAAATCACATCACAATCACTGAGTTTTTGATTTATTTTTCATCAAATTAAAAGCAGAAGGAATACCTACCTAATAATCAGTCAAAATGTGATGACTACATAATTTCTAGCATTCCGCGGGAAAGCAAGAAATTGCATGCAAAACATGAGACCATGAAATAAACATTACCTATAAATCTATAAATAATCGAATGGCCGTCGAGCAGACGGATATTATGGCATCACAGATTCACGTAAGGTGCGCCTCTGCTGGCAAACTCTCGAAGGCATCTCTTCAGTTAAAATTGATCAAAATCAATCAATAATTCACCTGAGGTCGATTCATCTGAAATACTTTCTGCTTTTTCCAAATACTAAGGAATCTTCTTCAAAAATTCTTGGAAATGTTCTGATTCGAAACTTAGATGGTCATACCTTCTGTATACAGAAACTCTTATTCATTTGGAATTAAAGAAAAAATAGCGTGGCTATCTGAGGAAATGCAAAACGAGAACTCTTTTTTTATATCTCATTTTTTTTTTCATTAATAAAGATGACGCCCGCTATTCGAATTCTGTGATGGCTATGACATTTATTTGTATCACACTCTGTGAGTCCAGGAGTGATAAAAATAATAAAATTAGGTCGGAGACTGTCGTTGTTCTCAATTTTGGGAACTTAAAACTTTAGAGAGTGTCGAACAGACTCAAAGTTCGAAAATGTTGCCGATGGAAAAATTACAACTGAAAATACAGGTGCGTAATAGAAAATCGAAGTAAGGGATGGCCCATGTCGGCCATTATGAGTAACTCTAGCAAAGTTCGAATATATCTCTGCAAAAAATTAAATTTGGAAAGGTCTGATTTTTCTCTGCTGAACTCGATTTTTTTCGTTCGAGAAGATACCAACTTTTCCCCAATCCAACCAATTTTCTAGGTCTCGACATTTTCGAGGTTCCCATGCATAAACCCTTATCCTCAAAAAACTGTCATTCAGTGGATGGTATGGTTCTTTCGGACATGAGGTTTCGTTCCCACCAAGATAGCTTATTCAGTAATACAACAAAAATTCTCCAGGTTTTCAAAAAAATGATGGGAAGACTTTACTTGTCTTTGATTGATCGACTATGATCTGTTGAATATTATCTGCGGTAACTGACAGGTTGTGAAGTCTTTCTAGTCGAGAAACAGAAAAACGGGCTTTGGAGTAACATATCTTACCTTCCCTTCAACATACACTATTCCAAGTGCGCCCAGAAAACAGAGCCCCTTATGCGACCAGTTCCATTTTCCATATTTATCTGATGATACAAAATCGTTGATCGTAATTTCGAACATCCAAATCCGAAATCAAAACACTTGGTGATGTCGAATCGGCTTTGAAGCTTATATATTATGTATTTCCCAACAGACACCAATAATTATCCTAACTACAAACCAATTGTACTCGCTCTCGACGCGCGTTACGCTTAGCAAGTGAGCATATCCATTAGGAAATCGATACTTTGAGTTATGAGAAGAACGTAATTGGGCATACAGCTGGAGTGAACCCTATTAATTGAATAAGGTGATTGGGAAATGTAAATTTGGGATCTGTAAAACCAGTTGTGAAGACTTCTTCAAAAAGTGCATTGGTCAAAGTCGACAAGCAATAAAAACTAGTTTCAAAGAGCACCATGCTCTCATTCGATAGGAAAAAACGACATGATCTGGATGCAGATTATTAGTGGCTGCAATTTTGGACTGATCAAGGAAATATAAGATATTTCCTTTCTCAAAACATTTGAGAGTCTAGGAATGGTTATATGTAGTGATGATATGAATGAATAATTAGCATATCTCAACAGTCTGCTGTTAACTCTCACATTCATGAGTTCCATAAGAGTTAAAACACGAATTCATTCATTAGTAAACAAGATGCTTTTCAGAAATAATTCAGATAGATGAAATATTATTAACGTCATGCTCTAAGTTTACCATAGATTGATTTCCCCCAAGGAGTCAACTTGGCTTGCGAAGCGCGCAGTGAGTGCGGGTGATATTGGAGATTTATTTTTATTTTTCACTTGTCAAACCCTCTTTTTAGTCGCCCAGAAGGCAGAGCCCTCACGGTGTATGGTATTGGCTAAACGATTATATATAATAACAACAATTAGACCCTTGAGTTTCAATACTAGGAATTGAACCAGGCAGTTTATTGCAGTTGATAAGCCAATACCATTCAGAGTGAAACATACTAGTAGGTTTCACGGTTTGTGGTATTGTCTTAACAATTATAATAAAACCAATTAGACCTTTAGGTTGTGAAACCCCGGGTAAAACCAGTCAATTTATTGCAGTTGCAATGATCTTGAGTACTGTAGTCCTCTGGGACGTTTAAAAATTTTTTGGTTGCGCATTTTGCTATCCCAACCGTAGGAGAAAACCCAGAAAAACCTACAGTGCAATCGGGTCGGCTCGTGAATCCGGTCGAACAACCTTCCTCCCCCTGATTTTCAGATACCAACAGTTGTTTCTTCTATAAAGCCCGTCAAAAAAATGTCGTCTTTGACCGGAGATCGTACGCTGATTAGGATAGTGAATCTGATGGGCGCCAATGCCACTAGTGAGTAGTAGTCTTCCCATCATTTTTTAGGGGTTTATTGTCTTACCTGATAATTATTGATATATCTACCAGTCCTCATAAACTTCTTTCCTGAAATAAAGAAGGAAGGTAATAATTCTCATATCGCAGGACGGTACTTGTTGCCTTGGCACTTACACTTGCGAGGCCCGCAATTGTATGGGCACAGTGGCAAGTTCTGCGTCTCTCCTCGGCTTCGAGGATCAGAAATCGCGAGGTCAGCATTCCAGACCGGAGATGGTTAGGCAACCCTCACTGTCTACAATCCACGAAGAGAGAACTTCCCAGCTTTATGACACTGCTGGTGACCAATCTATAACCGTCGCCGATCACGGGGAACTTTCTTTCTCGTTCGATGGAAAAGAAGTTTCTGTTTCTCTGTATGAGACTCCCGATCTCACAGAGGAAGAAGCTATACAAATAGTGGAAATGTATGCCGAACAGCTGTCGGAACACTTTTCCGGTAAATTATTCAGGTAAAAGTGTTTTCAGGTGTGTAACATTTTTTATTTCAGGACACGATGTCGTCGAACTTCCTCCTCTGAGATTCGTCAAGGAGTCATCAACATCCGGAAACCTGCTCATGGAAGCAGTGGTGGTTGATGTTTCTGATGACTTCTTCCAATCGGCTGAAGAGGATCTCAGGACAGAGGCTGACTTCGACGAAATACTCTCAATAACGAATGAGGTATCAGTCACATCGGAAAAACTCAAAATCGAGCTGACATCAAGTGGTGACGGCCCCAAACGACCTCCTCGAAAGTCTGACTCCCTGAAAAGCAACAACTCGTATTACAGTCTGTCTAAAAATCTTTCGCTGGATTCTGAAAGAGGTGATGAAAGTTTAGCTGGAGCTGCAGATTTGGACACAGAGTCCTACGGAGAATATGAGAGTGCGATAAGCTCGGAAAGGAACCAGCTTGAACAGGACAGGGCCTTTCAAGTGGCTGCTATAACGGAAACGACAAGTTTACCAGGTGATGATGATAGACGTCCTCTAACGCCCCACACTGCGCATGAAATCGGTTCAGACTTAAGGGTGAATAGAAGTGAGAGTCAAGAACCGAGATCAGGGCGAAGACGTTCCTCTCAAAGTTCGGACGAAATGTCTAAAGATGGATTTAAAAGAGGTACAATCAAGAAAACGCTCAGCCTAGATAGGCCTGATACATTCCAAAGAGATCTACAGGGGGAGGAAGGAGATGGATTGGTAATCGATCCAAAAGTGACTGTTGGAAAATCATCAAAGGTCATGAGGGAAGAATCCGAAACAATCAAGAACTTGAAGATGAATCTTGAGAATACTTTAGAAGGACTGTTGATTGTCGAAAACCAATTGATGTCAGAATCCGCCCGAAAATCCACATTAGCTATTGCGAATAGTAGCAAAGAAGTTATTGAGAATGTTCGTCAACCCGTCAAAGATATCAAAACAATTCTTGAAACGTTTGAACAAAAAGGAACAACTCCAGAAATATCAGTGGTGGAATTGATGGCTCCACCCGTTTTCGAACTCCAGAAGAATTTAACTATTATAGAAAACTGCATTGCGGTGAGGGGTAAAGAGCACACATTGATACAGAAAACATGTTCGAATATATTGAAAACAACTGGTTCTAACATACAGAAGATCCTAGGTCACGTTGAGAAAATTGCTCTTCCCGAAGAAGAACTGAACAAAATGGAAACTTCAGAAAGTATCACGTCATCAAAAATGGCCCAAGAGTTATGTATCACTGTGAAAGAAGTTAGTTCAAAATTGGATAAAATGCTTTCTAAGGAAGCATTCAAATCGTCACAGAAATCCACATCTTTTTCATCTGATTCCTCGTCCAGAAGAATGTCGTCTAGTGAGGAACCCGATCTTCTGGATAGGTTAATAAATGCAACTGAGAATTTGAAAATTGCTCTTTCTAGTCTCGAGAAAACAATCGCGTATGAGGACAGCGATCAAATGTATGCTAATTTGAGAGAAGAGGTTCTGGAAAGACTCTTGGTTCCAGTAGAGTGTCTTGTCAAAGATATGAAGATGGTACGGAAGGAAGCTGTTAGATATTCTGCTGAGAAAACTTTGCAACAAGAAATCAGGCGGGCTCTTCTTGATAAAATCAGTAGTCCAGTCGAGGAACTATCAAAAGGAATTAATTTGATTGAAGTTCAAGATCCTAGCGATAAGAATGCCGGTGTTATTATTCTTAACGTTTTGGAATCCTTTGTGACACCAACTGAAACTATCCTCCAATCATTAACAAAAATAAAACAACACACATTGGTTTCAAAACCGGATGTATCTGTCGAAAAAATAGCAACGACTGATGAGGTTTTCTCCGAAGTTCTGGATCGAGTGGTAGAGCTGGTAATCAACAACGTAGCTCAGGCTGTAGGAGAATTATTACTGAATATCGAAACAGCCAAAAAAGGTGTTACAGATCCGCTTTTACTGGAAGAACTTGATCAGCTTTCTACGCTGCAGAAAGATTTGGCAACAGCAATTACAGGTGCCTCGCTTATAAAAACTGATGCAACCGTTACGGCTTTAGAGTGCTTGAGTGAACCCATCCAACTACTGAGCAGTTTGGTGATGAGCATCACACCGTCTTCGAGCAAATACATTCTGGAAGACACAGTAAATCTACTGAATATATTAGAAGAATGCATTATAGTCGACCTTGAGCAACTGAGGAGTATGGATCTTTGCATCCTATTTTCTGTACTCAGAGCAAAGACCTGCGAAGTGCGAGAGAATTTGTGCAAATTGATTGAGCACGGAGTTTCTCTCGAATCAGATGGTAGTGGTACTTTGGAAGCGGATACTGTTGTAGTTATTCTTGACGACTCACCAAACACCGTGGTTTCTCATTCACTATTGGAAGACACTGAAAGTGCTCTCAAAGTTTTGAATGAACGTTGTACAGAGCCTCTATCATCGATGTTGGGTCCATTTTTGTCGGGAATGAAAGATCTCCATGTTGCCATCAATGATGAAACACTCAAGAAACCAAAGACTGATCTTACGATTGGTGATCGAGTGTCTCTGGAAAAACATGTAGTTCCTCTAGAAATCATCGAAGATCTCATCATCGGAGCTCTTGATTTCTTGAGTTCACAGCCAAGAGGCGAGAATGTAAATGAGATTTATCAACTATTACAGCACTTGCAGTATAACGTAGCTGTAATGCATCAGCACGTTGTAGACGAAACGCAACATTTAGAACCTAGTGTACGCTACGGAGAACACAACATCGAAGAACTGAGAAAAAGTATAGCTTCTTTCCAAGATATGTCAATAATTTCGAACGATGCAAACACCGATTCTGTCTCGGAAACAACACGTAGAGAAATTTCTGAAAAAATTTGTAGTTTGGAGAAACAATTGGCCACACTCCACGAAATTTCCTCAAGTGATGAAGTATCCCAGGCAGTATCGAAAACGGCATCCGAGGTCTTAGAATCTATTGCCGAAGCAAAGATTTGTCTTTCCTCCAATTCTGAAACCTCTCAGGTTACAAAGGAAGATATAGAAAAAGTTCGAAACATCAGTGAACCCCTTTGTGAACTCGAAAGTGGCCTCTCAAGAATTCAGGAAGATCAAGAACACAAGCGGAATATATTCGAGAGTGTTACAGGTCCACTCATACAGATTGCTGAATTATTAGAAATGATCCCAGAAGAACTGAAGATTAAACTCTTCACGCTCTACAGTCCACTGAGGAATGCAATAGAAATAGTAACACTGGAAATGTTCAATGACGACATCAAACTGAGCGACCTCAAAGACGTAGAAAACTTGGGTGTCCTACTGAGCGAGCTGAGATCTGCAATACCGACAAGCAGTAGCATACAAGATATCTCGAACATAGTGAAGCAACTGCTGCCTTGCACGATTAAGCTTTATGAACATTTGAAAGAGATGAAGGGTGAGAGACTAAAGCACATTACATTTGCTCTGATGGAATTTGTGAATACAATATTAGAAATGGATTGTCATCCCGAAGAAAACGACTCAGTTCCGGTACAGTCATTCTGTAGTAAAAACTTGGTGCGTTTGCAAACCACTTTGGGGCGATTGATAGTATTCTCAAAGAAATTGCTCTTGAAGAAACTGATATGCGAACTACAGGGAGCCATTGAAGTTTCTGAAGTCCTCTTCTCAAGATCAATGAATGAAGATCACTCGACAATAATTCAGTCTGAAACTATTCTTGGAATATTCAATGATATTATCGGGCAATTAATCGATGGAGACAGTCCCTCTAGTATAAACTCTGCTTTGAATGAATTCAATGATACTTTGGATTCGTTCCATGCTTCTTCTGAAATAACAGTTTTACTTCTAGAGACTTTGCGAAGTGCCAGTTTAATAATGTCTGAACTTTTCAAGGAGATATCTGAAAAAGTCATTCTAGCTGAACTTCTAGAAAGCATAGAAAATAGTATTCAGGAACTTTCGCTGGCAAATAAGATAGATAATGCAGATTCTTTGATTACAGAAGCGAAACATGTTGTTGAAATCGTTAGAAAGTCTCTTCCAGTTATTTCACAAGAAAACCCACTCGATTCACAACAAACTGAAATTATCCTAACACTGCTTTCTGATATCATAAGGACAGTCTCGAAAGGAGTGGAAGATGAAAAACAATTAGTAGAACTTCAGAATATTGTCGAACGTTTGGATATTATGATAAGAGATTTGATTCCTAGCATGCAGATGAGCTTCACCGAATCACTTCAGAATATGAAAGATGCCCTCACGCACTATATTGACAAAAAACTCAAAATTGAAATCATTCAAGAGCTCAGTGAGCTTCGATCTATTCTTAAAGACCTCAAACGGATCACCCTGGATGTGAATCAAGAAGAACTCATTGGTTACCTCTACACAAAATTCATAGATGTTGAAGAGTGTATCACAGAAATTAGTGTCGATGATGATTCTGAAATCGAAAGTATTCAGGAATTGTTGAATTTGATAGTCAGAAGTGTATGTGGGATGGAAGAGAATAAAAAGCTTGTTCGAAACAGGATAGACAGTTTGAGGGAATCTTTGAACTCTTCAGATGTTATAAATAATAAAATGAAAGGAGTTTTGAATGACTCCATCAGCACTTTAAGGAAATTGATCACATTGAGGAACGTTTACGCTTTACATCAATCATTTGTATTACTGCGTGAAAAATCCATTTTAGATCAACTTGCTATCATGAAATTACAAAAGTTAGCATCCTCTGTTGAAACCCTCATTTTAGAAATGGTTGAACCGTGTCACAATATCAGACAGTTAGAAGATGCTTTGGGAATTATCAATGTGGCAGTAATCAAAATCAATGACAAAGATATGGAAAAATCGTTGAGGGCATTGAAACTCACATTGAATGGTCTGTCCCAAGTTCTTGTAGATTTGTCTGTATCTCAAGATGCAAAGAGGATGGTACAGGCTGCAATAGATTCAGCTGTAGCGACTCTAGAACCAGTAGAAAATCTGCAAAAATTACAGAATATCATAACAGCCTTATCTGAAGTCGAAAAGAAAAATGAACTTGGAATATTAATAGAAGAGTTGAACAAATTCGTAACAATCGTATCTGAAGTACAGCATCATATTGGTGATCCTAAAGAAAAATGTCATCTAGGGAACATTTTGAACCTCTTATGTGAAACTACCTCCTCACTTGTTGGTAATAAGCCGGAATTTCTGGGTTGTATTGAAACGCTGATACAATCGATGGAATCCATCGAGGAATTTTCATTCAAGACATCAGAACTTGTTCAATCTGTACACAATTTGATATCCAACCTGAAGGTTATTGGTTCACTGACTCTGGTACACTCTGCAGATGAAAAAAGCAATAAATTACCTATGAGGCAACTGGAAAGCTTATCCGAATTGATTAGAACAATAAGGGAAAATGAACTCGACAGAAACCAGCCACTTGTTCGATCAATTCAGGGTATAATTGATATTGTCGTGGCTGGTGGTTTCGACAATAATGAGGAAATTGAGGAAATTCTGCAATGTTTAATTGATGCTACCAGAGCGTTGATTGACGATAGAGGAAGTGAATCGAAATTGGCAGTTATAGAAATGAATGTTGAGAAAATAATTTCGGATACTCAAACTCGTGATAAATTTTCAGAGCTCATGGATCTCCTGAAAACAGCATGTGTTGCGATAACTAATGGAAATCGTGATGAGATAAGCAGAAATACATTGCAAAAACTGGGAAGTACTGTTGAATCTTTGAAAAAGTCTTGCAAAAATAGTAAAAATCAATCGAATGATGCAATAATTTTAGTGGACGATTTACTACATGATATTCAAATACTGCAATCGGACATTGAATGTAATAGTGGGGAAAGTACTTCTGAAAATGATATCGACTACTTAGTGTCTGCAGAAGATATTATATCCAAACTGAACGATTATTTGATTTCTGGACATGATCAACGTACTGAACCAATAATAATGGGATCAATATCCGACTTCCTCAACAAGTATCAGTTCGAAGACTCTTCCGAGTTGGTGAAGACTGCTCATTTACTCATTGGCAAGAGTTTGCAGAATCTCAGAACCATAGCAGAAATAGCTCGAGAACGGGAGCATGCAAAATTGAATGCAATAGAGATAGCCGCCGCATCAATGCAAACTTTTATCAGAAGTATTGCGGGCATCAAATATGAGAATGTTGAGAAACAGAGAATAGTAGACCTTCAAAAATACTCGTATGCTCTGCAAACAGCAATGTATGATCTGATGGAAAATCCACTATCTGAACACGATCAAGCGACTTTGAATAATGTAACTGAGATTATAAACGAAATCAATTCATATATTAACTGTTTACTTGTAGTCAAGGATGATATTCCTGTGCTTCGGAACAAGGTCATAACATTCTTAGAAAAAATGCGAGAGGCCAAGATAATGATTTCTGACAGTCCGTATTTGAAAAAAATTTCCAATGAGTTCACAGCTTTCGCGAACTCTTTACCAGAAGTTATTGAACATCTACAAGAAGCACATTTAGAAGAGTGGATAAAGCATAAAATGACATTTATATTCGAGAGTACAATAAAAACTGCCAATGATACTTTAAATAAATCATCTACTCCTGAGGAACTGAGAGCTATTTCGAAAGATCTGCATTCAGCTTTATGTGAGTTTGAAGCTGTCTGTGAGAATTACTCATTCACAGAAGCGTTGAAATTAGTTTGCAACACGAAATCTCTTATTGAAACATTTAGTGATATCACAAATATCGATTCAAGCAACCTCAATGTCCAAATTATGCACAGTACATCACCAGTTGCCGAAAAAATGGAAGAACTAGCAGAAATTGCAAAAATAGTTCAGAATCGATTGAGAAATGGAAGAAGGGAAAATGAAAACGTGAAAGAAGAAATTGGTTCAGAAATTGGTTTACAATTTGATGAAATGTTGACTGGTACTGAGCAAAATCCGAGTGGGAGTCATAAAAATGAACTTCAAGGTACAGCCACAGTGAAAATTGAAAAAACGATTGAAGAAGTGCCCGTGGATAAGTCTATCGAAGAAATAGGCATCTCTACAGGTGAATATGACAGCAAATTCGTCGAAGGAGAATGTGCAGTTGAAGAAACTCAGCCTCCAGTGCCAGTTCATGAAACCAATGTTATTTCTGGCGAAGGAAATGAAGTTGAAGACAATAGTTCAAGTGTCCTAACACAGAAATCTGATCAAAATATTTCTGAAAAGGATACAAGTAACGATAAAAAATCTGAATACACTGAAGAAATTGGAGAACTTGATAAGAAAGAAATGAAAAATCTTCCGGGTAAAACACTTGAAGAATTCGAAACAAGGTGCAGCGTTGGAGAAGAAAAGACAGAGATTGATAAGCCGGTCAGTAAAAAAGTAGTGACTCACGATAAAACAGCAAAGGATGAAAAGGATGATAATGTGCAGTTGGTTCAGAATGAAGATGGAATACCTGAACTAGATGGGGAAAATATTGGGATGGCAATAGCAGTAGAGTATGTCGCGAAAGATGAAGATGCTGAAATGAACTCTGGGGTCGAAGATACAGAAAATGTCATGAAAGAGACGATAATGGAGAACATTACAACCGAAGAGCAAGAAATTGAATCGGAAATCAGTAGTGATTCAACTAAGAAACATCCAGCAGAAAGTGAAGTGGGAAAAAATAAAGGACAATTGAGGTATGAAGACAGTGAAAGTACTGTGCTGGAGGAGATGAAGTGGCAAGAAATGCTGGAATCTGAATCAGTTACAAAAAAGGAGATAGTAACGGAGTTGTCAGCGGAATCTCTTGCAGACAAAAATCGTTCGGAAATAACGATAGATAAGTTGAGTGAAGGAAGCAAAATGATTACTGAAAAAAACATTCAGACTGTTGCGGAAGATTATAGTGATCAAGATGGAAAGGTGGATCATGAAACAGAACAAGATGTTGTAGGTGAAGTAAAAACCGTGAAATCAAATGAAAATGTTGATATTGGTCAAATCCATATTGAAGAAAAGAGGAGTGGAACAAAATTAAATGTGAGTATGGCAGGGAAAAATGAACAGGATATTAATGATCAAGTTACTATTGGGACAAAACAGAAAGGAGCAAGCTCCGATGTTGCGCTTACGAAAACGGTTGTCGAAATAAAAAAGGCAGCAGAAGATGAAAAATTGGATGGAGGTGATGTTGATGATATATCAATTGGGGAAAAATGCGAAAATATGAGTTTCGAATCTACAGAGAGTCCTGATGATATGGGTACAATTGAAGAGAGAAGAAAAGAAAACACAGATGACGAAAAATATCTTGAGGAAAAAGTGATCACGAAGTCTATTTCAGAGGGAGGTGGAATTCAGACAACAATACAAATGAAAGTGATGGAAAATCTAATAGAATCGGAAGAAAGAAACAAGGCTTTATCAACAACAGATGATATGAAAGAAACGAAAATGGAATCTGATAATTTACGTGTTGAACAGAGGCAGTTCAAAAATGAAGAAAGAGAAAGAGTTCATGGGTATACTTCAGAAAGTATAAAAGTCGAACCGGACTCGGGACTAGTGAAAAAAAATGTCAGTGATGAATCTGACCAAACCTATCAGGTTTCGGTTGTACAAAATACAGACGATCTTATTTTCAAACCAGAAACTTCTGTAGTCGGTATGGAAATACTGGATGAAGCCCTCGTGAATAAATCCCCCATTACTGAAATGGAAGAAGAACGAGTTGAAATGGAAATTGATAATCAAGTTACTCGCAAGAAAGAAAATATTGGTAGAATTGATGAAAATAATAAAAAATCATTGAAGATTGAAGGAGCATATATTTCAGTATCAGAAATTGAATCCAGTGTTGGTAAGGACAAAAATCAAGTAGAAGGAATTCCAACTCAGGAGAATATTCTCGAAGAAAAAGCTCAATTGAAGGTAGAAGACATATGTGGAGAGGGACAACAACAAGAAGATAGTACAGTCACTGGATCCTCTGACGAAGGAAAAGCATCCATTCTAAAAGAGTATCAAGACACTGAACAAGCTATTGTTCATCAAATGATGAAAGAAGGGAGAGATGAAAAGCCAATAGATTCCCGAAAATCATCTGAAACCGATGAGATACGAGAGAAACTGGAATCAATGACGATAGGAGGTGCAGAAGATGAATCAGTAGGACATTTGGATTCGATTTTGAGGTCTTTGATCCATTTACACGATACTGTTGGTGAAATTGAGTCGCAAACATTACCAAAACTGGAAAAACATGCTTTGAAAGATCTCGTGAGATCGATAAAAGCAGTCGAAAATGATATTCATGAAATGGATGGTTCGGTCTTTGTGAAAGAGGAAGAAACGGCTCTGTCAGAAGTTCATAATACTTTGAATATTTTGAACGATTACATTCGATGTAATCAGCAACATAGCAAGACGAATTTATCACCTCCTCTAACTGCTGAAAATGTCAAAGCATCCATAGAATTTCTGAGGTTGTCTGTAGTATTAGTTCCAAAAGAGTCACAAATGAAACAGTTTCTGGAAAAAATGGAAGAAACTGTTAAGAATGTTATTAATCTAATTGAGGACATTCCTTCACGTAATAAAAAGAGGTTCAATCTGAAACAGTCTATTGAAAAAATTGCAGGGATCGTGAAAATGTTGAAAGTAGAGTCAGACGAGAAAAAGCTAGCCTTATCTCAAATAGAAGTGTCCATGTTTTCAATGGAAACCCTAATAGATAACATCAAGATAGAAAATGACGTTGAATGTAATATTCTCCAAGATTTCAACAATCACATAACTGATTTGAGTGATATTTTACAAACAGCATATAAAACCAAAATACCAGTGAATGATAACATACTAGAAGAACTTGACAAAAAAAATCAAAATTTTAATGATAATTTGGAGAAACTATCGAAAAAGACTGCAATTTCTTCTTTGGGGGAACAAATAAAAGTCGTGGGAGTGAATATTTTGAATTTCCTTTCCTCAGAAAGGTTATCGGTCTTTAAACCACTTCAAAACCTTCAGAATTCCTTGCAAAATCTACAAGAATATATAAGTCTATTGGATGTTAATGAAAAATCTCAAGTTATGATTGCCAGCGAATTGCAAAAGCCTCTAACAGCTCTACAGTTCATTGCTGTCATAATTGCGGAGGATGACAAAATGAAACTTTCCCCAATTGATATGAATTTAATAGGGAAGATTGGCGATTCAATGACAGACCTCAAGAGTCTGATAGAAACGCTCAACTCTGAATCCTCATTAGCAAAATCTGATCGGTTCGAGAAATATCTTGAAAGACTCTTGATACTTCTCGATACTATAAATCAGGAGTCGAAATTGGGAGATTTTTCCCAACCACTCCAAGAAGTCTCGAGTATTGTACAAAAAATCGCATGTGACATTACTTCTGATAAAAAAGAAGAGTCAAAAGTTATTGAGAAGGTCACAAAACAATTGGAAGAAACTATAATAGCAATACAGGAGAGAAAAAATGAAGGATCCCCGCAAGATTGTCAAGCACCACTTCAAGAACATTTATTGCAAACCGTGAAATTATTTGTGGATGAATTGGAGAGACCTGAGTCTAGATATTCTCTTGAGGAACTGAATGATTTAAGTAATATTGCAATTACCATATCTGAATTGGTTAACAATTCTGGAGAGGATTCCACTGAAAGACTTCGAAATTTTGAAAAAGTATTGTCAGATGTCATTCTCAAAAATGAATGTAATCAGACAAGTGACCCAAAAAACTCAATTATAGAGCATTTACAAGATTTAAGAAGCAAACTGGGTATTTCGCAATCATTTTCCAGTGAAGGAAATGTTGATAGAACACCATTATCACAGGATCTCAAAAATTATCTTGTTGAATTCCTCAAATTCCTAGTGGTCTCTAAGGATGCACCAAGTGGGGGTATGAATTTGTTTTCCCATCTCATACGACCGATAGAAGAACTGGAGATTCAACTCGACGAATGTAAAAACTTTGAGCCGTCTGAAGATGAAAAGACACTTCTCAGGCAAATTTTCGGTTTATTCGAATCAATTTGCAATATTCCGAGAGAAGAACCCAAAATCCAGGATTTCTCAGAAACGCTGGATGCTCTTCAGAACAAATTGATCAGTACTTGTATGAGAGCAGTTCTGACTAAAGACGCCAAGCAAGAAAACTCGATAATACAAACTCTCGTGGGTCCTTTAGAAAACGTTTGTAAGGCTATTTTCAAAATTCAAAATGGAATATCTGCAATTAAAATGATCAACTGTTTGAAAAGAGACATATCATATTGCTGTGTGCAGTTAGTTCAATGTTTGGAAGAAGTTGAAGAAACCCATGGCAAAAAACTCCTAATTGAACCTCTCAAAGAAGTTATTCGGGCATTAGAGGACACCAGTGAATCAACTGCCCCTATGGTCATCGGTAGGATTAAAACCCCTTTGGAAGTCCTGGTAAACAATATAGAGGACGTTAAGAGTGTTGTTTCCATAGAAGAGCAAATGCTCAGTGAGCTGAAAAAAGTTTGCCAAGATTTACTACGAACCTCAGAGGAGAACATGAATGCTGCCTCACTCAACGAATTAAGATCCCAATTGCAAAATATTATCGTTTCGTTAACGAAGAAAAAAGGACCAATAGATACTGAACGCGCGAGCATCCTGGAACGACCTTTAGAAGAAATTAAGTCAGAAATCGTTAGCTTGCAGAAAGCGATTCTGAAAGAAAATCCATCAGCCAATTCTGCTCTGATTTCTGCACTGAATCTGTACGAAACTTTCGTTTGTTTTCAAGAAGTTTTCGAATTGAAACATACGGAATTTTTAGCTCCAACAGAATTGCGTTGCTTGTCATGCGTTCAAAGGGCCTTGGAAAAATTGTACATGGTCATAGTTCAGTTGCACAACACCTTGCAGAAACCAGTGTTAGACGAAGAAGGAAAAGAGGCTTTGAGAGGAGCATATGATATTATAAAACAAGAAATAGAAATTGTGTGTAAAGAAGATCTACCCCAAATCGGTAAGGCAGTTCAAAATCCACTCACGTCATTGAATAATGCCATATCCGACTTGCAAGAACACTTACTACAGACAGATGAAGGATTCACTAAAATACTCTTGGAAAATTTACAAGTCAGTGAAAATCTGTTGAAAGAAATGTGCATTTCCGGAAATATTGCTGGAGATGAAGGTGATTACCATATCAAAGTTATGGATGCTCTAAGAGAACCAATACAGTTCCTTTCCGATTCCGTGAAACATATATTGAAATCACTTGATACTGATGAAGATATTGCCAGTGAGTATCTTAGGGAAGTGAGGAAACAAAATGAATTATTGAACAAACTCACTCAAACTTTAGCGAAAATGAAATGTGATACCAATTGCAATACTCTATCTGTTCAGGCCGATTTGAGAAAAACGATAACACTTCTAAGAACGAATGCAATAAAGATAATTGACATGTCCAGTGAAAGTATTTTTCTTCAATGTTTATGTGAACCAAACAGATTTTTGCTTTCATCCATCAACTTGATCATCGAAACCGAAGAGAACGCACAGCTTACCGGAGTTCAGAAAAAAGTGGAGCAAGAAATAACGAAAGTTGTCGAATTACTACCTGAGGTTGAATCACTGAAAATAATCGAGACACCTTTGAAAGCTCATGTCGCGGAATTGGATACCATTGAACGATCGACAGAAAGCACCGGGAAAAAGAAGCCGCGACTAGATGAAGCTCTGTTGAAGGAACTTGCAGAACCAGTACGTGGTTTGGAAGAGCAAATGAAGGCTCTGAAAATTGAATTGAAAGACTCATCTTCTCAACCGCAAAGAGCTATTTGCTCAATTTCAGAACTATCCGATCAGATATCGGAACTTTCAACTGCGATTGAAAGTTCACGTAGCGTTACATTGGAAAACACCCAGGATATTACCGCAACTCAGTTTGATGATTTGACAACACTCGCTAAATCGCTCGAAACTTTATCCGCGATAGTAGTGGAAGAACAAGAAATTCTGAAAAATCCTGAATTAGCGCAGCTGAAGTTACCAGAAGTTCATAATGCAGTATCGGCAGTAAAGGAAGAAATCACGAAAGTTGTCGAATTACTACCTGAGGCTGAATCACTGAAGATAATCGAGACACCTTTGAAAGCACTTGTCGCGAAATTGGATACCATTGAACGATCGACAGAAATCACTGAGAAAGAGAAGCCGCGACTAGATGAAGCTCTGTTGAAGCAACTTGCAGAACCAGTACGTGGTTTGCAGGGGCAAATGAAGGCACTGAAAATTGAATTGAGATACTCATCTTCTCAACCGCAGAAAGCAGTTTGCTCAATTTCAGAACTATCAGATCAAATATCGGAACTTTCAACTGCGATTGAAAGTTCAACTAGCGTTACATTGAAAAACACCCAAGATATTACCGCAACTCAGTTTGATGATTTGACAGCACTCGCTAAATCGCTCGAAAAGTTATCCGCAATAGTAGTGGAAGAACAAGAAATTCTGAAACATCCAGAAATAGCGCAGCTGAAGCTACCAGATGTTCAGAATGCAGTTTCGGCAGTAAAGAAAGAAATCACGAAAGTTGTCGAACTACTTCCTGAGGTTGAGTCACTGAAAATAATAGAGACACCTTTGAAAGCACTTGTCGCGAAATTGGATACCATTGAAGGATCGACAGAAGTTACTGAGGAAGAGAAGCCGCGCCTAGATGAAGCTCTGTTGAAGCAAATTGCAGAACCAGTACGTGGTTTGAAAGAGCAAATGAAAGCTCTGAAAATTGAATTGAAAGACCCATCTTCTCAACCGCAGAGAGCTGTTCGCTCAATATCAGAATTATCAGATCAGATATCGGAACTTTCAACTGCGATTGAAAGTTCAAGTAGCGTTACATTGGAAAACACTCAGGATATGACCGCAACTCAGTTTGATGATTTGACACCACTCGCTAAATCGCTCGAAAAGTTGTCCGCAATAGTGGTGGAAGAACAAGAAATTCTGAAACATCCAGAAATAGCGCAGCTGAAGTTACCAGAAGTTCAGAATGCAGTTTCGGCAGTAAAGAAAGAAATCACGAAAGTTGTAGAATTACTACCCGAGGTTGAGTCACTGAAAATAATCGAGACACCTTTGAAAGCGCTTGTTGCGAAATTGGATACCATTGAACGATCGACAGAAATCACTGGGAAAGAGGAGCCGCGACTCGATAAAGCTCTGATGAAGCAACTTGCAGAACCAGTACGTGGTTTGGAAGAGCAAATGAAGTCTCTGAAAATTGAATTGGAAGACCCATCTTCTCAACCGCAAAAAGCTGTTTGCTCAATTTCAGAACTATCAGATCAGATATCGGAACTTTCAACTGCGATTGAAAGTTCGAGTAGCGTTACATTGGAAAACACTCAGGATATTACCGCAACTCAGTTTGATGATTTGACACCACTCGCTAAATCGCTCGAAAAGTTATCCGCAATAATAGTGAAAGAACAAGAAATTCTGAAACATCCTGATATGGCGCAGCAGAAGTTACCAGAAGTTCAGAATGCAGTTTCGGCAGTGAAGAAAGAAATCACGAAAGTTGTCGAAATACTACCCGAGGTTGAATCACTGAAAATAATCGAGACACCTTTGAAAGCACTTGTCGCGAAATTGGATACCATCGAAGTATCGACAGAAATCACAGGGAAAAAGAAGCCGCGACTAGATGAAGCTCTGTTGAAACAACTTGCAGAACCAGTACGTGGTTTGGAAGAGCAAATGAAGGTTCTGAAAATTGAATTGAAAAACCAATCTTCTCAACCGCAGAAAGCTATTTGCTCAATTTCAGAACTATCAGATCAGATATCGGAACTTTCAACTGCGATTGAAAGTTCAAGTAGCGTTACATTGGAAAACACTCAGGATATTACCGCAACTCACTTTGATGATTTGACACCACTCGCTAAATCGGTCGAAAAGTTATCCGCAATAGTGGTGGAAGAACAAGAAATTCTGAAACATCCAGAAATAGCGCAGCTGAAGTTACCAGAAGTTCAGAATGCAGTTTCGGCAGTGAAGAAAGAAATCACGAAAGTTGTCGAAATACTTCCTGAGGTTGAATCACTGAAAATAATCGAGACACCTTTGAAAGCACTTGTCGCGAAATTGAATACCATCGAAGGATCGACAGAAATCACTAAGAAAAAGATGCCGCGACTCGATGAAGCTCTGATGAAGCAACTTGCAGAACCAGTACGTGGTTTGGAAGAGCAAATGAAGGCTCTGAAAATTGAACTGAAAGACCCATCTTCTCAACCGCAGAAAGCTATTTGCTCAATTTCAGAACTATCGGATCAGATATCGGAACTTTCAACTGCGATTGAAAGTTCAAGTAGCGTTACATTGGAAAACACTCAGGATATTACCGCAACTCAGTTTGATGATTTGACACCACTCGCTAAATCGCTCGAAAAGTTATACGCAATAGTGGTGGAAGAACAAGAAATTCTGAAACATCCAGAAATAGCGCAGCTGAAGTTACCAAGAGTTCGGAATGCAGTTTCGGCAGTAAAGGAAGAAATCACGAAAGTTGTCGAATTACTACCTGAGGTTGAGTCACTGAAAAAAATCGAGACACCTTTGAAAGCGCTCGTCGCGAAATTGGATACCATTGAACGATCGACAGAAATCACTGAGAGAGAGAAGCCGCGACTCGATAAAGCTCTGATGAAGCAACTTGCAGAACCAGTACGTGGTTTGGAAGAGCAAATGAGGGCTCTGAAAATTGAATTGAAAGACCCATCTTCTCAACCGCAGAAAGCTATTTGCTCAATTTCAGAACTATCAGATCAGATATCGGAACTTTCAACTGCGATTGAAAGTTCAAGTAGCGTTACATTGGAAAACACTCAGGATATTACCGCAACTCAGTTTGATGATTTGACACCACTCGCTAAATCGCTCGAAAAGTTATACGCAATAGTGGTGGAAGAACAAGAAATTCTGAAACATCCAGAAATAGCGCAGCTGAAGTTACCAAGAGTTCGGAATGCAGTTTCGGCAGTAAAGGAAGAAATCACGAAAGTTGTCGAATTACTACCTGAGGTTGAGTCACTGAAAATAATCGAGACACCTTTGAAAGCGCTCGTCGCGAAATTGGATACCATTGAACGATCGACAGAAATCACTGAGAGAGAGAAGCCGCGACTCGATAAAGCTCTGATGAAGCAACTTGCAGAAACAGTACGTGGTTTGGAAGAGCAAATGAGGGCTCTGAAAATTGAATTGAAAGACCCATCTTCTCAACCGCAGAAAGCTATTAGCTCAATTTCAGAACTATCAGATCAGATATCGGAACTTTCAACTGCGATTGAAAGTTCAAGTAGCGTTACATTGGAAAACACTCAGGATATTACCGCAACTCAGTTTGATGGTTTGACACCACTCGCTAAATCACTCGAAAAGTTATCCGCAATAGTAGTGGAAGAACAAGAAATTCTGAAACATCCAGAAATAGCGCAGCTGAAGTTACCAGAAGTTCAGAATGCAGTTTCGGCAGTAAAGAAAGAAATCACGAAAGTTGTCGAACTACTTCCTGAGGTTGAGTCACTGAAAATAATAGAGACACCTTTGAAAGCACTTGTCGCGAAATTGAATACCATTGAAGGAGCGACAGAAGTTACTGAGAAAGAGAAGCCGCGCCTAGATGAAGCTCTGTTGAAGCAAATTGCAGAACCAGTACGTGGTTTGGAAGAGCAAATGAAGGCTCTGAAAATTGAACTGAAAGACCCATCTTCTCAACCGCAGAAAGCTATTTGCTCAATTTCAGAACTATCAGATCAGATATCGGAACTTTCAACTGCGATTGAAAGTTCGAGTAGCGTTACATTGGAAAACACTCAGGATATTACCGCAACTCAATTTGATGATTTGACACCACTCGCTAAATCGCTCGAAAAGTTATCCGCAATAGTGGTGGAAGAACAAGAAATTCTGAAACATCCAGAAATAGCGCAGCTGAAGTTACCAGAAGTTCAGAATGCAGTTTCGGCAGTGAAGAAAGAAATCACGAAAGTTGTCGAAATACTTCCTGAGGTTGAATCACTGAAAATAATCGAGACACCTTTGAAGGCACTTGTCGCGAAATTGGATACCATCGAAGGATCGACAGAAATCACTGAGAAAAAGAAGCCGCGACTAGATGAAGCTCTGTTGAAACAACTTGCAGAACCAGTACGTGGTTTGGAAGAGCAAATGCAGGCTCTGAAATTTGAATTGAACGACCCATCTTCTCAACCGCAAAAAGCTGTTTGCTCAATTTCAGAACTATCAGATCAGATATCGGAACTTCCAACTGCGATTGAAAGTTCGAGTAGCGTTACATCGGAAAACACTCAGGATATTACCGCAACTCAGTTTGATGATTTGACACCACTCGCTAAATCGCTCGAAAAGTTATCCGCAATAGTGGTGGAAGAACAAGAAATTCTGAAACATCCAGAAATAGCGCAGCTGAAGTTACCAGAAGTTCAGAATGCAGTTTCGGCAGTGAAGAAAGAAATCACGAAAGTTGTCGAAATACTTCCTGAGGTTGAATCACTGAAAATAATAGAGACACCTTTGAAAGCACTTGTCGCGAAATTGAATACCATCGAAGAATCGACAGAAATCACTAAGATAAAGAAGCCGCGACTCGATAAAGCTCTGATGAAGCAACTTGCAGAACCAGTACGTGGTTTGGAAGAGCAAATGAAGGCTCTGAAAATTGAATTGAAAGACCCATCTTCTCAACCGCAGAAAGCTATTTGCTCAATTTCAGAACTATCAGATCAGATATCGGAACTTTCAACTGCGATTGAAAGTTCAAGTAGCGTTACATTGGAAAACACTCAGGATATTACCGCAACTCAGTTTGATGATTTGACACCACTCGCTAAATCGCTCGAAAAGTTATCCGCAATAGTGGTGGAAGAACAAGAAATTCTGAAACATCCAGAAATAGCGCAGCTGAAGTTACCAGAAGTTCAGAATGCAGTTTCGGCAGTGAAGAAAGAAATCACGAAAGTTGTCGAAATACTTCCTGAGGTTGAATCACTGAAAATAATAGAGACACCTTTGAAAGCACTTGTCGCGAAATTGAATACCATCGAAGGATCGACAGAAATCACTAAGAAAAAGAAGCCGCGACTCGATAAAGCTCTGATGAAGCAACTTGCAGAACCAGTACGTGGTTTGGAAGAGCAAATGAAGGCTCTGAAAATTGAATTGAAAGACCCATCATCTCAACCGCAAAAGGCTGTTTGCTCAATTTTAGAACTATCAGATCAGATATCGGAACTTTCAACTGCGATTGAAAGTTCGAGTAGCGTTACATTGGAAAACACTCAGGATATCACCGCAACTCAGTTTGATGATTTGACACCACTCGCTGAATCGCTCGAAAAGTTATCCGCAATAGTAGTGGAAGAACAAGAAATTCTGAAACATCCAGAAATAGCGCAGCTGAAGTTACCAGAAGTTCAGAATGCAGTTTCGGCAGTGAAGGAAGAAATCACGAAAGTTGTCGAAATACTACCTGAGGTTGAGTCACTGAAAATAATCGAGACACCTTTGAAAGCGCTTGTCGCGAAATTGGATACCATTGAACGATCGACAGAAATCACTGAGAAAGAGAAGCCGCGACCCGATAAAGCTCTGATGAAGCAACTTGCAGAACCAGTACGTGGTTTGAAAGAGCAAATGAAGGCTCTGGAAATTGAATTGAAAGATCCATCTTCTCAACCGCAGAAAGCTATTTGCTCAATTTCAGAACTATCAGATCAGATATCGGAACTTTCAACTGCGATTGAAAGTTCAAGTAGCGTTACATTGGAAAACACTCAGGATATTACCGCAACTCAGTTTGATGATCTGACAACACTCGCTAAATCACTCGAAAAGTTATCCGCAATAGTAGTAGAAGAACAAGAAATTCTGAAACATCCAGAAATAGCGCAGGTGAAGTTACCAGAAGTTCAGAATGCAATTTCGGCAGTGAAGAAAGAAATCACGAAAGTTGTCGAAATACTACCCGAGGTTGAATCACTGAAAATAATCGAGACACCTTTGAGAGCACTTGTCGCGAAATTGGATACCATTGAAGGATCGACAGAAATTACTGAGAAAAAGAAGCCGCGACTAGATGAAGCTCTGATGAAGCAACTTGCAGAACCTGTACGTGGTTTGGAAGAGCAAATGAAGGCTCTGAAAATTGAATTGAAAGACCAATCTTCTCAACCGCAAAAAGCTGTTTGCTTAATTTTAGAACTATCAGATCAGATATCGGAACTTTCAACTGCGATTGAAAGTTCAAGTAGCGTTACATTGGAAAACACTCAGGATATTATCGCAAGTCAGTTTGATGATTTGACAACACTCGCTAAATCGCTCGAAAAGTTATCCGCAATAATAGTGGAAGAACAAGAAATTCTGAAACATCCTGATATGGCGCAGCAGAAGTTACCAGAAGTTCAGAGTGCAGTTTCGGCAATGAAGAAAGAAATCACGAAAGTTGTCGAAATACTACCCGAGGTTGAATCACTGAAAATAATCGAGACACCTTTGAAAGCCCTTGTCGCGAAATTGGATACCATCGAAGGATCGACAGAAATCACTGAGAAAAAAAAGCCGCGACTAGATGAAGCTCTGTTGAAGCAACTTGCAGAACCAGTACGTGGTTTGGAAGAGCAAATGAAGGCCCTGAAAGTTGAATTGAACGACCCATCTCCTCAACCGCAAAAAGCTGTTTGCTCAATTTCAGAACTATCAGATCAGATATCAGAACTCTCAACTGCGATTGAAAGTTCGAGTAGCGTTACATTGGAAAACACTCAGGATATTACCGCAACTCAGTTTGATGATTTGACACCACTCGCTAAATCGCTCGAAAAGTTATCCGCAATAGTAGTAGAAGAACAAGAAATTCTGAAACATCCAGAAATAGCGCAGGTGAAGTTACCAGAAGTTCAGAATGCAATTTCGGCGGTGAAGAAAGAAATCACGAAAGTTGTCGTAATACTACCCGAGGTTGAATCACTGAAAATAATCGAGACACCTTTGAGAGCACTTGTCGCGAAATTGGATACCATTGAAGGATCGACAGAAATTACTGAGAAAAAGAAGCCGCGACTAGATGAAGCTCTGATGAAGCAACTTGCAGAACCTGTACGTGGTTTGGAAGAGCAAATGAAGGCTCTGGAAATTGAATTGAAAGACCCATCTTCTCAACCGCAAAAAGCTGTTTGCTTAATTTTAGAACTATCAGATCAGATATCGGAACTTTCAACTGCGATTGAAAGTTCGAGTAGCGTCACATTGGAAAACACTCAGGATATTACCGCAACTCAGTTTGATGATTTGACACCACTCGCTAAATCGCTCGAAAAGTTATCCGCAATAGTGGTGGAAGAACAAGAAATTCTGAAACATCCAGAAATAGCGCAGCTGAAGTTACCAGAAGTTCAGAATGCAGTTTCGGCAGTGAAGGAAGAAATCACGAAAGTTGTCGAATTACTACCTGAGGTTAAGTCACTGAAAATAATAGAGGCACCTTTGAAAGCGCTTGTCGCGAAATTGGATACCATTGAACGATCGACAGAAATCACTGAGAAAGAGAAGCCGCGACTCGATAAAGCTCTGATAAAGCAACTTGCAGAACCAGTACGTGGTTTGGAAGAACAACTGAAGGCTCTGAAAATTGAATTGAACTACCCATCTTCTCAACCGCAAAAAGCTGTTTGCTCGATTTCAGAACTATCAGATCAGATATCGGAACTTTCAACTGCGATTGGAAGATCAAGTAGCGTTACATTGGAAAGCACTCAGGATGTTACCGCAACTCAGTTTGATGATTTGACACCACTCGCTAAATCGCTCGAAAAGTTATCCGCAATAGTGGTGGAAGAACGAAAAATTCTGAAACATCCAGAAATAGCGCAGCTGAAGTTACCAGAAGTTCAGAATGCAGTTTCGGCAGTAAAGAAAGAAATCACGAAAGTTGTCGAATTACTACCTGAGGTTGAGTCACTGAAAATAATCGAGACACCTTTGAAAGCGCTTGTCGCGAAATTGGATACCATCGAAGGATCGACAGAAATTACTGAGAGAAAGAAGCCGCGACTAGATGAAGCTCTAATGAAGCATCTTGCAGAACCAGTACGTGGTTTGAAAGAGCAAATGAAGGCTCTGAAAATAGAATTGAAAGACCCATCTTCTCAACCGCAAAAAGCTGTTTGCTCAATTTCAGAACTATCAGATCAGATATCGGAACTTTCAACTGCGATGGAAAGTTCAAGTAGAGTTACATTGGAAAACACTCAGGATATTACCGCAACTCAGTTTGATGATTTGACACCACTCGCTAAATCGCTCGAAAAGTTATCCACAATAGTGGTGGAAGAACAAGAAATTCTGAAACATCCAGAAATAGCGCAGCTGAAGTTACCAGAAGTTCAAAATGCAGTTTCGGCAGTAAAGAAAGAAATCACGATAGTTGTCGAATTACTACCTGAGGTTAAGTCACTGAAAATAATAGAGTCACCTTTGAAAGCACTTGTCGCGAAATTGGATACCATTGAAGGATCGACAGAAATTACTGAGAAAAAGAAGCCGCGACTAGATGAAGCTCTGTTGAAGCAACTTGCAGAACCAGTACGTGGTTTGAAAGAGCAAATGAAGGCTCTGAAAATTGAATTGAAAGATTCATCTTCTCAACCGCAGAAAGCTGTTGGCTCAATATCAGAAATATCAGATCAGATATCGGAACTTTCAACTGCGATTCAAAGTTCAAGTAATGTGTCATTGGAAAATACCCAGGATATTTCCGAAGCTCAGTTTGATGATATAATAATACTCGCTAAATCACTCGAAAAGTTATCTGCAATTGTAGTAGAAGAACGAAAAACTTCGAAAAATCCAGAAATAACTCACCTGAAGTTTCCAGAAATTCAAAATTGTATTGTGGCCGTTGAGATAGAAATCACGAATATTGTCAAAACACTATCGGAAGCAGAATCTCTGAGGTTTATTGAGTCACCTCTGAAATCACTCGTTTCGAAATTAAGGTCCATGGAAAATATACAGGTAAGTACTGAGAAATCGAAAAAAAGTATCGAAAGTAATGAGGTTAGCAGCACTGAAAAGAAATCGAGACTGGATAAATTATTGATACAAGAAATCGGCCAGCCTATAAACCATTTATTGAAGAAAATTCAGTTTCTGAAATCAAAAACAGAGAATATTCAATCAAAATCTAAGTTTTCAACCTTGATTGATGTCAATGAGTCTCTGGTAACGTTATTCATTTCCATCCAGAATTTGCAGAATATTTCTGAAGAGAGTGTTCAAGACATTTCCTCCGAACAATTCGATACTATTGCTGCTCTCAAGGAACCCCTGAATAAACTCACATCAATTGTCGCTGACATCAGTAAAAATCTCAACAATCCAAAAGTACTGGAGGAAAATTCGTCCGACATAAATACCACAGTATCGTCAATTCAGAAGGTAATAACAAAAATTCATGAAATATTACCGGACACTTTGGAGTATATCCGAGTACCCCTTGAATCTTTCGTCGCGAACTTGAGAAAAGTTAGCAGTATATCGGATCCGCAGGACGAACCTAGAAGAGGTGTTGAATTAATAAATCAAATTTGTGTAACTATCTCACAACTAGTTGATGAAATGGACTCATTGGGAAGAAAGACATATGAACCGTTCTCCCAGCAAACCGTCACTGCAATCGTTGAAGCTAATAAGGCGTTATCAATATGGTCTACTGATATGCAAAACATCGAAAAAGTGCTGAGTGATTCTTCCGAAGATATATCAGACCACCAATATAAAAATTTAACCAGACTGAATGAAGCACTGGAACAGTTAACAGTAGTGATAATGAGTTTTGAAAAAGCACAGAATAAACAAGAACTATTGCAAAAGTTCATTCCTGAAATGAAAACAGCCATTTTATTACTACAACAGAATATTGATTCAACTATTGGTGTTATGGTGGATTCAAAAGTTTTGGAGACAATAAAAAATTCTCTGGAATACGTCAAGAGCGCATTAGGTGATATCAATCCAGTTTTGAAGTCTACTGTCGAGATGAAGTCACGACAGGACCAAACTATCAAAAATATTATTGATATAATAGAGTCAATGAAAACTCATATCGAAGGCTTACAGACAACAGCTCAAGAACTAGGGCTACCAAGGGAGGGAATATTATTTATTGTTGAAATAGGTGAGCCTCTGTTGCCACTTTCAAATTCCCTTCAGAATATGAATGAAGCTTCGTACGAGGATGTAGAAGACAAACCTGTTCAACAATTCGAAGATTTGACAAAATTATCAGTGTATCTGCAGCAGTTATCATCTTTAATTATGAAGAGCAATGAAACCCTCAAAACAAAAACAAATTCAGACCAACTTCTACCGGAAATAATAGAATCTCTGTCTTTCGTGAAACAACATATCACAGAAATTGCATCCAGAACGTTATCAGAAAGAAGTCTTGTAATGCTGAATACTCCTCTCGAGACTTTAGCCCAAAAACTGGAATTTGTTGAAAGTATGATGAGCAAATATCATTCATCACGATCAAGAGAAGATACAATAATGAACGAACAATCTATAAGTAGTTCAAAAAATCTTGAAGAATCTTTGAAAACTTTCATCAAGAGTATAAAAATTATGAAGAGAAGAAATACTGAAATTTCTTCTCTTCTGAAACCTATCTTCAATGATTTCATCAGTATGGAACAACCATTATCATCAATGCTCGAAGAAATAATGAACGATAGTGTTGTGGTTAATGACAAAAACTTGATTGGGGACCTCAATGCAGTGTCATCGGTGATGAACGACATGAACAATTATGTTTCAACTTGGAAACAATATTCGAATGATATTGAAGCTGAAGATATTCACACCAACGTACTATCGAATGCTGAGAAATTAGAGACAGCAATTTGCCACTTCAATGAAGCACCTCCTTCATTGACATTCATATCCTCTCTCAAGCAAATAACTGTGTATTTGAGAGAAGTATCTGTTAAAGCAAAGAAGCTTGGAGAGTACAACTCCCTCGTTCAATCCGTTAAAGTATCTTTTTGTTCACTTTTCGAATATACCAAAACAATTTCGCACAATAAAGCAGCTGTGGACCTAGGATTCAGAGATTTCTGTTCAGTGTATGATTGTGCCAATGAAATCATCACAATTTTGAACAATCGAAAAATAGATTTCGATGCTGTTCTTTCCTTAACCAAAACAATCAAACCAATATCCAATGTACTGAGTATTTTCACATCATTCGACATGGCGAGTAGGTCTCAACTGAGCAGTAATGATAAATTACTGCTCGTGAAAAAACTCACAGAATTGAAGGAGGTTCTTCAGTCTATGATAGACACGCTTGTCAAATCCGATAGTAACGATCCTTTGAGGAAGCACTTGGGAACTTTTCTCCAAAAAACTGATTTGTATCTGACACAACTCCAGACGAAACACGAAGAACGGCATGATTTGTGTACAATTAAGCAGCTGAAAGCCCCTGTTGAACAAATATTGAAAGAATTGAAAGGGATGAAAACCAAAGATCTTGAGACTGTTAAGCTCCAAGGGTTGATTTCATTGAAACCGTCCATCTTAAAATTGGTAGAAGGTTTGACTATTATTGAAAAAGCAACTGTAGCTGAAATACCATCAATTCAAAGCAATCTATTGACGGAGTTGGAGAAACTAGTACCACTTCTCGAAGAACTATTGATCGAATTTGTAAAAATTAATTCTTTACTGGTGAAATCAGATATTGATACCGATCAGTATGAGCTTTTACGAATGATACTCTCGAAATTGAAGAACCAAATCGACAACATTCTCAACATTTCCATTGATAACAATCCGATTCGAAAAAATATTTTATTACCACTTGAGAATATATCGAAGAAAATCCAAAGTAAAATACTAGTTGAACTGAAATTGAGGCTAGATGAGAATAATACAAGGCTTTTGGAACCCTTTAACAGTGCAAGGAAGGAAATCGAGAAACTGAATTCCGATGTAGCAATTCTAACGCAAAAACCTCACAAGGTCGTGCATTCATTCATAGATATCATTAAACCGCTCACCAATATGGTAAATCACTTGGGAAGTGAAGATATAAAATCTTCCGTTGAGCTGACTAAAGACTTGGAAATAATATCGGCAGCTTTTCAAAAACCATTACAATCTTTATCGAGAGCTGCGAAAACTATCAATTCTGTACTCACTGATGCAGATATATTCCTCATAGAACTTCCAATGACTTGCGAAACTCTGAAAGCTGTGTTCAAATCCGTTGATTCCCTAACATCAAATGCAAGTGTCAGACAGCTGAGTATAACCCAAGAAATCGGACAACTATTAGTCGCTCTCGAAGGAGTAATACATGATTGTAATGAAGAGAGACTTGACAATAAATCTTTAATCAATCTCGAAAATGCTGTAATCGATATCAGCAGAGCTATAGAAAGGTCAGATGATGGTATACTGAAATATATACTTGATCCTTTGAATCAACTTCAATCCAATCTCAAACTGGCTAAGGAGATTGGTTTCAATACAAAAGACTTCTCCATCGAGTTTTTCAAAAAACTTAATAATATTGGTGATAAATTGATGGGACTCAGCTTATTCTTGAACGATGTCAAAGGTGATCCTGGAAGTTTGGAAATTATTGATGATTACGAAATACAGCTCCACTCAAGCCTGTATGATTTGAAAAAAGTGTTAGATGAAACGTCTCGTTCGATAGTTCTCAATGAAAAGATGGAGGTTATGTCGCAATCACTTGCTTTGTTTTCTGAAGAGTTACAGGTTCCTATAAACAAACTGGTAACAAAAATGAAAGAGAACCGGGATGACATGAAGTTTGTGAAAGAATTCAGGCAGATATGCGAACTTTTGAAAAAAAATACAGCTTGCGATGACAAACTGATTAACAGTTTCTCTCATAACCTGGGAATATTGGAGGGAAGTTTAAAGGACATTGAAGAGTATATAAGGACAAAAAGTGGTAACCGCGAAGAAGAAAAAACGAGATATGTTAATATCATAGATAGTTTCAAATCATGCAATGAAACGTTTCAGGAATTGAATGATAACCGCCCCAATGGTGCAGTAAACAAAATATTATTGCATCTGAAAGAATTGAATCGAACTATCGACAGTACAATTGAGATGATCGAGAAGAACATGATATTGAAACCCATGGTTGAACCTTTGAAGCTTTGTCAGAAGAGCTCATGTATGATAATAGAAGAGATGGAAACGAGAAAAATTCCAGATGGAAACGTGGATTCTGATAAGAAAATAGAAGAAAAATCATTTGAGGATACGATGGATATGATTGAACATGGCGGAAATGAAAAAGAAGAACCTACAAGTGAGAAGAAAATTGCTATCGAAGAAAAAGAAGTTAATGGAAAGAGTGAGTCAGGAGAGAAGAAGGAATTGAAGAAAATAAAAAATAAACAAGAGAAAGTAATTGAGCAAGAGAGCAATGAATCTAATGGAACACTCGAGAAGGTGGCTAAAGATGGGAAAATTGTGAAGGTGGGTTCTCCACGTAGAAAGAAATCGAATATGCTGAAAGTTGAGGAAAGTGCAAAGGAATTCCCACAACAAAAGACTGAAAATGATCAAGTGAGGGAGGAAAAATGCCAAGATATTTCTGAGGATACAAACAGCAAAGATACTCTCAAAGCTTCTGAAAATCGGAGTGAAAATGTATCGAATGTATCGAATGAAACACAGGAAGTTGATATGAACTCCAATGTACATGAAAAAGAAGCCGCGATATCAAAAAAGACAATGAGAGATGAAAGATATACAACAAAGGCAGGCACTATTCGAAAAGAATCCAAAGAGAAAACCAAACTTGATGATTCGAAAACTTCAATCAGAAGGGAACATGGAGATGATTCAATCAGCGAAGGAGAAACAAACAGTAGAAGGCAATATTCCTCAACTATTGAAACTCAACACATACCAGACGGTAAAATCAAAAATGATCAACCGGAAAGAATTCGTCCCTCAGATACCACCAAATCTAGTACCAATCTAGATCTGCTTTATGATAAGCCTTCCCTGTATCAAGGACCAAGACATACAGCCATCAAACCGATATTCTCCAGTGATTTAATCGATCTGTCCACTACTGTCGATACTAGTATAAAACTAACCTGTAGTGTGGTGGACGGTAATTCCATCAGTATAAAGTGGCTCAAGAATGGACAACCTTTGGTAGAGGGAAGCAACTCTCACACAGAATTTTCAAATAATGTGGCAAACCTGACGATAATGAGAACAAAAATTAGTGATACTGCGAAATACACATGTATAGCTGAGAATGCAGTGGGGTCGACTGAATCATCCGCCTATCTGAAGGTTACAGAAGACTTCAATATCCCTTCTGGACCACCAGTGTTCACGAGAAGCATGACTGAGCATTACAAGATTTCCAATGACGAATTAACTCTTGAATGTAGATTGAAAAGCGATTCAACACCAACCGTTAGATGGTTCAAAGACGGTACAGAATTGGGTGTAGGCCTAAGACATTCTCCGAACTATTCATCAGATGGAGTATGTAAATTAACCATCAGAAATCCCGATAAGAATGATAGTGGAAAATACACCTGTAGAGTCGAGACTGATTCATGGAATGACCAGATTTCCCATGACGTCAAATTCATCAATAAAAAGGAGTACATACACCAGAAAACGAAACAGAGAGAATTCCGTGAAAGCAGCACCTCAAGATTGGGTAGGCCATATTTTTCGGGGGTTCTGACCGACACCTTCGTTCCTAGCGGTGGTGTGATGGGTCTTCAAGTTGAGGTCAAAGGCAGACCCACAGAAGTATCTTGGTTCAAAGAGAGCACAAAGTTAGCCAATGCTTCATCCAAGCATAGAACTTTCGCGGAAAGGGGCATACACACCTTGATGATTTCCGATGTTGACCAGTACGAAGCTGGGAAGTATACTTGCAGGGCAACATATCCGCAAGGAAGAATCGAAACGTCGGCTTATGTTCAGGTGGTTCAACCTTCCACCATTCAGCATGGAAAGCCAGCAATGTTTCTGTCGAGGCCTGATAAGATATTGAATCTCGCCGAAGGAGAAGATATTGTGGTCTCCTTCAGAGTTACGGGTGAACCCAGACCTACAGGTGAGTGTGATGCTACAGTGAGAAAGTGAACATTCATATCTATATTTAATAAGATAATTTTAACGATCAAAGAACCAATCGCCAAATCATGATGTTGAGATATTTGAGTTTTCGTGTTTCGATCAAATAAGAGCCCATGGGTGATGGCAATGAATTGATTGTTCTTATTGGATTGAGTAAATAGCGGTATAATAAACACACATATAGTTAATACTGTTCAATAGATCAATGGAGTTTGATAAATAATAATAATAATAATAATAAAAATTTATTAACCATTTTTGGTACAACCAGGTACATATGGTAGGTCAGAAAATATAAAGGAATGAAAAATTAGACAAAAAGGGGACAAAAGCACCATTAACAATATTTGAATAAATATTTCAACGTCAAATTTTACATATAGAATTATACAAAGTACACAACATTAAATAAATAATCAAAAAGTATCATTTATATACTCCTGCACAGTATAGTAGCACCTGTCAATTAATAATGATTTGACCCTATTAAAGAAGATGTTATCACTTCGAGAATTTATTATATGAGTCGGCAATTTGTTGTAGAGAGACACAACATTGTAGACTGGGGAGTTTTTGAACTTGGCGGTTTTATGACTTGGCAACCGCAACTGTCCTCCGAATCTTGTACTATATGTATGTGTTGATGCAATCTTTTCGAAGTACTCGAGGTTGTTTCTAGCGAATTTTACACATTTGAGAATATAAGTACATGGAACTGTTAGAAGTTTTTCACTAATGAAAACCGGTTTGCAACTCTCGCGAAAATCCATGTCGAATATAAGTCTCAAAATACGCTTTTGGCCCACAAAAACTCTATTCAGATCTGAACCGTTTCCCCACGCCATTATGTTGAGTGAAATGTGAGAAAATGCCATGGCAATTTTATTTTGGTTATACTTCATTACTTTTAATAATCATTAGCTGAAAAAGGAGCAAGGCACTTCGTTCCATTTCCAGAGCAACATACATACCAATCAGAAACTTGAACTCGGTGGAAAATCGGTTTTTAAAACAGTAGGTAACCAAGTCATGTTAAGAATGAATCAAAAGATATATTCTCTAATCAATTGCTTCCGGATGAGGGTCCACAGAATTTTAACTTCAGATACTCAACTCAAAACATTTATTTTGGGGTACAAGCTCTTCTGCTGAAAGAGTGTGTATTCTTCAGAAGAGAGCCGTCAGAATTGTAGCTGGAATAGGATGGAGGGACTCATGTAGAGAAGTTTTAAAAAAACATGGAATACTCACAGTTGCCGGTTTGTATATCTATGAGTTATGTAGTTATGTTTACATGAACAAACATATTCTAACCATTCATTTATCCATGTATGTATGCATATATAGTGTAATATTTTAATTTCTAATGTTAAAATGTTTTCTTTATTAACGAATAATTAATGTGTATTGTTCAACTATTTAATGTTTAGTATGTACTGTAAGGGAGTTCGCCCCCTTTTTTTAATGTGTTTTTTTTGACGTCTTTCTTGTTATTGTATGAAAATATTGTGAGAAATAGTTTTATACTTTTGAACAGGAAAAATAAATACTACTACTACTACTACTTCATCATAAGCGTACGTACCTGAAGCGAAGTGGTGTTTTTCATCTGATATTTTTTGTCCTCTGGATAATATTTTGCACTAATACGATTTTATTTTGATTGCACAAAATGAAGAAATGTAGCAGTTACCTACAGATACACATATCGGGTGTCGTTCCTTCATTCAAAATGAATATTTATTAAATTCAAGCAACGAAAAGGAATCTTTCGTCAATAGATGGCGCAGTATGTTCTGGAAGATATTGGCAATTTGTACAATGGTGCAAATTTAGAAACCTTATCCCAAGAAATCAGGTTCTTACAAAATGGCGCTTGGTTCTTTTGTACGTTATATTACGCAATCCAATTTATATATTATAAAAATTGTCGATAAACTCTAGTTGTTCCACTCTCAACGACATTGCACAATAATTATATAAAGAGCCATTTCTCTCACTGTTAAATTTATACCAGGTGACAACAAAATAAATGTACACGGCGTCTTTTGATATTGGGAATGAAATGATTGAAATCCAATTCAGGTTTGGCCAGAAAATAACTAGAGTAAAATATGTCAAATGAGACCTTATATATATTATTGAGACCAAATAAAAATGATCAGTGGTAGAAGTAAATGCTATTTATGATGTCTTTATATCAATCGCCCTCGACTGCGACTGAAGTCTTTCAGCAAGTAGGTTTTGTTACAACCCCCTACGCCATTCGTCAGGTCATTTTTATTCAAACCGCCCTAAGAGTCATTCCTCCCAAATTCAATATTGGGGCACTAGGTATATCGTTATTAATGATAGTACTCTCCAAACAAATCAATGAAGTGAGAAACAGAATACGGAATTCACACAGTTTTTAACGAAAACTTCTAGAATGTAAACATTTCATTCCTTTTTTTCATTTTCAACTTCAATTCCCTCGAAGTTATTCTATAAAGTAAAATGTTTTGAAATCTAACCTGCAACTTTACATATTTTTCTATGGAAAAAAATTCAACAAAAAATTTTAGAATATGAAAATTTTAGTTTTTTTTATTTTTCAACTTCGATTATCTCGAAAGTACTCTATAAATTAAAATGTTCTGAAATCTAACCTGCAACTTTACATATTTTTCTATGAAATAATTTTGAAAAAACCGTATGATATCTGTTCCAGTTGAAAAAAGTCTGAACAGTAAAAAGAAGTGCTTGGTATATTGAGGTTGTCTATAGAAAAATATAAATACTTCGAGGTTTGTTTTCGAAACATTGAGCCTTTGGAGAGAATTGAGATTGAAAATGAGATTTGGAAAAATATAAAATGTCTGTGAATTGATTGAGAATTTTAATCTCCGAAATTTTCCTCCTGTGTCTTTTGTTTCTCATTTGCTTCAACCGGAAGTTAGTTTCAAGTGTTTTATGGCAGAAAATATCAGCCTCAGTAAACCATACTCCTAAGGCAGATTCAAGCAAGCTAGCCCAACTTATGAATAACTCAACTTTTAAACTCAGAAAAATGAATCATCAGGATTGAATGAGGACATTCAGAATGCTTCCTGATTTAACTCGGAAATTCCCATGTTCTATCTTTCACTTATAATAATGAAAGTAATAAAATTCATTCAATTTATTAAATAAAAAGTGAAATAGAACAAAATACTTTTATGTAGGAAAAAAGTTGAATAATCTATATAATTATATTCTAAAATATATTATTTTGACGATAAAATATATTTTTTGAGATTGTGTTTGAACTTTTTAATCTTTTTAATAGTTTGAAGTGTATTTGGTAGTTTATTGTGATGGTTTGTTTCCTCATGAAAAATTGAATTCCTTCCGAATCTGGTATGTATGGAACGAACAATAAGTTGCTGAGCCTATCTAATGCCGTGAGAATGTGTAGTATTGATTTCATTAAAAAGTATTGCAGTGTTTCATCTTATGTTTCACACAATGAATAAAAGTACATGTTTTCAACAGGTATATAGAAGTAATTTCAGAAAGATTATGTGGCTTATACACAGTTAAGTTACTTATAAGTTGAGTTAGCCTGCTTGAATCCGCCTTTATTCCAATTCTTGAATTTATATTCCTACAAACAACTAAATGGCGCCGTATACAATGATTCCGTTGTCCCCCCACAAATTACACAAGCAAAACTTTTTTTGGTTTCAGAATTTTTTAGTTGATTTTTTGTATCAAGATTGGAACATATTTCCTTTTTTTGCTATCCGAAAAGTAGCAATTTTTGATAATTTATCGTAATTTCCGTGAGAATGTTATTTTCATTCCCACGTGACGATGTTGACCTCTGTGATGTTTATCGACTATCGATATAAATTCGGGTAATACTGAATTGAATAATTATAATCATTATAAATCGAACAAAACGGGCAGTGGGTTTTGAAGTTCATTTTCAATAGCCAACCCAACTATTCCAAAAATGGAATTTTATACCAGATGAATTTTTAGAATGTTTTTCTCTGAACCGTGATATTTTCCAGTAATATGGATGAAAGGTCTGAAAGATATCACAAATAGTATGAGATCGATGATGGAGAAATCAGATGATTATATGAGGCTTACTTTGAAGAGAGCAACCTCCGAAGATGTCGGGACATATTGCATCTTGGCGAAGAATCGATATGGCTGTGACAGAGCATTCTTCACAGTGCGTTTGAGAAACAGGGCCAGATCTGTTACCCCAACCAGGCCCACCAACCAAATATATCAAGAAAGATACTGCAGAGCAGGTAAAGTACATTCATCTCCAAAGTTTCAATTTAAGAGGTAGTCAGGAGGAAAGGGTCAAACTTTCTTTTTTTTGTGGAGAAATACTTATAACTTCTAAACAGCGTGTTTCTAAAAAATACATTTTTGTTTCCAAAGCCCCCTTCCAGATGGACGTTGAAGAAAAATTGACAATATAATTGATAAATTTTAATTTCACACTGCCGTACCTAGTCCTAATTTCAATGTTTCAATGATATCAAACTAAGTTGGGTTATACGTTTTTTTCTCTACCACTGGTCAGAACAGAAAATTCCAAAACTATCATGAAGAATGAGATTTAAAAAAAATATTCACTTGAGAAGTGACTAGTATGAATAATTGAAGATTCAAATTATTGATTCAAAAATACGAAAACAATTCCCATTTATATTGGACACTACTATATTCCATGAGTAATGAGTAGGTATTTACCTGGAGAAAAAAAAAATTATAACTGTCCAGCCCATAATGAGGAACGTGGTGGTCGAGCGGAACAATATGACAAAAAGTCACTATCAAATCAGCAAAATGTCTGTCGAGTTTATAGGTGGTCACTAGTACTAAATGGGTTCAAGATAAAACCTAAAACAGGTCGATTGCTATTATCAATTTGAAAATTTACAGTACGAAAATATTACTCTCTTCTTGCACCCCCTTTGAATTATAACATCCCCTCAAAAATTTCATATGAGCAAGGGGGTCGTCGGATAGTAATTCTCTGTTCAGCAATACCAAGTTTTTGAAATTCGGTGCGATTATAGCTGAGACAATTTGTTTTGAAAATGTGAAATTTTTGAAAAAAGCTTCATAATTCACAGTGTCAATATTTTTCAATTTTAATGACACAATTTTTCCTTTATGGTTGCACCAAATATGAAAAACTTAGTATTGCCGAACAGATAATGAAAATCCTCCTCTCATTTAAAATTTAAGGGATGATCATAATCAAAAAAGGGTGCAAGAAGGGAGTAATATTTTCGTACTGTAAATTGTCAAATTGACAATCGACCTGTTTCCGGTTTTTTAACGGATCATTACATAAACTAATTATGTCTGATTGAAATCATACTCGATGACTCACTCATAATAAGATCTCTAGATTTCATTATTTTTCAATGTTTTTCCCAGAGGTATTTGAAAGTAACTATAAATATTTAATTATAATATGTAACATCTTGATGAGAGTCAAAAATATTTAATTATAATATGTAACATCTTGATGAGAGTCAAAGTTTTGTGAGTTTGCCAAAAATTCTCCTACAATACAAATGCTAAAATTAGTCAGTATGATGTTTATAATCGCCGCGAAAAATACTTGAGATAACCCGAAGTGTCTAAAATTAAACAAAAACTGGATTCGCTATTCGAGCCCTAAAATGCGTATCATCGGTCCTGAGAGCACCAGGTGGCAATATGTCAACGAACTACCCCTAACTCAACTCAGGAATAAGTGGTGTTCTAGAAAATGTGTTATTTCTGATTCTCTCGATTATCTCGTCAAGTATCAAGGTACGATTCGTGGAAGACTGAGTGAAAGTCGTGTCGATATTATGAAGTTAAACAGTGTTACCCCCCTATCTAACTCGTTACTGGACTCTCGTTAGGAAACTCGCCAAGACACGTCGATTTTTCATTTCTACAATGTACATTTGAGTATGCATAGTTCACCCCTAATTTCATCCCTTAGTGGAGGGGAGCAACCCTTTCGAAAAATTTCAATAGCATGGGGTGGTAGCTCATTTGATAGGGGGTTTCATTGTCTATTCAACGTTGCAAAGGAATTAAAATTTGCAACATTTATTCAAGAGTTATGATTGATTGAGAATAACGACAATTAACGTGTTAAATTGACCATTCATCAACACCCAAAGACACCTACAAAAACGTGCAGTTAATATCTACGCAAATGTCAAATACGTCCCACGTGACGTCTGAACCAAAACCGGTATTATAAGGGGCGAATTTTTAATTCCAAGGGTGAGTGCGCTACGTTAATTATCGTTATTCTCAAACAATTATGTAGCTAATTTCAATTCCTCTGCACGGTTGCATAGAAAATAAAACACCCTCAAATGTGCTATCACTCACCTCCCCATAATATTTAGAATTTTCGACAAGGTGGCTCCCCTCGAGTAAGGGTTGAAATTAGGGGTGAACTATTCATACAAAAATGTAAGTAACCATAAATATTTTTTTCCTAACACGAGTTAGGCGATTTTCCTAACAAGAGTCCAGTAACGAGTTAAATAGAGGGGTAACACTTATGATGTGTACTGTATATCACTATTTTATTTGTTCACTATGTTATCATATGTTTTGTTGTATTTATTCATTATAAGTTCGAAAAAACACTATTTCCAGCACAACAGATTAATTTGTCATTTGACAAATCACAGCGAATTTCTCAATCAAAGGAATGGCGCCTTAAACAACTTGTTTTCGTCCTTTCTGAAAGCTCTGACTTTCCTGGTACATGGGTTCCATCATTCAAAGTGTTAGTCATCTTGGTGATGATATTTTAGAATTGAATCTCAGTAGGTCAATCACTATATAGCACGCCACTTATATCAAAGGTCGTCAAATGACAAGAATCCAAAGATTTAGTGTTTAACATCAGCAAATTTGACAAAATACACCAATTTATAGAGCGCATCATGAGTACGAGGTTTTTTTTCGGTTGTTGTTGTTCTAAAATTCTTCATTTTTGTTAACCAGCTGACGAACGTCAAACCTTGAAACTTGTGCGAGCAAAGGATTAATATTAATTTTTGTAATAAAGATAACTCAGATGAAAGGATTTTTGGATCGGGGATTGAATCCCAAGTGAACCAAGGTTAAATCGTTTGAATGTGTGTAAAAATATTGATTTTCAAAATATGAATTGAGTATATATAAATCCGATGAAATCTCGAGACCGAAGGTCGAGGGAGTTCATCTTAAATTATCAAATAAGAATGCATTTGATGGAAAGCATAATTTTGAAATTATAGAAGCAAGTATTTTGGTCTATTGAGCCTGGTGTGGTAGGGATATAAAATATATTGAGATTATCAGTCCAAAAAACGCTACAAACAAAAATGTCAGCAATTCAGTCGGTAAAACAGGTCTGCTGCAATTAATCGGTGTGAAACTCATAAATAAAAGCTTCCCGATCTTCCGCATTGAGGAAAATAATCGGGGTTCAAATCCCGAGTTTAATATGTTACTAGAGGAGCCCACGATGCTATATCGGGATTTACTCGAGCGTCATAAAGACCTTTTGGGTTGCGAAGCTTTGATGAGAAGAAAAAAAAATCATATAATGTATAAGCAATACATTATTTAATTCATCGGTGGGGGAAGCGGCTATAGATTTTCAAAAACAAAAAAATATATATTGCATGTACATACTCGAGCGCGTCTGATATTATTATCATCTATGTCCTACATATTTTTAAAAATGTACCTATGTTTATCTAATTGTTTTCATAATGGGGGTGGTCGTACATGAGGGTTGAAAATGGAAAAAAAATCTCGAGCGCGTCAGATTTTCTGAGGAGATATTAAATGAACTTAAAAAAAAGCTCTCATGTAATAATCTGGCGGTTTGGATGTGACGCAGACTCACGGCCGTTATTAGCATGTGAAAAAAAATCGTCATTTTGAAATACACAAGCGCGTCAGATTAAGATAGATATGGTTCATCTTTATGCGCTAGACGTTGCATAATCTGACGATTATCTGGAGGGATTCGCCTATTCTGACGATTTGAATTTTTTTATTGCTGTAAATAATTTATAACACTGTGCATGATAGACTTTATTTAATGCAGACTCTATTGAAAGTTCGAAATTATCATATGATGTTCGGGATTTTCGGAGAACCGGTTTTCTCCTACGATATTCTAAAATATTTATACATTTTTGTGATGTTTCTAATGTAAACTCAATTGTTTTTTGCAAAGTAGTTCCACCAAAAAAAACATACCTTATATTAATACCACTCATAGTGAATATTCAGAAACTTTAATTCACATAACTTATATTAAAATTACTTAGCGAGCAAAAACGTTGGATATTCGTTGTAAACAATATCATGCCACGAAGGAGTCTATGTGATCAGCTGTCATGGCAACAGAAACCAGAGTGGGGACGGAGTGAGAGAGCAATAGATAGAGAAAGATTGTGAGAGAAATAGAAACGCAGAAAGGGGAATATAGGCATCACGTAGCTGCACGAATTAAATTTTATTGATGAATTTTTATTATTTCGGTTTGTGGAAATCCTCAGATTATTTATTTTTTTTTTTGTAATTCTTGAATTATTCCCTTCAAAATAAAAGACACGCTCGAGAATGTCGAGATGACGTTTTTTTACAACTTTGTAGCCGTCCTCCTCCTTTAAGTCACTCTCGAATTGTCAGATTAGTGGAACATACACGTTTCAGGCTGTAACTAATTCACCCTACCTTAATCTGACGCGCTCGAGAATTTCAGATGATCTTTTTTTTTACTAATCTGATCGTTTATCCTTGAAGTGCGGCCACATATATAGGGCTCATATATGGTGGAAGTACTTAACCGGGTACAAGGTATCCCCCTGTATATTAATCTGCCGCGCTTTAGTAAATCCCGAAATCTCCGCTTGGGCTCCTCTATTATCAAAAACGAAAGCGTTTTCCTATAAGCAAAATTCTGGAAATTATGGAAATGAACGCATTTTGGTCGACTGAGCTTGGTGTAGGAGTGATAAATGTTGAGATTATTCCCAGAAAGGGCCAGATTTCTAATACAAGGATATGAGTTATGTTTCAGATAGATGAAAGAAACGAGAGGGTGCGCGTGAGTGATGTTTGACACTGATGAGGATGGAAACTGTTGGTTATTTTTATCTGATAGATATCTTGCATTGAAAAACCGCTCCTTAGTGAAACAACGGTTATCTTTCAGATGTTCCTAGCCGCATTCCTGGCGAACCAGTGGTTACAGACTCCGGCAGAAATTGGCTCAGTCTATCCTGGGAGAAACCAGACCAAGGCGGCACTACCCCTATATTGGCATACCGCGTCGATGCATGGGAACGGGGTGGTGAAGGAGCTAGGTATGTTGTACCGATGAATGAAGAGTGAAGATTTTCAGAACAAACTTATGAACAGGAAAAATATATTGTTTAACGAGCAAGGAATGATGATCATAATAGTTGTACACTATGCTTTTTCTGATAACGAAATGATTTAACATATAACACGAACTTCAAAATTTTCAACTGGGTACTAGGTAATGAATAACTAAAACTCAAATTGCTAGAAATTTGACATAAGATGGGAGACCTGATTTATTGTGTAATGAATAACTACAACTGTTACACAATGAAGACATTGTTTCATCAGGTGAGGTAATGAAATTGAAGACATACTACAACTGTAACACAATGAAGTCTAGAAACTTTTTTTTTTGTGTGATGAATTATTTTTTCTACAAACGTCAGTAAAAGTATAATTTTTGACGCATGCTGTCAGTGTCTAAAATGCCATTTTATGACACTGGTGTTAAAAGTAAATCAGTTTTAGCACTAGTGCTAAAAGTGATCTATTTGTAGAGAAAATATAAAAACATAATTCAAAATGAAGTGTTTATTCAATTGAACGTACAATTGGTGAAACTACAATTATGATAAGAAACTCCATGGCCAGTCTCATTGGTAGATGTAACAGAATTTCTTTTGGTGAAGCTTGTACCAGGGCAGAGAACAATATTATCCGCCGAAGTTTTGGACAGAATTTGATCCGCAATGTTCTGTTTCCTTTGTAACGAGTCTTCTATATAATCCTCTACTAGTGTACTGGACGTCCATCCACCGTGTCTTTTAATTGTAGTAAGACTAGCACCAGAGTCCGCCAACAAACTTGCTGAGGAACGTCGGAAACAATGTCCAGTATAAAGATGGGAATCAGGCATATTCAGAAATTCAGCAATTTGGCAGACATCTTACCAAATGTGTTGATTCCAACTGGAGTCCTGACACATTTATTTTTAATGCATTTTATAAAAACTCTTGAACGATTAATATCCCCTGGACGAAAGGCTATGTACTTTTTATAGTAGTTCATAAACAATGTACCACTACAAGGTGCGTGGCACACTAGTTTTTTGTCTGGTTTATGCATAACTAGTGAAACACCGGAATCCTCGATTTTATTTAATGTCAAATCGCACAGTTCCTCTCGACGACAGGCTCCAAAAACAACAAAAATCGCAGCAACTTCCTGCGTTAGATATATTTCATCCGGGGCTTCTGCCAGAAATTTGTCGATTTTTTCCCTTGTCAATACTTTTGACTTTTTCGGTCGATATCCTTCACCCTTTCGCTTCAAAAAAGCCACAAGCTTGTAATAGCTGCTTGTGTCATGATTATTTATGTTCATCATCGACTTCAACATAAAGTAATTCGACCAAAGCGTTGACGATTTCCATATCTTGGACTTTTCTTCAAAGTTGGCAAGAAGCACTTTCTCACTGGCCTCCTTGCCACTGACATTTTTCTGATCACACCATTTCAAGAAACGATCGTATGAAAACTCGTACTATCGCTTTGACTTACTAGGCAAGAATTCAAATTTCAATTTCCGGCGGTAGAAATTCATTTGCTGGATCACTTTCCATCGAGGAACGAAGAAACGAGGAAGAATAATTCGTGATTTATTGACGTTAGTTGTCAACAAAGACAAATCAACAAATTCTGTTCTTGATTACCCTGGCAAATTGTTTCATGAATAGATTGGATGAAATTGGATTCGAAACTGATAATCTCGAGGCTATTATTTCATCAATGTATATTATTAATGTAAAAGGTATGCGATAATTTGGACTTTTAATGGTGTTTGTAGAAAAAATAGTGCATGATATACCTGCTAAAAGTGATATTTTATTTTGTTTAGAGGGATGGAACACTTCGCCTTCAGCGTCGTGTCCCAAACTTTCCTTCTCACAAAATAAAATATCACTTTTAGCAATTTTATCTTAAGTAACTATTCTGGAATTTTCTCTTCTCCAAATCAAAAAATAGAAAATAATGTAATCTCTATTTTTTGATTCGGAGAAGAAAAAACACAAAAAATAATCCATCAAACAATAATTAAGTCATTGTGTTATCAGATGAAGAAATGAAATTGAAGGCATAAATCCATTGTTTTGTGTTACTGCCGTAGAAAAATAATGAATTTATTTTCCACCATACTCATGTCTCACTTCAACTTCAATTAACCCTGTATCGTTTCGCCATATTTGAAAATTGTATTTGAAATTGTATTTCTTCCATTCGACACTCGTTTTGCTTACAAGTTTTAGGATCTTCAGGAGAAAAACATTCATACTGAAGACACATTTCATGATTAATAACTATTTGTATCTTCCAATCTGAGGTAGTGCACTTTAATCAACTAATTAACAACACGTTTGTTGCTGAATTAATTAGAGTAATTTATAGACGAAATCCTGTTCGGACTCGAAATAATTGTTTTCCTACGACCACATAGGAAAGTAACACATATCACACTCTCCACTACCATGGAAAGTGATCTTTATTCTCACTCGAGCGGAAAGTGTTTTCGGCACGGCTGTCAATAAGCCGTCAAACCCGTGAATCCTGTGAGATTTACAGACCTAATTATAAATTGCCCTTCCTTTTTTGTATACATTCACATAAAAACTAAACAAAGCTAATTATTATTAGAAAATTAACAAAAAAAAGTGTTGACGTCGTAAATCGAACCCACAACCTTGCGGTTATCTTACCGGGTACTCTACCAACTGAGCCAATTCAGTTTCAATTTCAATTGAAATAACGTTACAGACATGTAATTATACCTCTTGAGTCGATTAACGTTAATCTAATTATCTATCTAATTTCTTGCGTTTTTTTTCAACAAAATTCAGCTATTTCGCAACGAAAGCTTGACACTGTTAAATGATTGTAAATTCATGTGCACTTTTCATAGAAACAATATTCGAACATAGACTGTCACAAATAAAACGTAAGATTAGTCGAGCAACTCAATATATACGGTCTGATATTTACATACCGTTCAATAAAGTAGGTGGTCGTAGGAAAAATAGTGTAGGTAATACTTGTACGAAAGTAAAATGTCACTTTCCACACCAGTAAAGTACCATTGCAGATAGTAGTTCGTTCCAAATAAATTAGTGATTTTCATTAGATATCAATCACCCTAACACCTAACAGATATTACTTGCACTCGACGCATGTTTCGCTAACAAGGCTAGCACCTTCAGGAAAAGAACGTTAATTTAATTAGAATTATCAATAGACGAAGTCCTGGCCCACAGATAATAGACCAGGCGGAAGTGACAGATTTTTTTGGAACAATTTTTCACAGTCTGCTTTTGTAATAAGAAATACTTGAATTTGAAACAAATCATAATCTGCAAAAAACTTACGCGCTGCGTGGTACTTCATGCCTAACCCAGAATTTGTTTATTATAGAACACGCTGTATACTTCCAAAGAGTATGCCTCATAAATTTTTGTTGTTCTCACGAGACTAAATACAGTTGTAATTGGCGTACTGTGAAAACTTGGTTTTCATTAAATTTTATCGCAATAAATTCGGGTAATTTGTAAATCACTTTGTATCATTTGAAACAGTAAAAGGCTTCCATCCAAATTCTTGTTGAACTTGATGAACGCAAATTATGGGTTTCACATGAAGTACAACTCAGCGCGTACATTTTTTTGTGGATCACGATTTGTTTCATCTTTGATTATTTCCTTTTTCAAAGGCATACTGTGAAAAATTGGTTCAAATCATCTGTTACTGTCGCCCGGTCTATATAGTCGAAGTCACCACCGCTTCCATGTGATATTCCAAAAATGAACAATTTGTTCAGGCCAGCCTCAACTCACCTACACTGTAGGTTGACGGACTAACACCTATTAGAAAACAACTACTTCCCTGGCTAATACCACGAAGGGCATTGGATAACATCCAACAGGTGTTAGTGCGGGATTCTTCACAGAAGAAATTCCACATATGCTCTTGGCGATACAACTACCAGAATTGTTTTTCAATCATTGGGACGGAACACCCGCAGACCGGTTTCGGGCTATTTTGCCTCTCGTCAGTGCAAGGCAGTGCCATCATCAACATAAGTCGATGACTTCCCATAATGACTTCCCAAATGATATTCGAGTAGAGTATCTTCCCTAGACCTAGGCTGATACAAACAATTAGCAAAATAGCCGTTGCTGCGCCATCTGCCCGTAGACTAGGTACTAACCAAGAGCATATCCGCATGGACCCAATTCCTAGTACAATGAAAATACGAATAATGCAAATATTCATGGGCATGCTTGAAGACTGGCTTCAAATCAAATATTCTAAAAATGAAAAATTTGTTCAGGCCAGCCTCAACTCACCTACACTGTAGGTTGACGTTATTAGAAAACAACTACTCCCCTGGCTAATACCACGAAGGGCATTGGATTACATCCAATTTGATTGAAAATCAATTCTGGTAGTTGTATCGCCAAGAGCATATGTGGAATTTCTTCTGTGAAGAATCCCGCACTAACACCTATTGGATGTTATCCAATGCCCTTCGTGGTATTAGCCAGGGAAGTAGTTGTTTTCTAATAGGTGTTAGTCCGTCAACCTACAGTGTAGGTGAGTTGAGGCTGGCCTGAACAAATTGTTCGTTTTTAGACTATTTGATTTAAAGCCAGTCTTCAAGCATGCCCATGAATATTTACATGCTTCCAGTGAGTTTGACATTAGGCGGATATATGTCATCCAGTTCTACGAGCAGATGAAATAACATGTTTCACTCAACGCTCATATATAGGAAAGTTACGAAATGTCACGAGTTTATAGGCGAATGCTATTTTCAAATACACAACATGATTTCATTCACGAATAATCATGGTACTCATTATGTATGATTGGACTATATCACAATTGGTTGCATGATTACAAAGCGATATCTTTGAAGAGGCATTTTGTTCATAAGTTCATTTGGATTCCTATATAAATTGAACACTATACATTAGAAGACGTAGATAACATTCAAAGTATAATACAAGACTCAATCATTTTCTTGGCCTCGGAAAAAGATCCCTGAACGGCTGGTAAACCCAAATACTTTCCATTTCATATACGAGTAATTATCATACTCTGGCAAACTACTTCTTGCTGCATGAGGAACAGTCCCACTTATTTTTCAAAACGAAGGTATTCATTTCGGATTTTCACCAACAATACACATTGAATATCCACACTTTTTTTCAACTGACATTTAGTGTTGAACACCATAAAGTTAGATTTTCAATATACTCGAAAATTCATAGATCTTATTAGGGAGGCAGGTATTTTTTTGGCAATCTGTTGTTACCTACCAAACAGATACCAGAAACTGAAATCCACTTGCATATTACTATATAGTGGAACTTCACTTTAATCTCATTGACGCCCCGGTAATATGGAGGGATCGGTATGATGACATTTCGTAACCTTCCTCTCAAATACCAACGTTGGTTTCACTGAATATTTCCCTCATATATAAAATGTCCCATAAGAGCAATGCAATTATCGAAAACTTACAGCGGTAATTGCATTGTATTAAGTCACCATAACAACACATTTGAAACCGTATCGCTGGACGTCAGTAAACAACACAAATAAATGTCAGATAGACTTCAAAAATAGAAAAACATTTCGCGTTTAGGTGAGTACTCCATACAATCTATAGAGGAAAGTATAAATGAACAAAAAATAACATTTCCTTGAGAATTTCTTCATTCGTGAAATATTCCAATGAATTACATTCGTGCATAAAAATACCAGATGATTTTGCATTCAAGCGTGATATCTTATACAAATTGCATGCGGTTATTTTCATATTTTGTAGCACTTTCGCCAAAATATGAAAATAAACTCTTGCAATTTTTAGATATCACGCTTTCTTGCAAAATTATCGGTAATTTTTATGCACTCGTGCAATTATAACCGAAAATAATCCTGCTTCATCTGTCAGTGAAATTCAGAGCCTACTTTCGCTCAAAAATCCTTCGAGAAAATCTCTTCAATTCTATCCCAAATTTCCACAAATAATACTCGAAGCACCAGGTTATATAGGTTTTTCCAAATGAAATGCACACCACTGGTAACTTTCTTATTCTTTGTATACGGAATCGTTCAAATTGGCAAACTTTCGGTACTTTTTGCACCAAAAAAGATGCAAGAATAATAAAAAATCATCGCCTTTCTGACTTTTAGACTAGAAAACTCATGGGGTTACGGAATAAGCCACAGATATGAAATGGAAGTTGCTACCATAATTTTAATTAGTATTCGGAAAAATATTCTGCTCCATGACACGTTTCGCAAATCATATCAAGTTTATTGCCGCCCGAAACTGATGTTTTGTATCATTTACAGGTGGGTTGAACTTGGTGTGACCCCGTTGAATAATTTCGATGCCTTCAATCTGAAACCGGAATGCGAGTACCAATTCAGAGTCACTCCCAGAAACAGATACGGCTGGGGCGAGGGTGTACAGAGTAGTGCCATAGTTCTGGGAAAGCCCAGTACCTTACCAGAATTTATAGAAATACTACCTGGACAAATGAAGGCATTGATGGGATCAGATGTGGCTTTAGAATGCAAGGTTGGTAGTTCCAGTTCCCAATGACACATGCATTCGAAATACTTGTTGATTCAACATTCATCATATTTCGGTTGCCTATTTATTTATATCAATATTTTTCAGAGGGTTCTTAAGTAAAGAAAACGCCCCTTGAGTACAAATATCCATAGTCGAAAGTCTTCTCTATTCTGAAATAATTCAAAAACGACTCACGATAGGATGTATTTCTCGACATAAATTCATTGTATTATAGAAAATGCAATTTAACCAAGTTGTTTCTCTTACAATGACTGATATAGTAATGGTGTGTGTAAATTTTCAACACTTGGTATATGTATTTTATTTTGTTGATTGAAGGTGCAGTTTTTGAGATTCCTGGATTTTTTGTAATGAAATATCGCATCTAGAACAATGAAGTGTCTCTGTATGCTCTATTCAAACATTATACCACCCATACAATGAACTCTGAGTCAGAGATGTCAGATGTCAGTATTTGTAGAATCCTGTTGTTGAACAAAATTTACTCGCACTTGAAGGTCCTAATCACTATAATTACTAAGTTGTCACCTGAGCTATTGCATTGCGTTACACATGTAGCGGTTTTGTTAGCTTCTTTCAGGTGAAAATCTTTCGAGAATTGCCCATACATATGTTTTCTTTTTTTGGACCTTTCATCTAATGATGCATTATATACTTAAGCTTAGATTAATCACTACTGGTCCAGTAAATGAAGGGACGAACCTGTGAATAAGTCTATGAGTTCTTCACTTATGGCTCAATTTGTAGGTCGTCACAGATGTTTTCAAAGGACCCAAAACTTAACACGATTGCGTTCATGGCAATGGCCGAAAATGGCCCCCCAAACCCAGAAAAAAGGGGTTTCTCGCCAATATCTGGCTAAATATACGAATTAGAGAATTTTCGTTCATACAAAAATTAAAGATCGTCTCATTATCTACAAAAATGACTCCCATCATTTTTTCCGAAAACTCCACAGTTTTCGAGATAAAGGGACCCAAAACTCTCTTAATTTCAGCTGCCGCTTTCTCTATAGGAATTCTGTTGTCTATGCATTCGCTTGGAGGCGGGCGGACAAATTGTTTCATAACTCAGGCAAAAACTGACATTTATCAATGATTCAAAGTTCAAGATAATGAGAAAACCCGTAGCTATCATTCCATGTATTTCGAAGTTCTTTCTTATTTGGCAAAAAGATTTAATGAGCTGTGAAAATTTTTTCCGCACCATTTCGACACTGTTTCATCAATTTGTTTACATTTTTTTCAAAAATAGTCTTCTATCGGAAATTTTCCTTTATAATGGGTCCTTTGAGGGTCTTGAATGATCTCTGAATTTCTTTTTGTACTTTCCCCGCGTTCTAATAAATGATCCATTTGTCTATTTACATTTTTCATGCGATTTCGGAGTTATGTAGAATCTGCGGAATAACCGCGAATCAATTGGGTATAACAGGCACTTCACAACTCGTTTCCACTGAAATGGTTGTCAAAATGCAGAAAGTGAATCGAAATTATCTACTGTCCAGATGGACAGATACATTCTGATCATTATCTAAATGACTGCAGTGAAATACCTTCACTATCAGCTCAATGCCAGAGTCGATTGTGCTGCCTCAATAGTTGTTGATTTTTCCCATGATATCATCGAAAGATTTCAACATCCTTACAGATAGATCTAAAAAAAATAATAAAAGCATGAATTCTATTTCTGGTACGTTACGATCAATTGGAATCATCTCCCACGTGTAATAACAAGGATAATATCATGAAAGAATATGAAAGATAGTGAAGAGATCGAGTAGCTCGATTTTGTATTACTGAAGCAGAGTTTATTAATTGGAATGCTTTTCAAAATAAGACACTTCGTTTCTCTGAAAATTTGAAGAATATTTATCTTAGTCTTATTCATTCACAACTACATTATCTCATTTCTGTCTGGGGTACTGCAAGTATATCTATAATGGAACCTCTCAAAACTTCACAAAACAAAACAATCAAGTGTATTTACAAATTATCTTATTCAGAATCGACATCTGATTTATACAAGCCAAACAAATTATTGGACATTAATTCTCTCCATAAACTCAAAATCAGCTGTTTCATCCATTCTATCAGAAATAATACTAAAAAATCTAATCTTATTTTCAACGAAATTTGTCATATTCACAATCACTCTACAAGACAGAAAAATTTGTTGACAATGAATAAAATTCAATCAGATATTGGCAAAAAATCAATATGTCATTGTGTTGTCATGATATATAAATTCAATTCCAAATGAAATAAAAAAATATCGATCGACAATAAAATTCAAGCAGAGTTTGAAAAAGGTTTCATTCAGCTTATAGCTATTAAAAAAAGCATTTTCTTACACTTATTGTTTTTTTTACTTTCAATTTTTCTTTATTTGTTTATTTTCACTTCCTTTGCTCAATTGCCCCCTTGCGTAGAGCAATTTCAGTTTTGACTGTATGGTCGTTGTTAAAAATTTATGTTTTTTTTCCATTTCCAATACTTATGATTTTGTGCTTATAATTATTCCCTAATTATAAACATGTAATGTTACTTGGGATAATAAATAGAAACACAGTATTCACGTCTGCTCACCAGCATCCGTCAATAGCCTTACTTTGAATGAGAGTTTTCTCTCGTCATTCTATTATCTATTGATGCACATGTTTGATAATTCTTTTCAATATCAACAATCAATAATAAATTATATAAACACTTCATCCACCTTTATGGAACTTTCCTGATGGCTGGAATTTATGTTCAACTTCTCAAAAATTGTTCTGTAAACATTTTCCATCAGTCGATTTTTTCAATGAGTTGTTTCTTCATTTAGGAATATATTATCCATTCTTTGTAGGTTCGTGGCGATCCTAATCCCACGATTCGATGGTTGAAAGACTCCCGTGAACTCTTTGCTGAAGACGATGACCGATACAACATGACTCAAGAGCACGGCACTTGTTCCTTAACCATAAAAAATCTCCAAGAAACCGATACTGGTCGCTTCATGTGTGAGGCTACCAATAAAGTTGGCAGGGTGTCTACTTTCGCCAGGCTTTCTGTTGTGAAAGACCCGAAGATACTGTCTGCCGATGCAAGATTGAAACTGTAAGTTTTCTCTTGAATTTTCAAATGAGTCGTTGAACGACAACTGTGTTATTTCAGAGGAATATCTGAATTCTGTGAAACTCAGGAACTACCACCTCAATTCACTATGAGACTCAGAGATAGAAGAGTTCAGATGACGTATCCAGTGAGGTTGACTTGTCAGATCGCAGGTTGTCCAGAACCTACTGTCAAATGGTTCAAAGATGGTCAGGAAATTCTTGCAGATGGTAAGTAGTTGTACAGGACTGCAATTTATCAGTCCGTTGGTGACAATTCTATAGTTTAACAATATTTATGTTTATTTCTTATCTGAAAAATGGAACCATCTAATGATTATAATAGTATTAACCTCCAAAATTACACTTCAAACTTAGATATTCCCACGATTCACGAGATAATATAAAAAAATGAACACTTCGAATGTTGGAAAGGAGACATATTCCACTTTGTTTTTGGACAAAAACATAATCGAACCATACTTTTACTTCACTTTTACTGAAGACAACTTGATGCTGATTTACTATATTCAACTTTGTTCTCTAGCTCGACATGTATTTTCCACCGACGACAATTTCCAAACGCTGGAAATAAGCAAAACTCACCTGGATGATACGGGTACCTACAGCATAACTGCCCAAAATAGTTTCGGGTCGGTCTCCTGTAAATGCAATCTCGCCGTGGACAAAGGCATCAAGGCCTACATCTCTCCAGAATTCTCCAATTGGCTGGAACCTTCTTCCTCAACAGTACCGGAGGGTGGAGAATTGAGAATAACTGGTAGAGTGGAGGCTTATCCCAGAGTAGGACTCATGTGGTACAAAGATGGGGTAAGTAGTTCGGTTATCACTTCAGATTTCTAATTCCAAAAAAAGCATATCAGAGTATACTGATCACTTATAACTGGGATATATACTATGTTTTCATTATGAGAAATGTCATTCTCAAAACTCCCTTCTCTCCACAAAAACCAGTTATGTTCCCTAGCATTTCGCATTCAACCTCAACCTCAGTTTCGAATATGATTTTCTATTATAGATTCGACTGAGACCTTCCAGACGATCTGTTATGACACTATCATACGATGGAACCTTGGAGTTGTCCATTCCTAGTCTGACAAAAAAAGATGCAGGAGTATACACCTGCATTGCCAGCAACGAAATAGGACGAGCAGAAAGTAGCGCTAGGGTTGAAGTAACTGATAAATGCACATCACCGCAAGAGAAACCTCCAATTATTCGAACTGACATTCCGTAAGTGTTAAGCTGACTCCACTTAGTTTTCATCTATTTCCTTCACCTGGGCTACTCACAGCGACGATGTTACCAATATACATAAGTTTCCGTCTTTCCATTGCTTCATTCCAAACATGTATCTGTTCCAAATATGTTTATAGCTGATTGTAACTTTCATAGCAGACCTATTTTTTTCTTTTCAGATATTCCAAAGAACCTAAATTCCTCAAAAAACCAAGATCAACAGAAGCTCTTGAAGGAGATGATATCACCATCCTTTGTGAAGTGATCGGTGACCCAAAACCAGAGGTCATGTGGCTTCGAGATTTCCTGAAGGTAAGATTATTGTGCAGAACATCTGAACATATTTGATATTATGTTTTTTATTGTTCGAAAGTAAGCTATACATTTATCGAACATCCATTTTAAAATCATATTATTGGTATCATCACTAGATAGTTATAGCTGAATCTGGAATGGAACTAAAACTCATCTTGGGACTTCGGGTCATAACTATGGCAAGATTTTTTCACTCTTCCTTTTAAAAGGAGTGGACTGCACTCAGTTTGCTTTTAGTTTCCTCATTTATGGCCAGATGACGAGATATGACGGCTCATTTGCTCGTTGTCGGCTTCAGCTTTTCTCGAGGAATGATATTCGTGCAGGAGAGAATTTTTTAATTTTGGTAAATCGACGAGTTTACTCATTGGTGGGAACTAGTTTGTACTGACGAGAGCCCAATAGCCTGAACCCCGTTGCAAGTCTGTCTGTCCAATGAGTTGCTTATACGGGAATGTTTCCTGTGAAGAAAATTGCATTGAAATATAAATCCGAGAAGTGTCAGCCCATCGATCAACTATTTTTGTAGTTAGTACTAATCTGAAGGATTCGTGAAAAGACGATTCCACTTGGGACTTTTGACGTTATCAGTGACGGCAACGCATGAAACAAAAGCCATATCTGTCGCGTCGCAACCCTTACTGTCGAAAAATCAGAAAATCAACCGATATATTCAGCATCCATCAGGAAGAGTATTTTCAGGACATTAACATATACGGAACTGCTGAGCAAAAATATCGCGCTACGTGAATTCGTTGTTTTATCATGACATTCACCAATACAGAAAATATATCAAATCCAGGCAATTATCAAGATTATCATGCAAATTGTCACTCTGTAAAACATAATGAGAATATGAGTTTAGAAATTACACATCTTCAATATTTCCTTCTAATCAACTCTCTAAGGAATGTCATTTGATAGTTCATGAATAACCATTAGAGAATTACGTACGATACAAAATTAATAATATCAGATAAATTTCTTGGATTATATGCAATTTAAGTAAATTTGTTATTACCTATACTTATACGGTTAGAGTGCTAATGAGTTGATAATAGTATATTATTCAACGATCATGTAATGATGGTTATTAATACATGAACATTAACCGGGATAAAGAACGAGCCAAAAGTGAGTTTTGTATGTTATATGCGAGTTTATTAAAAACCATTACATGGGAGCACACTTTTTTTCTAGACCCGGTAAATGAAGAAGAACTATAAGTATTGTATTAATATTTGTATTGAACACAATAGTGGTAATTGACCGTATTTCTTTGAAAAATACTACAAAATTAAAGATTGAATTCATTGAAAAAATAGTTGATGAAATAAAAATGACAAAATTATTTTATATATCCTAACAATAAGAAAGTGAGAAAAGAAAAAATTAAAGAAAAATAACGGATGCTCGAGAGTAGTTTCGAACCCGCCCCTAATGCTGCGGTCTAGACCACTGATTCCTCAAGTGGTCCAGGTGGACCCCCAGGGGTTCCTGGGAGACGGGGGTCTATTTTGGCGCGATCAAATAGTGGGAGTTCACAATTCGTAAGAGGAGGTCCACAAAAATGTATATGGTTTCGATAGTGAAGAACTAAAATGGGGGCTTGACTTCACTTTAATATAATAAGCAGATCAAATTTTGTGTGCTTGGAATGTTCCATGAACTTGTTTGATTCTTCACCAATGTTTCCCGAATTTCGAAAAGAAAAGTGATCGATGTTAAGGTTTACCAGTGTTGGAAAAAGTGACCAACTTTACTTTTTTGTCATCCACTCACAGCACATTCAATTAATTTGATTAATTAACCAATCAATTATCGCTTTGTTTTCGAAACGTGTCAGTTTTTGAATGGAATCTGTTTCTCATATTTGATATTACTTCTTTCATTGAAATGAACAATATAACTCATTTCTATAACAAACAGTGAATAGTCAACATTTACACTTACACCAATATCAATTAACTCTACCAGTACCGCTTCAGTCTGCTTCTGCAGCTGGGTATACCGACATCCTGTGCGAAATGTTGCCTACACACCTACGAAGAAAATCGGCAACTGTTCATCACAGATTCAAGCTACCCACCTATACCAAAACAGTTGTTTTGTCGGATAGGCTACATTATTTTCGGCATTTTTGCATAAGTGGAGAAATTCAGACATATCTCTGCAAAAATGGTGCCGTATGCAAAGTGTGCGATGATAAAATCTTACGAAGTGTCTACCTACTCATTCCAATTACCCATTGTCATCTTTACGACTTTCTCGTTCTCTAGAAATAATGAGAGACAGTTTTGTCTCAGTTTCCTATTCAGTTTATAGAAAAAATTAATGCGAAAGAAGATATAATAATTCTTGCCGTCCCTCATTATTGGAGAAGAGAATTGTGACCTTGATATGTCTCTTTATTTCGAAAAAAGTGTTTTTTCCAGACAAATGGAGTAATGATAAGTCGATGCTTGAGCCACTACCAGTATCTTTTGGAAAGAGTTTCTTCTATACCTATACGGAATGTTCTCTATACAGGGACGGTGGAACTACTTGTGTCAATCTATTTGAACGAACATTTCATACATACAAACGAAACTCCTACGAGTAAGGCGTCGGTTCTTATATAGATGCTATTCACTCATTTCATGATTTATTATTATTATTATCAAGTATAAGACACATGTAAAAATATGGTAATTATCAACTGTTACTTTTTTCAACTTGAGTCTCTGCATAACATAGATTTCCGGTATTTGTAGTCCACCACCACGCTTCCGGAGATAATCATGTAGAAGGTCAGGAGCTACTTTCCTTCGAAGAAGCTGCGCTACATTCTTCACGTTCAAAAAAATCAGTTTTTATAACTGAAGAACGCATCCATAGAAAACTGAGAATTCGCAAACGTACAATCCGGTAATCTATCTTCGTCTACGACGATCCATATTGCAAATTAATATCTCCATCCACTTTGTCACTGGAATGTTCCTACAAAAGCTTCTCGGGTAAACAATATTCGACCTCTTTGCCCCTTCTTAATGGCCACACAACTTCCAAATATCTTAATATACAGTGCTTTTCTTCAATGTCCCCTCCTCCCTTTTATATTTTGAAAGGGTCAACTCAAAAAAATTGAAATTTGGGATAATGAAATTGTTGCATAAATACTATATTGGAGTAAAATTGACATATAGGAATTTCAAGATGGCGCCACCTGGAAAAAAAACTATGGAAAGGGGGTTTCGTGATATATCATTCTGAAGCTCCTGATGAATACTTTACAACCCTAGAATATGAAGTCAATATCTCCACCTACTACAAAATGGCGGAACGTTTAATGACTACCTGAATACAAACATATTAATATCAATATTTCTAGAAATATCCGTTTGTTTTCTGCCATATAGCAATCCCAACAACCCGATAGGGTTTGATAGATTGCTTTTTGTTCATAAAATAAGAAAAAAAATATCAGTACGACAAAGAACATTAAATAATATATTTCATTCTGAAATGAACAGCTCATTTCCTCAGAGTTTGAAGTTGAGGGTCGATGTATTCGGGCAATTAATAAATGTTCCGCGATTTTGTAGTATATGAAGATTTTGGCGTCTTATTATAGGGTTGTAAAGTATTTGTCAGGAGCGTTCCCCATTTTCATAGATAATTCGTATTTGATTGCATTGACTTGAAGGAGAAAACATCAAAATGACATCCTCAAAATATATTTCCACAAGTCTACTTCACCTTCTTTAATTTTGTAGCTTGTGATTTATTATAGGCTCCTTTGTTTTCACCGAATATGAAAACAACCCAATTTCAAAAATAATATGCCAAATCATATTTTACAGTAAAATAAGTATTTCTTCATCAATTCATCATTATTGAGTTGACTTTTGTTATTTATAATATTGCCCATATCTTGAATTCCCGAAATAATTATGTTTCACATGCCTAATTTTTTTATTTCTATAAACATGCTTGTAAACAACAAACTTTTTTCTATTTGTCACCTAGTAAATTTCGATCTTCCAATGAAGGAATTCTAAAATATTCCACCCTCTTTTGGATAACTCCTGACCAGAGAATACTTTACTAAACACATGATAAAATCGAATTCAGACTCCACGTCATTTCTCTCAATCGTAATTCAAAGGTTACTTTCAGCTATTTCCATATTGAATTTGATGATCAGTTCGTTATAATACAATCAAGATAAACAAATCGAAACATCACGCTGACCTTTCTTCACAAAATAATCTGTAGATATTCTCGAACAGTTATAATAGGGGAGCGCAAGCGGGGATTTCGGGATTTACTAAAGCGCGCCAGATTGATATACAGGGGGATACCTTGTACCCGGTTAAGTACTTCCACCATATATGGCCGTCCTTCATGGATGAAGGATCAGATTAGTAAAAAAAATTGATCATCTGAAATTCTCGAGCGCGTCAGATTGAGGTAGGGTGAGTTAGTTACATTCTGAATCGTTTATATTCCACTATCTAACAATTCGAGAGTGACCTAAAGAAGGAGGAGGGCTACAAAGTTGTAAAAAAACGTCATCTCGACATTCTCGAGCGTGGCTAATTTCATTGGGAATAATTCAGGAATTGCAAAAAATATATAATCTGATGATTTCCGCAAGCCGAAATAATAAAAATTCATCGATAAAGCTTGATGCGTGCAGCTACGTGTTGCCTGTTTTCCACTCTCCACGTTTCTATTTCTCTCTCACTCTTTCTGTATCTCTCTCACTCTTTCTGTATCTATTGCTTTCTCACAGTTGATCGCACAGACTCGTTGGTGGCATGATATTGTTTACAACGAATATCCAACGTTTTAAAATCTTAAAAATTTAATTGCTTATAATTATTCTCTTATGAAAACAAGTATTCTATTAAAAAAAGCATACACTTTTTTTATTTGAATGCTTTTTCCTGAGAATTTCAATTAATTCAATGAATGAAAAAAAAAATAAAAAAAAATTAAATTGGCAGAATAGGCGAATCCCTCCAGATAATAGTCAGATTATTAGACTGCAACGTCTCGGGCGTAAAGATGAATCATATATATCTTAATCTGAAGCGCTTGTGTATTTCAAAATGACGATTTTTTTTACATTCTAATAACGGTGCGAGTCTGCGTCACATCCAAACCGTCAGATTATTATATAAGAGTTTTTTTGGGTTCACTTAACATCCCCTCAGAAAATCTGACGAGCTCGAGATATTTTTTTTTTCATTTCCAACCCTAACGTACGACCACCACATTAAGAGATTAACATGCGTACATTTTCAAAAATATGTAGGGCATAGATGATATCAATATCTGACGCGCACGAGTATGCCCATGCAACCTTTTTTTTACATTTGGGAAAGTCTATAGCCGTTCCCCCCACCGATGAAAAGGTATACCTCTTATTGAATTTTTTTCTTTTTCTTCGCAACCCAATAGGTCTCTATGACGCTCGAGTAAATCCCGATTTAGTATCGTTGGCTCTCCTACTATTATTATTGGCAATCATACACGAACGCAGTAATGCCGCAATTCCAATATTTCATCATTCATTATAAGTACGAACACGAATTTCCATATAAGTCTGAAATGCAGTTTACACAATATATTATGAGGTCTGACATGACTCATTGATCACTTGACGTATCTACCGACGAAAGACACAGACACACACTCCTACAACAACGCGAAGATCTAAATTTGGATTGAAGACATGCAGATATCCTGCGATGTCTGTCAATTCTTTCGATTGACTTTCATCGAATCGATCAGGAAATACCAGTGCTGTGGTCGAAGTTATGACCACCCCCCATTGTCTGCAAACACATACAAATTAATTATGGCAAGCACGTATGGAATTCGAGGTAGGTATCTTTGGAATAAATAAACACAAGATTCCGAATCTGGCCATTGATTTTGCTGATTAGGCGACACTTCATCTATGATATTATTTCTCGTTTAGAAGAGATACAGTGAAGGGGTTTGTGGCTATTCACATACCGCGAAATTAAAATTATGCCTTTCCTCCCTCGAAGAGTTCGATGCCCGACGTGAAAAGGTATGTATTTAGTTTTTTATACTCCATGTAAGTTCGTCATTTGTTCGATGTCCTAAAAATTATAATGCCTGCATAGAACAACTGCAGAAAGTGAAAATATATTCGGCTATATAATGAAATATCATTTAGGATCCAATTCATACATCTCTGTTTCAGTCCTATAACCTTGAATGACAGTTAAATATTCTAAATGAACAATTTATTCAGGTCAGCCTCAACTCACCTACACTGTAGGTTGACGGACTAACCCCTATAAGAAAACAACTAATCCCTTGGCTAATACCACGAAGGGCATTGGATTACATCCAACAGGTGTTAGCGCAGGATTCTTCACAGAAGAAATTTCTACATATGCTCTAGGCGATACAACTGCCGGAACTAATTTTCAATTATTGGGATGGGACACACTTGCGAACCGGTTTCGGGCTATTTGACCTCTCGTCAGTGCAAGGCAGTGTTAGTTAGTTAGTACCTAGCCTACGGGCAGATGGCGCAGCAACGGCTATTTTGCTTGTTGTTTGTATCAGCATAGGTCTAGGAAAGATACTCTGTTCGAATATGACTTTTGATTATGGGAAGTCATCGACTTATGTTGATGATGGCACTGCCTTGCACTGACGAGAGGCCAAATAGCACGAAACCGGTTTGCAAGTGAGTCCCGTCCCAATAATTGAAAACTAGTTCTGACATAGGTTTTTCCTGGGGCTTACAAACTTCAAAATTTCAAAGTGAATGTTAATTCGTATGTTCTTGTATGTTCTTGATTCATGCAGTGTTCTTTGAACATAAATGTGTGAATCTGTATATAAAAAAAAACATAAACGTCTAAAATCAACTGTGTTTTCAGATGATATAAGGACTGAGTTTGAAACAGAGATGTATACGTTGGCTCTGAGTGTTGCGTCTTGGTAAATGCGTTTGTTGGCAATGCTTTGTTTTTTTGACAATTTTGGTAAAACAAACATAACAATTGTCATAATCTGTCGCGTTAATTACCCTTCTGAGTTGGTTTTCGAGTTCTAACGAGTTACAGCGAGGACGACTAGCAGGAAGATCTCCCTGAAGAGACAAAATTGAATCAATTGCATCTTCTTCCTGAAGAATGAAATTGGAAACAAATCTTGAAATAGCTCAGCTCGGCATTCAGCCTCAGTGTCAATAGACCGCGGGCATATCTGACAGTAAATCCAGCCTGCTGGACAAACAAACGGTTCTACAAATGCTTATTGTGGATTTGTGTCATATTTCAAAATATTTTTCCTCGGTAATAACTCAATTTTGAGCGATTGTGATATTTCAATCCACCGATTCCCTTCTATTTTCGACAATAGAACGAATATTAATCCTCTCGCTGTTGAGAGACGTGAATTGTGGGTTTAAGCAACTAGAAGAGTAGATTTAAGTACTGATAAGTTGAAATGAGCAACGGTATATTCATGCATTTTGTATCTCACAATTGCAATCATACTCTCATTGAATTACCATTGTTGTTATGGAAATACGATTTGTTTGTCTAGAAGGCTGATGCGCAATCGTTCTCTGATTTTTTGTGATGCCCTTCTTGAAAATAAACTGGATTCGCCCTTGTCATTTGTCAAAGACTGGAAATCCAAGATTATGGTGTAACCAATTTAAATTCGTCTGTTATGTTTCAATGCGCAGCGTTTTACACTCCGGTACACCCAGCAGCAACAACAAGTTTCAGACATGTTTCAAAGTAAGGGGATATGGTAACATGATTTGCAATAATGATACAGATTATTTGCTAGCAGATTTCAATTTTTGAGATTTTTTGATCGAAATGTGATCCACGATCTCTAATACAGGTGGGGGGCCTTTCTCCCAACTTTGTAGTAGTTATTTCCAATAGAATTTTCTGCATCAGCACATTCGAATTTTGCCAATGAACTAATCTGTAGTTGTGATTCCACCCCTGAAGAAAAAACTTTATGGATCGAGCTGTCCAAGGAATTATTGATTGCCTTCCTGCCTGCCTGCATTTAATTGCAGTCTTTTCTTTCCATGAGATTCAAACATAGATGAAATTTTTTCAGGAGAATGTTCTCACATTTCATAGGTCATGTTTTGTATATGAGATAAATTTGATTACGCAAGTAATTTATGATATAATCAACCAAGTTTGATTTTTGACAGCTACTCTTTCGTTCAAAAGCTAGCACACAGAAAACGAATATCAAGACATCAATCAAATAACACTAAATCGTTGAGTAATAACAGGACAGATGAATAGTTCGTTTGGTATGAGTGAACAGAAATTTATCAAACGGAAGCCCGCTGTATAAAACGCAGAGGTACAAGAATTTATTGTGTTGAAATCTAATGTGAATGAAATGCATTAGATCTATTGCAGAAACGTGAGTTTTCGAACCAAATGACGGCGTCGTGTACTTGCTTGTATGCAAATTGCTTTCTTTCAGCTAGATCTTTCAAATTGAATTACGTGATGGCTATTCATTCATTATTCAATCCGGTCAATTAAGCCTGTAGCCATTTATCATTTCGTGTAATAGTTTTTCAATCGGTGACACTGATTCATTATTCATCACAGTCTGCTCATAATGGCGTCGGCGATTGGAGAGACAGATTGCATGGATGGGCTGATTTTATATTCTGACTCAATTGCGAGTAATTCCATAAGAGTACTTCTTCTCATTATTATTATCATTGACTGGAATGAAACTACTCTCCTATCACTCTGATGAAATCATCTGGAAAGAATGTGAATATTTCAAATCCTCTAGTTTCCTGAACACTCGCCTAACTCAACTTTTTCCTTAATTGTTCTGTAGTATATGGTTCAAGCTTGTAAAGAACGCATTGAATCGAAACACTAACTCAATTTCAAAAATATAATCTGTAAAAAAAGTTTCAAATACATATTTTATCGAAAGGGTAAAATTTTTAAAATAAAAATTTAAACCTGTTGAATAATCTAAATTCAAAAAAAAGACAGGAACATGAACAACAAAAATAACTGTTGATCGAAAACAAACTGATAAAATTGGAATTATCAGAAACATATATGCAAATGAGCTAAAATGAAACTTAAAAAATGATGAGAGATATGTTTTTGTCTGTATACTAAACAAATTGATTAAATGATGGCGGCATTCAAACAACTCGAACAGAATGATTCCCATAGAGGAAAGTTTTTTCAATCTGATTTTGTGTTTCATCAGGTCCATCACAGCTCTATCATCTGGGCAAGAAGTCGAAATAGTTATGAACTTCTTTTTTACCCCGTTAGAGAATAAATCTCAATAAAATACGAAACAAGTCTCACATCAATTCTGTTGAAGAAATTTGGTGCAAAATTTGAAGTAGATTGATTTACGTTGGCCCTTACAAACTTTGACCCGGTTTTTTACCCGCTCATGAGTGGAATTCGGGAAACCCGTTCTTATCGGATGCCTACGTCATACAAATACCACACCCTCTAAGTTTTAGATCTCTACGATCAGTGGTTTAGGCTGTGCGTTTATGAACCCTTAAAATAACTTTCTACCCCTTTTCAACTCCATTAGGCGATTGATTTAAATAAAATAAGAAACACGACTTCCATCTATTCTGTTTAAGAGTGTTTATACAAAATTTGAAGTCTATTAGACCTAGAAATTACATTATCCTACACAAACTTGATAAACGATGAGTTTTGGAACCTTTGGTGTAAAAGTTGAATCTTTTCCTAGAGATTAATTACCCTAACACCAAACTGATATTTTTGCACTCGACGCGCGTTTCGATAACAAGGTCAGCATACGGTCAGCGATACGGTTCTCCTGTTCTATGGAACAAATTGGCAAGAAGTTACGAAAAAGGCGGAAAAAGGTTTATACCAAGTCAAATGTTGGATGGACTGTAATCTCCTGAGCTTGAACGAGAACAAGACCAAATTCATAACTTTCACAAACAGCCCTAAAGTACAACCCAATCTGAAATCAATTAAATTTCATGAGAGATGTGATCTGACCAACTGTGATTGCAAGAAGACAATTCAAAACACTTCAGAAATCAAATATCTGGGAATTATCATCAATGAAACGCTCAGATGGGACAAACATTCAGTATATTTGAATGGCAAACTTAGAAAACTGGTATTTGCATTTTATAAACTCAGAGATATTCTTCCAGAAAAAATTTTGAAAGTAGCCTATAAATCCTTAGTAGAATCTGTAATGTCCTATGGAATAATAGTATGGGGAGCTGCGTATACTAATCAGATAAATTGTTTGAAAGTCACCCAGAAATGGATTTTGAAAGTGATATTTAGAAAAAGTCGCAGATTTTCCACGGAACAGCTCTTTATAGAAAGTAAAATGCTCGACTTAACACATCTGTATATCTTTCATATTGCAAAATTCATGTACAAAAATAAAATGCAACACCAAGAAATTTCCCACAATCACAGTACAAGACAAAGAGGTCTCAAAAATTTAAATATTCCCCGTCCCAATTCTACCCTTTATAAGAAGTCGATAGCATTCAATGGCCCTAAAATGTATAATTATATCCCAGAGTCCATCAAAAATATTCATAGTTACAAACTGTTCTGCAAAAATCTACTGTCCTACATTTTCACGAACACAAGAGCTCTTGAGGTACTCATGCAATGAATGTCACTATTTATTATATTCTGCTATTTTCTCAGTTCTCCAATTTTTTATGCTGTTGGTTTAGTCTCTTAGCTTACTATCATATTATTATATCTATTATATTAATTAGTTTTATAATAATTATCTAGCAAATGTTCAACAACTATTAGATGAATAGTACTATTTAGGCACAAAACGATCTCATTCTGAGATCAGGTGCACCCAAATTTAAAAAAAAAAAATATAGTTCATAATACCAATGTAATGTAATGTAATTTACTTCAATATACAATGTTACGTCAATATACAATCTTCAGGAGAAGAAAATTGATACTCATCTATATCAATTTCGTTCTTAGCAACAGGTTTCAATAGAGTTAATAATATAAACAATGGAAGTCCGAACCAGTACCATTTTGTTATGAAGTGTTCATGCAAAATTTGAAGTATATTGGACCTTGAAATCACATGGTCCCGTACAAAATTTGATTCCGTTTTTCACCTCCTTAGGGGTGGAACTTTTGAAAATCCCTTCTCATCGGTTGCCTACGTCATACAAAGAACACATCCTCCAAGTTTCGATCAGTGGTTTAGGCTGTGCGTTGATTAACCCCCAAAATAAATTTCCATCCTTTAGGCAATTAATTTCAATAAAATACGAAACATGGCTTTCATCAATTATGTGTAAAAGAATTTTTATGCAAAATTCGAAGACATCACGTTGTCCCATACAGATTTGGCACACGTTTTCCACCCTCTCAGGATTGAAATTTCCGGAAACACGGTAAAAAGGGTTCTAAGCTACTTCCCCACCAATTATCAGCCGAATCGGTCAGCGATTTATGAGTTATAAATAATATAACAAACACGAAAGGGAAAACTATCTCCTGAACTCCTAAGGGCCGGGTATTCAATACGAGATTAATCTCCTTGTTATCTAATCCATCAGGTTCGCACACCAATCCAAGATTAACAGTAGGTTATATCGTTCAGTGCGATTGTAATCTCTTTTCTAGACTACAGTTATCTCAGGTTGGTGATGAAAAAGTCAAGATAAGAAGAAGATTATCAAAAAGATGACATGATAATGTATTTTCATGTTATACATGTAACCTAATTTGTAATAGTTTGACAGTATTATATATGGTTTGATCAGTTTGAATGTGTAGTAATTGATTTAAAAAAATTGAAATGGATTCGTCATACTCATCCAAAATGAAAAGAACGAAAAATTTCAAACCTGACAAGGAAAGAATTCTAGTTTCGTTGCTGAAGAAATATTAAGATATAAGAAGTGGAATCGAAGAAAACAGATGACGTCACAAATTCCGAGAAATTGAAACTTGGCAAACCATTGCTGAAGAATACGTGACTATTTGTGGTGATTTTTAATCTGTTACGACTCTGACAACAAAATTCAATAATCTAAAGAAAACAACCAAAAAGAAATTTGCAGAAAAAAAAATCGATTTGCCGTACTTAAGGAGGTCCATCTGAAGGATTTATAACGAAAATCTATACAGAAAATGAAATAAGGGGTATGTTAAGTAGATACTTCAAAAAGACGCACATCAAAACATGATGCTGACCATGATTATGAATATCACCATTGGCCAGGAGAACATGAAAACTCAGTTTGTTTCAGCTGACTGGCGCAACTATACAACTGCGAAATTACGGCAGTCAAAATCTGATGAATTGAATTGTTATATATGGCAAGGGCTTTCGGTGATGGGTCATATCACCATCTCCAGGTTTGAGAGCGCTTTCTACATGTGTGAATTAACATAGAACAAAGGAGACACAATTGCAATATGATTTTATATTGATGATAATCGTGTAGACTTATTCAAAATACAATTTCTCCTATGAATCTGCAATGCTTAAGGCGTTTTAATTATTGTCCAGGGAATTGGCGATCAGATATCTGATGTTTTCATCCATATTTGGTAAAGGTGTATGAATATTGTTGGCTATATTATGTAACACCTCTGTTGCAATAACGATTGCCCAAAGTTTATCGACTTTCATTCAAAGTCGTACTGCCAAAATAGAAAAACGGCGTTCCCAAACAACAAAAATCTAGGGGATAAAACCCCCCTTATTCGAAAAAAAATATCAAAATTTTAGGTTGGAGCATGTAATAAACTGAAATCGAGTTATTTCGAAGAAATGGTGATTTTTCGCTAAATTACGTATATGATTTTTTCTCTTCAATCTCAATTTTTACCAAAACTACGTACTTTCAATTGATGAAAAACTCAGAACTCATTATAAGAACATGAATGAAGTGAATTATAGAGTAACAAAGATTTTTTTCAAAGGAGGGGGGGAAAAGAGGATGACTTATTCACAATTTTTTTTCAACGAAAAGATAGGATTCAACATTATTTCCTTCATACCTCGGTCAGTTTTGATGCTAGAAACTTCTATGAGTAACAAAAATAAAGGATTTTTGAAGGACTTCAAAAAAGTTCCAATGACTTTTTTTTCGAAAAATGCATTAGTTTCTGGTTCTGTAGTGAAAACTTTCCATTTTTGTGTTTGAAAATACCAATCAACTTTCAACAAGCAATTATTCAGTTTGTAGTGGGTTTGCATATATCACAAATAAACGATCGTTTTCTCGAAAGCTATAATTTTGCCCGCCGCAGGTTTTTCGATTAAATGCATATTTTTCCAGTTATTCGCGAAAAAGGATCTGAAATCGTGTTTTTTTGCCTGAAAACCGACAATTTCACTCGCGAATAAGTCAAAAAGTATTGCTTTTCAGAAAAACCTTCATTGAAAAAAAGTGCTTAAAATAATTCAATCTCGATTTCCGCACTTATTTCCAATTAAAAAATTTTCAACCCCAGGGAGAAAGCAACCCTCGGCACAGGGTAGATTTTGGAAAAGAGGGTATGTAGATCCTGAATCCAAATTTCCATGCGAATCGGTGCTGTATGGGATAAATACACGGGAAAATGGTCATAGACTGGACTAAGAAGAATCCATCCAAAATATCTGCGTAATACTTTTCCTTCATCAACTCGTGAGCCAAGAACACGAAACATTCAGCATGTTCTGAATATTTCGTACCAGGCGCCAGATTATGTTGTCTTTCAAGCGAAAAACAAAACGATTGGAACGTGGATTTAAATCCTAATTGATATATTAATTACATTCTACGTGAATAACTGACTCTCGAAACGACCAAGCATCCAAATAACAACCTTCAATAATAAATATGAAACGCCTTCACGTACTGGGGTTTGAAAAATTTTCAACGACTATTAATGTCGACGTACTTTTACTTTGATTTACAGCGATCATAAATTTTAAAGACTATTGCGAACGGTTTTCTTCAAGTCCTCGTCTCTGTTGCGCCATAATAATAACAGGAATATATTTCATTTATTGGTCACAGATATTACACGAAGTACAATAAGAGATTCGTTACGACAGTCTCTGGAAAATGTTGAGGATTTTTGATGGCGATATACATTAACGAAATTGAATTCAAAAAGTTATTGTTCAGAGAGGTCGTAGGTGATTATTTTCGAGATAATCCTCGACTTTCACAATTTTATATTCTCCGAGTGTGTATGTTTTGCATGTGTTGACCAAAAATGGAAGCCATTCAAATATCCCGTTCTCACTTATTGCCAGCCGTGGAGAATTCCGAGAGTTTGTCTGAAATGATATTCCTTCATTCGTAGGTACAGGCAAAGAATATCTACATACTGAACGTATGTAGATATTCTTTGGTACAGGGCCTTCATTTGAACGAAATAACTCATTCAGAATGTTTATTGATTATTATACAGTGTGATAGTCAAAGAGCCCATTCGCCTTGATTTTTTAACAGGACCAGATACCAGGATTGGAAAAACTTTACACAAAGAGGCATCAGGCATTTTTTTTAGTTGTTTACCATAGAAATAGTCTATTATACACCTAGGAGGCTAAGGAGTGAGCTATTATACAGGGTGTTATTTGAGTACGTTGCTAAATTCAAAGGGATGATTCTTCGAGTAATTCTAAGACGAAAACTTCTTCTAGTTGTTTTTGGATTCCTAAACTACCACAGTCTGAAAAATACGAATTGATATCGAAATCTATACTAGTTAAGAAGGGCAGGTTTTAAACCCACCCCGATAAGTTGCTGCGATAATTCAAAAACAATCCCTTCTTCCTGGAACACGGTCAATTAGTCAGCAACGTTTCGTATAAGTATCTCAAATTTGACAAGCAAAAAACTACAAGAACTAATATTCATCAAAATTCTCATCACAGACGGTTCTGATACCAAATCCGCTCCCGTTTTCAAAATTCTCACAAATATACTCTTGTAGTTTCGTTTTTAGGTTCGTTTTCTGTAAATTTCAGAAATTAGAGTTTTGACATATGTCTTTCAAAAGTGACAGCTAGGCGCGATCCATATAAATATTGACACACACTAAACCAACTAGCATAACAGAAAATACAAAAAAATTGTATTTATCGAATCCCTTGTTTGTGCGATCAAAAATATATCGGTGAAACTTCCAGACCTCTAGAAGTGCGAAAGAGTGAACACAAAATATACATCAAGAGCAGACAGATTGGTGGTTCTAAATTATCAGAACACATTGTCTTGTCACTGCCGATGGAGATTATACAGGTGTATGGAATGACACTTAAATGATAATAAGAGAGAGAGTGCAATAGCAGGAGACGAACTAGCCACAAAAAAAGAACCTAAAAACCAGATGAAAATATTTGTGAGCGTTTTGAAAACGGAAGCGGATTTGGTTCCCGAAACGTCTACGATGAATACTTTGATGAATATTAGCTCTCGTATTTTTTTGGTAAGCAAATTTGATGTATACGAACAGTTGAAGACTAATTGAACGTGTTCCATTCAGAAGGTAAGGTACATTTGGGACATATTGGGAGATCATATTAATTATTCAACGAGAAAATTTGGAGAGAAAAATGTAGATGATCTTATTTATAGAGTGTTTATGAATAAATATCATCTCTGAATGTTCTACTCAACTGTCGATTATTTCATGAAAAATGTTTCTTGGAGTATCATTGATGAATTGCTTTAATGCTTCTTTGAATGATTCAAATTGTCGGATAGTTTTCAGATCGGGAGGAAGGAAGTTCATGAACTTTGGTCTCAAGTATAAAAAGTTTCTCTGTCTCACCGTATTCATATGATTCTGCCACAGCCCTCTAGATGAAGAAGGTCATTAAGGTAAATGTTGAATAGAATGGGCCCCAAAACAGTTCCTTGAGGGACTCCATATGTAATTGATCTAGTTACGCTAATACAATTGCCAATCCTGACTTTCTGTTTTCTGTCACTCAAGTAACTCTTGAGCAATTTATGAGTTGTACCTTTCAAACCTATATCTTCTCCAGAGTTTTTAGGAGTATGGAGTGGTCAACCGTATCGAAAGCCTTGGCGAGGTCAATGAAAATGCTAATTGATGGTTTGCTTTTGTCTAGAGATTCAGAAATTTTATTAGTATCAGTTCTGATTGCATCTTGTGTCGACAGTTTTTCTCTGAGGTCGAACTGAGATTTTGACAACAGTGAATGTTTCTCCAAAAAGCAATAAAGTCCCATTTCAATCAGTGTTTCTATAATTTTGGATACAATGCTGATAAGAGCTATAGGTCTGTAATTGACCATATCATTTTTGTTGCCGTTTTTATATATGGGGGTTACTACCGACAACTTCAGTGTTGAGGAAAATATTCCTAATGCGAATGATTTATTGGCTATGTTAACAAGAGGTTCTAAAATGAATTCTGATATCGTTTGTAGAGTTTCTGCTGTGAGATCGTCATTACCGGGGGATTTTTTCCTTTTCAATTTATTAATGGTTTCTATAATTTCATTTCGGTTGGTGGGTGATAGAAAAATACAATGACTGCTCAAATTCCTACGCTCTGTATATTCGTCACTGGAATCTATTTTTTCAGCTAGCTTCGGATCTATTGTGGAGGAGTACTTATTGAAAATTTCAGCTATTAATTGTGGATCACGTATCAACTGTTCATTTTTTTCAGAATTGTGTTTATTTGTTGCGAGTTACTTTTGTTGTATACTTCATTTATAGTTTTTGAATCGCTTTGATATTTTTTCGATTTCAGTTTTGTAGTAATCGTTTTTGGGTTTTCAACAAGTTTTGTTGAATTTTTCTTATATTTTACCTATTCTGATTTTAGCAGTTCATTATTGGGATCGATTTTCGATTTCGAATATATGTGCCAAGGATTAGGCAAATTCCGTATAAAAATGCAAATAACTGAAAAAAATGTTCAGAATGTGAAATTTGTTTCGTATTTCGTTGCAAACCTGTCAACAATCCGACACATCAATCTGATACGAATCTGCATTTCCATACCATTGCTTTCCAACCGCAGCGAATTATCTGGCCTTATATCATATAAATGTGACGCAACAGAAAAAAATCATTATGTATTGGAACTTCATATCGACCAGTTTCTAGCACATGTGGTCTGACAGTACCATAACGTCCGAACGAGGTCTCAAGACAATTTTGTAGAAGACGGTACGACCTCCATGCAATCAGTATTGATCCAGCTTCGATTGCGTTTGTTTCTTGAACATTACCGGTGTGATATTTCAGTTGAATTTACGCGATATTCAGGTGAACCGTTCGGAGAGTAATAGGAGTTTTGAATCGGTAAGGATAATTTTGGCTTCAACTTAATTTGAAATCTCATATAGGGTAATTCATAGTGCAGTATAAGAATATTTTTGAGGTGAAAATCCCACACCTCTTTTTTTTAACCGATAAGATGCATCAATTTTGACTAGTTGCCATGGCAACCGAAAAAAATTGATCCACACCCTTTGAATTATGTAAATATACCTGTGAATAATGCAAAATACATTCTCAACAAGTTAAGTGACCTAAAATTATGGAAGGGTGATAGACTGAACTAGTACCCTTCTAAGTTGAAGCATTCGGTGTAATTAAAATTGGTATTTTCTTTTCATGTAACAAAATAATATTGATATACCTACATAGAAATTTCTACGAAATTGCTTCATTTTCCTTGTAAAAATATATCTCTAACACCTTAAGATAATTTAAATTACCAAGAGGCGATAGACTTGGCTGGTACCCATCTGACTTTTAGCATTTGCTACAACTAAAGTTGATAGGTTTTTCTTATTCAACGAAATATGGTGAATATACCCATATATTTTTTTAAACTAGTAATTATTAAGCTTTCTGACAGAACCGATTGAACAAAAAACAGCAATACCCCCCTCCAACTGACAATCAGAGAATTTTATTTAAAATATCAGTTTGGAATAAAAATTTTTTTTCAAATTATGGTGTAAAATCGAGTAGTCTTGTGAATGAAGCATGAGATAGTCTTGAAATGTAAAATCAGCATGAATGGTGACAAGGGACCCATTCCATTCAGCCCTCTTTTCAATATATTGTAGAGAAAATGGTTGAGGCTTTCGCGGCCGAGGTTATTAGTATAACTACTGCTCTTCGGGCTTGAAGGCCGTCGTATTTTGGAATTTCTTCCTGACGTTTCGCTAGCGCGAGTGGCCAGCTTCTTCAGAGGCTTATTCATCTCCGATGACTAAACAGTTCGATTTCTCAAGGCGTATTTATATTGATGCAGGTAGTCTGGAGTGTTAATTACTTCTGTCGGGTTCGGGGAATAATCATCATTATTAGTTGCCGCACTACCTGCTGTGATTTCATTAGTTATTCTTGATTTCTTTAGAATCGGATTCCAAATTCTGTTTAGAGTCAACGTTTCTTCCTTTCTGTTAAAATTGTCCGCATGTTTTTGGATCTCTATTGCCTCCCGTACCAGTCGGCTATGGTAACCCTGGTTGGAGGCAATCAGTGTTGCATTTTCGAACAGAATCTTGTGGTCGCCCTCGCTCAATGCGTGTTCCGCCACCGCCGATTTGTCGGTTTGCCCCAGCCTGCAGTTCCTTTGATGCTCTTTGAGCCTTGTACCCATGGATCTTTTCGTGGTACCGATGTAAACCTTCCCACAGGTGCACGGTATGCGATAAACCCCTGCCGCTGACAGTGGGTCTCTTTTGTCTTTAACCGACCTGAGGCTTTGCTGGATCTTCTTGGTCGGCTTGAAAACTGTTTTTATGTTATATTTCCCCAAGAGTTTTCCAATTCTGTCAGTGACTCTCGGGATATATGGCAGATATGCATTCGCAACTACCTGAGAGTCATCCCTGTTATGAACCGTGGGACTCTTCGGTTTCATGGCCCTGTTGATCTCAGATACACTGTACCCATTCGACCTCAAGGTCACTTGAAGATGTTCCAGTTCCTGCTCTAGATGTTCTGGTTCACAAATCCTTCGAGCACGTTCAGTTAGGGTAGATATGACTCCTCTCTTTTGACTAGGATGGTGGTTCGATAGTGCGTGCAGGTACCTATCCGTGTGCGTGGGTTTTCGGTATACTTTGTGGGTTAGTCTAGCGCCACATCGTTCAATCAGAACATCTAAGAAGGCTATCTGCTGGTTCTGTTCGGTTTCCATGGTGAACTTGATGCTGGGGTGTTGAGCGTTTAGGTGGTCCAGAAAAAGGTTCAGAGCGTCCCTTCCATGTTTCCAGACGACGAAGGTGTCATCCACGTAGCGTAGCCACAAGGTCGGCTTCAAATCAAATCGACAATCAATCGACGCCTTTGATTTGAAGCCGACCTTGTGGCTACGCTACGTGGATGACACCTTCGTCGTCTGGAAACATGGAAGGGACGCTCTGAACCTTTTTCTGGACCACCTAAACGCTCAACACCCCAGCATCAAGTTCACCATGGAAACCGAACAGAACCAGCAGATAGCCTTCTTAGATGTTCTGATTGAACGATGTGGCGCTAGACTAACCCACAAAGTATACCGAAAACCCACGCACACGGATAGGTACCTGCACGCACTATCGAACCACCATCCTAGTCAAAAGAGAGGAGTCATATCTACCCTAACTGAACGTGCTCGAAGGATTTGTGAACCAGAACATCTAGAGCAGGAACTGGAACATCTTCAAGTGACCTTGAGGTCGAATGGGTACAGTGTATCTGAGATCAACAGGGCCATGAAACCGAAGAGTCCCACGGTTCATAACAGGGATGACTCTCAGGTAGTTGCGAATGCATATCTGCCATATATCCCGAGAGTCACTGACAGAATTGGAAAACTCTTGGGGAAATATAACATAAAAACAGTTTTCAAGCCGACCAAGAAGATCCAGCAAAGCCTCAGGTCGGTTAAAGACAAAAGAGACCCACTGTCAGCGGCAGGGGTTTATCGCATACCGTGCACCTGTGGGAAGGTTTACATCGGTACCACGAAAAGATCCATGGGTACAAGGCTCAAAGAGCATCAAAGGAACTGCAGGCTGGGGCAAACCGACAAATCGGCGGTGGCGGAACACGCATTGAGCGAGGGCGACCACAAGATTCTGTTCAAAAATGCAACACTGATTGCCTCCAACCAGGGTTACCATAGCCGACTGGTACGGGAGGCAATAGAGATCCAAAAACATGCGGACAATTTTAACAGAAAGGAAGAAACGTTGACTCTAAACAGAATTTGGAATCCGATTCTAAAGAAATCAAGAATAACTAATGAAATCACAGCAGGTAGTGCGGCAACTAATAATGATGATTATTCCCCGAACCCGACAGAAGTAATTAACACTCCAGACTACCTGCATCAATATAAATACGCCTTGAGAAATCGAACTGTTTAGTCATCGGAGATGAATAAGCCTCTGAAGAAGCTGGCCACTCGCGCTAGCGAAACGTCAGGAAGAAATTCCAAAATACGACGGCCTTCAAGCCCGAAGAGCAGTAGTTATACTATTGTAGAGAAAGTTATCAGAATAATCAACTTTGCAGGTAGTGACTGGAGTAGTTCATTATCGAGAAATTCCTTAGAATAATTACCAGTAACATACAATGTCCATATCGGACCAAAAAACTTTAGGTTCATAAACAACTGACCCTAGCTTTAGATTTTCTTCTCCTGAAGATGCTAACCTTGTTAGCGAAACGCGCGTCGAGTGCAAAAATATCAGTTTTGTGTTAGGGTATTTGATCTCTAAGAAAAGTTTCAACTTTTACACCAAACCGTCCAATCTCATCGTTTATCAACTCATGCTGATCAACACTTCCTTACCATAGTACATTTGTACCAGAAAGAATTCGGGAAGAATGTTTCAGCGAGATCACCAAAGTATCCAAGCAACACCGTTTTATCGATATGTTCTGAAGAGTTTTCTGCCATCCAGTTTAGTGATTTGTCATATTCTTTGCCGTAGACGTCCCTTGATTTCTTCGGAAGCAAGTTATGTGTTGTTTTCTCTGCTTTTCTCTGCAATTCTGGAATTTCAAATCTTTCCTGTACATATGAAAACAATATATATTTTTTTCCGATTGACAGCAAATATTGATTTTGCAGACACATAACTATCAGCAAAGTTTTACTTTTCCTGCCTAAGCAACTAAGTGGGGACTTTTCTCTCTAGGCAGCAAAAGTAATACATTGCTGATTGATTTGTGGCTGGAGGGGTAAGTACTCCTAAGTCGCTATCACTGTCCATAATCTTGTCAAACTATAATTACTATGAACATATACGTTTCCATAGCAACCAACAATTCCAACACTTGCGATTACGAGTATTTTAATAATTTGCAATAACAAAATTCTACATATATCATTATAAACAATTGGAGAAAAATCATATAAAATAAATATTCATGGGGATGCTTGAAGACTGGCTTTAAATCAAATATTCTAAAAATGAACAATTTGTCAGGCCAGCCTCAACTCACCTACACTGTAGATTGACGGACTAACACCTATTAGAAAACAACTACTCCCCTGGCTACTACCACGAAGGGCATTGGATTACATCCAACAGGTGTTAGTGTGGGATTCTTCACAGAAGAAATTCTTCATATGCTCTTGGCGATACACCACCAGAATTGTTCTTCAATTATTGGGACGGGACACACTTGCAGACCGATTTCGAGCTATTTGGCCACTCGTCACTGCAAGGCAGTGCCATCATCAACATAAGTCGATGACTTCCCATAATTAAAAATCATACTCGAGCAGAGTATCTTCCCTAGACCTAGGCTGATACAAACAACTAGCAAAATAGCCGTTGCTGCGCCATCTGCCCGTGGACTAGGTACTAACCAAGAGCATATCCGCATGGCCCCAATTCCTTGTACAAGGAAAATACGAATAAAACAAATATTCATGGGGATGCTTGAAGACTGGCTTTAAATCAAATATTCTAAAAATGAACAATTTGTTCAGGCCAGCCTCAACTCACCTACACTGTAGTTGTAGTTGTTTTCTAATAGGTGTTAGTCCGTCAACCTACAGTGTAGGTGAGTTGAGGCTGGCCTGAACAAATTGTTCATTTTTAGAATATTTGAAAAATTATATGTTCAACTCGGCAGCAAAGTACTCAGATTGACTGTCTTAGCTGAATTCCTATCAACCGCGGCAGTCAATGTACTACTTTGCTGCCTAGTAAAACAAATAACTATAGATGCTTCTTTAGCGTACAGAAAGTGGGCTTTTGCTGTGCCCGTGCACGGTGCTCTAGTCTCATTAGCTGCCTACATACATTTCATAATAAAATAATGTGTGAATGACAGTTATCGCAAATCGTTATCATATTTTCTTAGCAACAGGGTGAATAACGCTTTTTTGTGAAAATATATCGATATTTTTATTAGAAAATTCCAGTGAAAGATTCTGAATAACAATGACCATGGTGTGTAGTTTCAATATGAATTTGTTTTGTATTGCTACGACTGATACAAAAATTAACCACGACACTACTTCATTAAATTCAAAAAATTTTTCGGCCACATAGCCGACCTGCTTATACACTCTAAAACAGTCGAACAACAGTCAAACTGATATTATCAGTCCAGAATATTAAGGACTTTATGAACAATTAGCAGTAATTTCGGACATATTTGTGACAATTCAACGTTATTAATCGATTTCTTTCCAGAATAGACTTTGACTCTTCGATTCCTTTTGGACGACAGAGCCTCGTCTCTGCATTATGAAAACTGGAATAATTCTTTATTATTATCATAAGTCGGTAACACTAGGAATATATAAGTTCCAAATGATTTTTGTCGGTCCAATATGGACTTCGTTTATTAATTGGTGATAATTCTAATTAATTTTACAATTGATACTTTTGAGAGTATAGAAATAGCAATAATTCAAAATTTTTGTCTCTATTTATTATCGCCTTATTTTCCAAAATCTTCATCTTGAATTCAAAATAAACAACGTTTCAAAAAAACGTAGATATTGATATTTTAATGTAGTGAGAATGGACCCGCTATCTATGAGTACCCCGTTAAGAAATTATCGGGACTGAGTACAAAATATTGTTTGGAAAAAATTCTGGAAAAATCCCAGACAATGATTTTTACAACTGATTCGACTGTGTTGAATCAAGTTTTTTAGAGACACTGATATTACCAAATAGTTGAAGTGTCTCGAAAACAGCTGTTTAAAGGTACGGAAAACTTTTGTGAAAGTCCCCCACTGTAGAAATAAGAAATTGGATTATGCAATGGAAAAAATGCCCGCAAGTGACCTACATAATCTGGGCAATGAATCAGATAACTTTTTGAAGATTTCGCATATTTGTGACAACACAACGATGTTCCTTTTGGACGACAGAGCCTCATCCTCAGTCACGAAACGATTTGGTTCTGCATTGGAAGAAATTTCCAAAGGACTATTATGGGATTCCGACTCAGTCAATAGACTGGTTGAATTTACAGTGTGGTCCTTAGCGCATCTATCTCAATCACTCTGGAACTGCTTTCGGTTTCACATGTTTGGATTTTGGATAACTTGAACTGAATGTATATTTACCGAAGCCATCTGAGAAAGCACCCGACTCTGTAGAGAGTGCATCTGATAATCTACCGAACCTTGTATAAACTGCAGGCTCACCATCAGCATAGCGAGCAATTTCTTTTGATTCACACATTCGTAATGATTTTGGTAAACTCACGTCGTATCCAGAATATCTATCAGTGCCATTTCCATCTCCGTATGTGAAAGGAAAGACTTTGTAGAGATCAATTACCCTAATTCCAAACTGATATCATTTGCACTCGACGCTCGTTCCACTAACAAGGTTTCTAGGAGAAGAAAATTGATACAGAATATGAATCCTTGGGTACATTTCACAATATGACCTTCTGCAGGACCACTGCAAAGGTTTTTTTGGTCCAGTATCGACTTCGTTCGTTGATTATTTACCATTCTTACTAAATTCACAACAATAAACCGAATAGCGACCTTGTTTTAGTCTGCTTGATGCATTCGAGAGTCTAGAAATAGCAAAATTTGAAATAGTACATTTGATGACAAAGGGTATGTTTCTTTGATTCCGCTAACCAGTCCCTTTTCGAAAAATTGCCTAGAATGATTAATAATGAACAGACGGAGTCCATATCGGACCAAGAGAAATATTTGCAGGAAGTTCTTGCATTACCCTGAATTGTAAAACATTTAAATAACTAACATGCATCAAATGCAAATGTATCAGTTTCAAAGCTAGGGTAATTGATATCTTGTCAAAGTTTGCACCCATATGTATATTTTTCATTTCATCTTGTCTTTTCTAATCGAATGCAAAATTCATAATTCATTTTATCTCCTCTGAAACCAAATAATTTCCCTTGCAATTACTTATTTTCGGACCGAAAAACGGAAAGGTGGCATGCAGTCTGTCAATTTTGATATTTTGCTGAAACTAAAAAAATATGTATTTCTTGAAGAGAAGGTTTTTACGATCTGTGTCCTAATTTCACTAGCATGATGTGGAGATCGAAAAATGAAAGGCGAAATATAACAAAACATTGCCTTCTAGTAAAGAGGTGTATAATTCTCTTCAAATCCTAAAATTCTGGGTCTGAATTATGAAAACTGGATTAATTCGTCTATTAAAATCATACAATTCGATAACACTGGATATATATAGTATAACTACTTTTCTTAGGGCTTGAAGGCCGTCGTTCTTTGGATTTTCTTCCTGACGTTTCGCTAGCGCGAGTGGCCAGCTTCTTCAGAGGCTTACTCATTTCCGATGACTCTAGTAGTTATACTGGATATATAATTCTTCAATCTATATTGTAAAATGGAATAGCAGAAAAAATAAAGAGTAATCAAAAGTTTCCAGCCTTGATTATTCGACATTTTTCTTGCTGCGCTATTGAGTAAAGATTAAAACATATATAATTATTGTAAACATTGAAATTTCCTGATGTGTATTGGAGACTTGACGAAGTGAAAAAATTTCAAGATAAATTTGTTTTATCAGTAAATCTTTTTTAAAAATTCCTCTAACGTTTTTCGTTTTCGACTCGTACGCGAACAACTCACCCACGTTTTGTTGTCTGCTGTTTTGTTAATGGCTTCCGAATTTGCTCACGGATAGCTAAAATTGTTTTTTGCACACTTCTTTTCTCATCATTCCGAATGCAATGGGCCTAGATTATATTTTTGCCTTTTCTTGCTTTATTTATCATTAACTAGACCAACCACTTCAAACGGGAAACAAGGCTCGTCTGATTCGCAAGAATACGCCACATATTTTAACCTTATTTTGGACAAAACGTACGGTACCTTCAATTTATTGGAGCATGCTCGCTTCTCCATTGGCATTTCACTTCCATAAAACATCAACTTATTAATTAATGCTACCAATCTTGGAATAATTATTTCTACTTGGGTGGTTCGCTTGCCTCAAAATTTATTTGCCGTATTTGTATTGTTTTCTGGTCGAACGCACCTGTTACAAGTAGCTTATTAAACGCCTGCATTTTGATTGAGACCTTTTTGATAAATCACGTATCTGGAAAGGCGAGATAATATATCGGGTGAGTAGGCATGAGCCAGTTTCTCATTTAGGTCGAAGAAAAAGGAACATAAAATCAATTTCCTGAGTCAGCGGAAACAAGAATATTAATATTTTGTTTGAATTGTTGGTGAACAATTCTGATTAATCAACATTTTTATGATAAACTTGAATATGCTCAGATTCTTTACAAAATGAATAGATATTGAACATATTTAGACTCCTTTTATTAACAAATATTTCCGTCAACTACTTTGAGTGATATTTTTACAATAATGGAGAGTTGTGTGCGACAAAACATTCATTGGGATAACATTTCATTCTGAAACCCATACAAGCTTGTTTTACTCGGGAAAGAAATCCACTGAACTCATCTGGTCGAATTTGAGCATATTTGCTCTGACTGAATTGACATTTCGATGATACATACATTCACATGACTACTAAACCGAACCTTTCGTAATGATATTTATCTACACCCGTACTCTAATAATACACTTATATGCCCACAAACTGTTTTATGATGAAATCCATTACGATACAGATTTTCAATCAATAGAAACCCATTCTTTTTCAATCAAGCATGATGAGCATGCTCTGCATTTGACGTTTGTCGAGTCAAAATCGGTATATGTATTGAATTCTTGAAGAATATAGCCAAACTTCGATAATAATTACAAAATATCTGATACCAGCGATATGGGAAAATCTCCTTCGACACCTTCACCGGCAGACATACATTGAGAATGATTAAATTTTTCAAAATTTTTTTAAAATTAAAATTTTCTGAGCTCTCCGTAGGCGAACGGTCTAAGGCGCTGTGATTATATTAGCTAGTTGGACTAGTTGGGAGAGACATGGGTTCGATTCCGGCCTTGAGTAATCTTTTTTGTAAATTTTTGATCTTCTCATCGTTATATTTCTCAAAGTAATACCATTATTTACAATTCTTCAGAAGAATTCGTTTAATTATCATTGTGTGAAATACAAATATAAATATAATATTTGCAGTTCTTGACTATTTGTCGGGTGTAGATAAAATAGCGTATGCAACTCTCATGTAATCGTTATTACATGATCGTTGCATAATATACTATTATAAGAACATGATTATTTTCGTGGATTGATGAAAGTTTGGAAAACGTGATTTTTGGCTTTTTAATAGTCATGTGAATGTTTTTGTCATCGAATGTTGATTTGATCAGAACTCAGCACCAAGTCGACTTTTTCAAAAATGTTTGGTATTCCTAGTGGGGAAGTTTATCCATTCATATGGCCACTGATGAGCATATGAATGAGATCAAGAGATATTGTTCACTGAGCGAAACAAGCTTGTCTGGGTTGTTCGAGAGATATTATCCCAAAAAAAGTTTTTTTTTCTGCAAACTACCCTCTATTCGTGTGGAAATATCCTATAAATGATGTATGTTTGGGTACAGTTTCAAGTGCTTGGTAAACAAATTGTGCGAAATGAGTGACTTCTATATGTGTTTCAGCACCTGCGCCATATAGGCAGAAGAGTAGCTGTTTTAAATAAACAAACAACAAACTGTTCTTACTTGTAGCATCCAATAGAGAAAGTTCTTCAGAAAACGGGTTGTTTTTGCTTCTCTGAATGTTGAATGTTCCTAATTGGCCATTACGGTTCTTGTTGATATAAAAATACCGTATTTGCAAATAACGTTGTAATTGGACGGTTTCGAGCAATACACTAAAAATTTGGAATTCATGCAGAACTAAAAGATAATTATTGGTTACCAAGTTGATTGAGTTAATTACTTAATTTGCAAGTAGAACAGCTCGATTTCATTAATCAATGCAGAGAATGTGTTTTGTTGAATGTCGATGCATTCAAAGAGGAGGCATTATTTTTTCAGTGTTACTCTAGAAATTAATCAACTGGAAAAAAGTTGGCTGTAGCCTTGTTAAAACTAAAGGCCTGTTTATCAATTGCATTATAAGAAAAGGTAATCTCACTGTTTCGAAGCCTTTTCAAATAACATAAAAAAAAACAAAAATCTAATATTTCAGATTTCCTTCAGGGATATTGGGTTAGGTTAGGTCAAAATGCTGCCTTCTCTGAAGTGCCTGATCAAATCGTATCAAGGTGCCCCAACGATCACAACGGTTTGTAGCCTATTTAAAAAAGTGAAATGGTTGTAAGAAAGTGGCAAAAATAAAATTTGATCTGAAACCCAAATACCTAACTGATTCATGTTCTATTTCTTGACCTGCTACATATCAATTATGAACCGTACAGCCTATGAGTCACTATCTACAATTTAGGATCTACACTATAGTGAGTCCTTAATAATTCAAGTTTGATTCTCACATGCTTATTTCGTGGAAAGAAAAAAATAATGTCACATATTTTTGTTTTTCTCTCAATGAACAATATGAATGATGCATATGTATTAACAGAAAGTGTTCGCTTATTCCTTGATATCATTTCTGCCATGGAAGTTTCGCAATAAGTTTATGTTGATTTGGAGAGAAAAAGTCGAAAAATACTTCCCTATTACGTTCTTCTCCCCACAAAAATAAATATGTTTCTGAAAATATTGGGTGCTCCGTACATTTGAGTTCAGACCATCATGATAAATGAATATGTGATCAAAATAACAGATTGGCTCGAAATTGACTTTTCTCAAATGTTTTGCATACCCATCGGGTGGTATTATGTTCCATAATTTATACACATGCCCACTGTTGGTGAATGAAATTCCATTATAAACTACTTTCTAATTCGCTTCATTTCGTAAAGATTCATCCCAAAAGTGCTACTTTTCTCAAACATCTCCTATGAAAAATTATTCGACATAGTCGATGGGCGTACTTGAAGACTGGCGTTAAATCAATTCATCTTTTGAACAATTCGTTCAAGCCAGTCTAAAACTACCTATACAGTCTGTTTTGGCTGGAACCTATCAGAAAACACCTACTTCCCTGGCTGATACCACGAAGGGCATTGTATTATATACGACCGGTGCCAGTACAGGTTTCTTCACAGAAGGAAATGCTGCATTTGCTTTTGGCGATACAAATGAACCAATTGATTTTCTATTATTGGGACGGACACACCTGCAAAATGGTTTCGGACTATCTGGTTACTCGTCAGTACAAGACAATACCATCAACATAAAGTCATCGACTTCTCATAATTGAAAATCGAGAACTTTCATATATCAAGCTCCAACCGAAGCTGATGAGAACAACACGACTGGCACCGGTCGGATATAATGCAATGCCCTTCGTGGTATTAGCCAGGGGAGTAGTAGTTTTCTGACAGGTGCCAGCCAAAACCTTCTTTGTAGGTAGTTTGGGACCGGCCTGAACAAATTGTTCAAAAGATGATTTGATTTAACGCCAGTCTTCAAGTATGCCCCTGTCGAATGTTTTCACGTTTTTCTCGCAGGAGGAATGAGTGGATTCGGAATGGGAAAAGTTATCACTCACTCATCTTGATTGATAGTCATAACTAGTTCAAAATTATTACATTCAACGCGTAGCGAATTGCGACCTTTACAGTTATTATTATTAGGGTCAGTGTATTTGAAATCTAGTGAATGATTCATGTAATAATTCACAAATGAGGTTTGATTACTTTCTGAAACTACACCAGTTGATGAACATGAATGGAAATTTTTGTTGTATTGAAATATTGTTTCTTTGACTGTTGTAGTTTGTAAAAAGAAAGAGATGTGAAACAATATTTATTAAAATAAAAAAAATTGTCAGAACAAAGTTCAAAATTTACCATTCAAACATGAATGGAAATTTTTGTTGTATTGAAATATTGTTTCTTTGACTGTTGTAGTTTGTAAAAAGAAAGAGATGTGAAACAATATTTATTAAAATAAAAAAAATTGTCAGAACAAAGTTCAAAATTTACCATTCAAACAGCATTTTTTTTGTATACAGATACACGAAAGGAATTCACTGTAATGTTCGAACAACACCGCATGAATGAAGGGACAGGAGATAAGAATTAACAATAGCTTTTAATTTTTGAATAACTGGATGATGGGTATTGCACTTAAATCAGTCAAAAACTGATTATTCGGGGGACAATAGGTTTTTTTTCCCTCTAAAGGGAGTTTTTTTCAGGAATACCGATGATTTGAGAAACCATTATCGTCACAAAATCAGTCATATATTATACCTGACCTCATTTTCAATATTTTTCCACGAAAGATCATCATTAATGTGAGGAAACGCATTGTTTCATCAAAATACTCAAGCCTTTCATTTATGATAAAAAAATTGTCGGTTTTCATCTTATAAAGAGATTTTTCCTGACCGGATCTTGATAATGTTACATGTTGTTATTGGTAGGCTCTGATGATAATGGCTACTCTATGTGGTAAAAAATACAGGTCCTAATTTGGAACAAAATGAGGATGGAAAACACTCAACGTAATGTTTTGTTGTAAATTCACATATACCAAAACAAAAAAATTGGAACAGAACAATATTCCTTTTTTTTCATCTTCATATTGAAAAATGGAGGCGGAAGTGTGAAAACATGAAAACTGTCAACTTTAGTTTCTTGCGAATATCTCAAATTCCAAAGGAAACATTTTATCGTGTTATCGATTGGATAACTTTCAATTCAGACTGCACAGTTCACAGTATTCATCTTGCAATATCTCTCACTTGTTTATTATTATTCAATCCAACCATATTAATGATTTGACACACATGATGAAAAACCAATGAACTTTGGAGATGAATCGAAAAGTTCTATATCCTAAAGATTTGTGACAAAAAGTCTACCGTATAGAACCAAATAGTATGGAATGCTCTTCTGTGCATTCAACAAAAACAATACTTCCCCGAATCGAATACCTCTTTACAGAATTTTCCACATATGTTTTTGATAAGCTTAAAAAACCCGAAAGTGGAATACGTCTCATCAGAATGTTATGAGTCTGTCACAAAGCTGGGCTGGAAATAATACCCGATAAAGCCGACAATGGAAAGTAATTGCAGATAATTGATTGAAATCGGTGGATGTCAAATTATTTTTCAAAAAACTGATGTTCGTGAACGTGAATTTATATTCGACGGATTTCGCAATAAAAATTCTTCACGAAAGTTAACAACCTACTCCAGCGAATTGTCGACCGCTTTTTACGACTCTGAAGTATGATTAGTTTTTTGGAAATTTAATAGGTCTTTGTCGAACAACCGTGTCAGCTGAATATTCCATATCGAATTGTATGGATACTTTATTTCTTATCATTGAAAAATTGGACACGTTAACAGGCCGTTCGAATATTGTGTGAAAATGCGGACCAGTTTCTTTCAGAATTGAGTAATTCTCTAGCTGATACTTCGAGTTAATTATCTGACAAAAATGGATTCTTCAATTGATATTTGGACGAACATAGCGTTGAGATCGGTGAGTTTTTAAATATACAACGTGTCAGAGAAATTGAAAATGGCAAATACTATACAATTTCCATATTACGAAGTTATTGTAAAGCGAAACACGTGTTGAGTTTTAGTATTCCATAATCATTGAGGCAATTATATATTCAATTCAATTCTTTATCTTTTTGTTGCCATTGTTTACAAAAGATAAGACGTGTCATAAAAGTACATACATATAAGTATACACAAAATACACAAAGAACATAACATTCACAATTACCTACAAAGATAACAAAATACCATTATTATTTACAATATCGTATTTATTCTGACATCAAAGTCAAGAAAAAAAAATGTTACACAAAATCATTTGAAATATATCTTTCAAACACTTCAAGATTGTAAAATCATTGGTCTAAGAGTACCTATTGCCTTCAACCTCATTTTGAACATGTCACTAGATGTACTCTCTTTGATATACATAGGTAATTTGTTGAAAAAACGAATGCCAACCATAAATGGAGACTTTTGACAAAAGGTGTGATTCACTTTATTCAATATAAAATAATAATTGTTCAATATAGATTTTCATCAACTCTCGACCACTTACATTGAGTTTTTGAATGAAAGCATATACGGAAAATATGCCGTTCTAACTTTTTTGGGTTCTTAACCTACCACGATCCGAAAAAATAAAGATTGGGATTGGAATCTATACAAGTGTAGAAGGGCAGATTTGCAATCTACCCCGATACGACAATTTGCTGCAATAAATCAAAAATAGATCCTTCTGAATGGAACACGTTCAAGTAGTCAGCAATTTGTCGTTTATTTCAAATCTGCCAATATTGTTTTATTTTCATGTTGAACAGGACGAGTACTCAACAAAAAAAATTATAATTGTGTTCCCAATCTCCCCTCTGTACTGTTTAAGAGACATTATTTTTTGGTGCATGGATTCTTCCTCCGTATTTTTTTTTTGCTCCCAACCTAGCACAATCTGAAAAAATGAGAAATAATTTTGGAATATGTAGAAGTATAAAAGGTCAGATTTATCAACCCTGAAAAATTGCTGCGTTAATTGAAAAACAGTCCCTTCTGAATGAAACCCGCTCTGACAGTCAGCAACTTCTCGTTTTCACAAACAATCCTTTTCTAGGTTCGTTTTCGAAAATCTATCGATGATCTGATATTTGACAAATGATTTTGTCTTTCAAGATCTGGGAAGCCAGATGCGATCCATGTCAACTGAACCCGTTTAGATGCAAGTATTCTCAAACAGCATGATAAAAGCAGATTCCTTGAAATCTCGTGTCTTGGCTTTGCTTTCCCTACAGATTCCAATATTTATTTTCATTTTTCAGATTGTGGTAGGCTTGAAACCCAAAAAATAGGGAAAACGAATCGCTTCTGCATACTGAAACATATTCACGCAGTTTAGCGGGAGTAATTACACAAGTGCTTCAAAATTACCGATAATTTTCCATGAAAGCATGTTGTCAAACTGCATGGGTTTATTTTCATATATTGACGAAAGAGCCCGACTCCGAAGGAGGGGGACTCTTTTAGCAAAATATGAAAATAACCGAATGCAGTTTTTTTACTGACAACATGCTTGAATGGAAAATTATCAGGTTTTTTTTGGTACACGAGTGTAATTCGGTAGAATATTTCCGGAGTTGAAACAACGACGTTTAAAATTCAGTATTTATGCCTGTCAAGATGACAAATGTACATTTTAACAATCGTTACTATAGATACACGGACCGAGCGGGTATTTTTCGATACCTACCGGGTATTTACCAGCCCGAAAATGTCCCGCCGGGAATTTATCGCTGTAATTGATCGAAAATGTCAAGCTTCATATGGGATTTTTAACATACAATGGAAATATTCATTCTAAGGAACTATTTACCACGAAATACATGTTTTTCAATGTAGGGATACCCTTTTTCTCCTTCATGCCACTTTTGGACAAGATACAACAATTTCCTGGAGCCCTATTCTGGAATAACTCGCAGTTCTGCGTATACGCTGTCTCTAAGCTGTGACAGATTTGATTGGTCTCTGTCTAGCAACAACGTATACGTTCAGCCAACGAGTGGTTTGAGAATGTACCTGTAGGACTCGGTAGTGCAGGGGTTAGCACATCCTCTTTTCAAGCCTCGTTGATCCATTGCTCGCACAAGTTTCGACTTCTGAGGGTTGACGTTCGTCAGCTGGTTAACAGAACGAACAATTTTGGAACAATTTTAAGAATTTTGTAAGCCCTTTTTCAGTGAAAATCGAAGATCTTCTGCGAAAATTTCGAGATATTACTCTTTTCATAAAAAATTATATCGATTCAAAGGAAAAAGTAAAAAAAAATCTCGATATTTAAAATTCTCCTCATGAAATGGTGTTTATTTTAATATCAATGATGCTATTATTTTTCAATCATTATAAACGAGTTTTCCATTGACAATATATCTTGCATCTATAAAACAGTTGAGGTGAAAGTGAAAATAGTGAAAATACTAATACTGAAACATGCAATTTGAATATGGCTGAACAGACAAAAATGTAAAATGAACATGTATAAGTCTCAAACATTTTTACATTTTTTAGTTCACCCTCACGTATATTGAAATTTTCGAAAGGTTGTACAGAATCGACATTTTCTTTCACATTATATTCGTAATTTTTAACAACTCTGGGTCCAACCGTGATCTGCTTTTTCATTGAAATTAAGTTGAACGGTATAAAAATGTCGAACAAAGCTTTGTATAAATAAGTATCATTTTTATAGTCTTCTCGGGAAAAATATGTGTCACTAAGAGAGATATTTTCAAATACCTTTCGAATGAAATTTCATTCGGAATGCTTTCAATGATAAGTTTGATACTACTCAATGTTCATTTTTAGTAGTAGTAATTCATCAATTGCAAATTTCTCTTGAAATACGCCAGTAAATGAAATAACACCAAGCCTCTATATCCTCAATAATTAATTTTCAGACATAATCGCAGTCATTCATTTCACATAAAATATTTGAGTAGTGTCATAATGTGACCATATTCACTTACATTTATAATATCTAATAAGACAGAAATAGCACAATATTTCTCATGTTAGAGAAATTGATATTGGATACTTCAGCACCGGTAATGAATACACATTCTCAATCACCCAGCAATTAAGTAGGATATTTACGATATAAGCCGCATATTGGAACTGAAACTAGAAAACTAGATTTCGAATTCACGGATGGAAATTATAACCTCTCATGTGAGTTGATTCGGGTTGGCAAAAAATTCGATAACTACGGCAACGATGTACGAGAAGATTTGAGTTCAGACTGATTGATATAATAGATGTTATTTTTTTTTCCACACAGAATGATAACTATTCTAACAAGTTGAATCGATATGAAGTGAATGTGATTTCATGAAAGATATGAACTATGATGTTACATTCTCTCAGTGAGATCAATCACATTCGTCTCCATTCCTTGGTCTTCCAATCTTCACTTCTCGTCAGCTTCTGATGATCTACAAGGCTCAGATACGACCTGTCATGGAATACAGTTCTCATGTGTAGAGTTCGGCACCAAAACATTCATTGAGTCTTCTTGATTCTATTCAGAGAAAAGCAATTCGTCTTGTTGGTGATTCTTCGCTCACAGACTCACTCACTTCATTGGAACATCGTAGAAGGGACGGAGACTTGTCTCTCTTCTATGGATACTTTCACGGTCGATGCTCTTCCGAATTGTTATCAATTGTTCCCCCCTTGGCAATATCTACACGGATGACTCGACGAGTACAGAATTCCCACCCCTTTGTTGTGAATTTGGAAACCTGTCGAACCTCTCTTGCTCAGGGATCTCTTTTCGATAGAACAGCTGAGCTTTGGAACTCCTTGCCAAAAGAGGTTTTTAAAAACTTCAGAAATTCAAAGTAAATGTTAATTCGTATTTCCTGTCCCTTGATTCACGCGATGTTCTTTGAACATCACAGGGCTTCCTTTTCGCGTGAATCTGCATATAAAAAAAATTACGCAAATCTCTTGAAAATATTGACATCCCAGACAGAATTTCTCAAAAAAAAATTTAAAAATTTCCTTGCTGTGAGGATGTAGTATTTCCTTATCGTAAGGAAATTTCCTCATAGTAAATTGTTAGTGTTCTGCATAAATGATTCCTCAGTAAACTAAGCAATTTCATCACGAATTTCAAAGCAATATTGATTTGTGAATAAAATTATCCGCGACTTTTCCGAAATTAATTAATATCTGTTTAATTTGAAACGATTTGCGAAAAATGGTATATATACCTCGTAGAAGAGGCCACATTCCTGCCAACTTTACAGTCTTCCAAGAATGTAAGTCTTTTCCTTCCTGGTAAACAATATACTATTTCTCATTGTACAGCTTATCCAATCCATCTTGACACAAACTCAGATATTTTTCCAGTTGCACACTGGTAGTGTTGACCATGACGTACTAAAAAACACCTTCTAGGAATGCATTTCAACACAGTGAACACATAATATTAATAATAATAATCTTTATTGTGTCATGAGAAGTACACCAAAGGTAGGAATTCGGCAAAGCCGTTCTTCCATTTCACCAAAAAAATCATATTGTAGATATACATTATACATTGTACGTATATATAGGTACAATGAAATCACAATCTAAAGCTGATAGTTCAGATTTCATGCGTCTGAGAAATTCCCGCACGGGTAAATTGAGTTTATCAATATGTAGGTTCAATAAACAGGGTGCAACATGAGAAAAACTACCCTCATATTTAAGATAGATGTCTGGGAATAGTGAAATAGTTTTTTCCTGTATTGACATCATGTACTGTTGAACGTCTTGTCAGTATTTCATGTGAATATGAAGGGGTACCGTGAAGCAGAAGTTCATAAAGAAATGTTAAGTTTGAATATTTCACTCGATTCTCTATTATCAGTTCATCCAGATCACGTATGTATGGAGTCACATGACTTCTGTACGGTATATTGCAAACAAATCTTATGCATTTTGGATCCTCTGTAATTTATTCCGATTGTAATTTAGTAGAAAACTGAAATATACCATAAAACACTAATCAGTATTTGGATATATCAAGTCCTTAATACGTTTAAGTTTGGTTTCCCCAGTTAGTTGGAATTTAAGATGATATAATGATTTTAATTTAATGAATGATATTTTGTATATATGGTTTACATGCTCAGTGAAACAGAGTTTGCTGTCAATGACAAGGCCAAGATTTTTTGCAGAGCATTTCCACTCAACAACATCCTCGTCCACAGTTACAGTATTTTGACAGATAATCTTTCTATGATAATCAGGTCCTATACATAACGCGATAGTTTTTTTCGCATTGAGACGGAGACCATTACCTTTGCACCAAACTGAGATGTTATATGAATCTGAATTGAGGAAGTTGGTGCCATCTGAATTTTTTATATTACAAGATTTGTAGACTTGCATATCATCCGCGTACAAGTGCAGTTCAGAAAATTTGAGGACGCTGGACAGATGGAAAATAGGAGCGGACCAAGAATACTTCTTTGGGGCACTCCAGATGGATGTGGTTGTGAGGGTTCTAGAAAAATTTGAAATGTTGATTTTGACTCTTTGTGTGCGATCACGTAGATACTCCTAAAACCATTTTAAAGCCAAGCAGTCAAAACCTATGTAAGATACCTTGGCTAGTAGCAAGTTGAAGTTTACTAAATCGAATGCTTAACTTTGGTCTAGTAACACTAAAGAAGTGCAAACTGATTTGTCGTAAGAAGTAGCTATATCGTTTATAACATTCAATGAAGCAGTGTTCGTACTAAATTTTTGCCCATATTATAGGTATTTTTTTTATCTTAGTATACTTCACAGAGATTGCTTGGCATATACGTGCGTTTTAAACATCTTCATATCGACTCCCAGCTAACCACAATCTTCCGGGGAAGTGAAGGCCGATAGTTGCTTATACAGGATGCATTTAAAAAGCACCCGCACTATGCAAATAAGGCACTTGCTTTGCAATTCTGGGAGCAGATCACTCCACGAGGGCCTAACAAATGATGATAATAATCGATTCATACCATTAACTAAAATCGTATTCTGGCTCGGTGACGATAAATTAACTATAAAATTATACTTGGATATGGATCTTTTTTGCACTAAAGATTTTAAATGGTTCAATTGTTGGCTTCTCAGGGGAATTGATTTTTATTGTTTGTAATTCATCATTGCTCGATCATCGGACATTGTTTGATGAGAAAAATATCCACAGCTACTTATGATTACAATATGTTTAGTAAACATGTGAAATTTTTCATCGACTGCATGAACTGAGATGTGAATGCACATATAATCTATTTGTTCTGTGCTAATGATTGTAATAAGTCGGAGGTACTGAAATGACTTCATGGAATATTACAAAAATTTAAAATATTCAATTTCAATTTCTTTTTATTTATCAAGAACATCATCATGAGGCATTCGCTATTAATATCTAAAATAGATTCCTTGTTTCGACATTCAATATTATTCCACTTGCCTGCATATTTGATTTCCATTGAATAAGGTAAAGTTTCGTTTCCCTTTCAAGAGGAAGATCCCTCACTGGCCACCGTGCTGGGTAATCGCACGTTAAAAGGTAAGGCCTCGTTGATCCATTCCTCGCATAAGTTTCGACTTCTGAGGGTTTATGTTCGTCAGCTGGTTAACGGAAACGAACAATTTCAGAAAGAACCATTTGATAGAAAAATACATTTTCCAACTTTTTCGCAAAATGAAATGGGTGAAACATTCTCTTTTTTTTTTTCAGCATGTAACTTTTTCATTTATTTTAATTTCTTGGGCATTTTCTAGTCAAGTAGGTACCCTTTTCAGATGTATGTTGTGTGCTGATCAAGTGCGTTTATAATACTGGTAACGGCAAGGCCACTGAGGAAAACTTGTTTCATTAGCCAAGTTTCGATTAGTGTGAGTGAATCCGTTAATTGGAACTATAGAATATTAGACATTGAAGTAAAATATCAAGTTTTTTTCTCTACAATTATGAGTATATTGGATGAAGTTGCACCAAAAAGGCTTATCAAAATTCGACCCACTTTTAAAGAATGGTGGAATGAAGAAGTGAAAAAAGCAACGATAAATAGAGATGAAAGTTATAGGATATACAATAGTAATAAAACAAGGGAAAATTGGGAAAACTATAAACAAAACCGTAATACAGCGGTTAATACAATAAGAAGAGAAAAATCAAAATATTATGAGACTAAGGTGAATGAAAACAGAAGCAACTCGAGAGAAATGTGGAAAATTTTGAAGACTCTTATTCCTAAAAAAAAATCTGACGTAAATTTTACTAAATTAGAGATAGGCGAAAACGAAATTATTACTAATATAGAGGAAATGCCAAACAGTTTGAATAATTACTACATTGACAGTATTAAACAGATAACTGATGAAATAGATCATTCTGGACAACAGTTTCATATTATGCAGAGACAAAATAATAAGTTATTGAAACGATTTAAATTAGTCACACATACAGAACTTGAAGAACTCATCAGCTCTCTGCCAAATAAGGGTAGCCCTGATGAGATTGATATGACATTTATAAAAAAATGTTTCCATAGCATTGCTGAACCTCTTCTGAATTTAATTAATACATCTATTGAATTATGTAAAGTGCCAAATGAACTTAAGATATCGACCATCATCCCAGTCCCTAAAATGTCAAATTCAAATAAAGCTTCTGATCAGCGTCCCATCAATATGCTCAGCTCAATAGATAAAATTCTAGAGAAAATTGTTTCAAAACAAATCTTAGATTATTTGGAAGAGAATAACATAGTAAACAGCTCACAGTCTGGATTTAGGAGTAAACATAATTGTGAAACTGCACTTCAATGTGTTCTGAATACTTGGAAAAACAATTTGGAGAAAAAGTATATAACTGGAGCTGTATTTCTTGACCTACAAAGAGCATTTGAAACTATTGATAGAAATCGCTTGATAAAAAAACTGGAGTGTTTGGGTATTGTTGAAGATGCATTGGAGTGGATGATTGACTACCTTGGAAATAGAAGACAAAAGTTGAAATTGAATGGTATACTGTCTGATGAGATAGGATGTGAGAGTGGAGTCCCGCAGGGAAGTGTTCTTGGTCCCTTGCTATTTCTTCTCTATATTGATGATATAGTTGGCGTAGCGGGGGAATGTGGAATACACCTATTTGCTGATGACACCCTTATATATTATTCATGTGATGACAGTAATAGACTTATCAAGATACTGAATGAAACTTTGGAGAATATCTATCGGTGGTGTTGCTCAAATTTTCTCAAAATTAATATAAAAAAAACGAAATTTATGATTATCAGTAGTGAAAAAGATTACAAAGAGTTCTGTGTAATTTGTGACAACAAGAATGAAATAAAGATTGGCATTGATATCATTGAGAGAGTTGAGCAGATCAAATATTTAGGTGTTATAGTTGACCGGAATTTGAAGTTCAAGGAACATGCAAATTATGTTATAGGGATTATATCATTCAAGATCAACTATCTCTATAGATGTGCTAAATTTCTTACCCAGTGGTCGTTGACGGTGGTATATAATACTCTCATCCTGCCGCATTTCAATTACTGTGCAACAGTCTTATTTTTATTGAACCAGAATGAAATCAATCGATTTCAAAAATTGCAAAATCGTGCAATGCGCATAATTTTGAAATGTTCCAAACAAACTCCAATAAAGAATATGTTGATTACATTGAACTGGTTACCAATTAAAGTATATTGGCAATATCAAACATTGATATTTATTTTCAAAATAAAATCTGGCGATGCTCCTTCATACCTACGAGATATCGTAAATTACAAGTATGAAGTTCATAATTACTCCACAAGATCCAGAAATGATTTTTCGATTCCGATGGTATCAAAGAAAGCAACAGAGACATCGGTATTTTTTAAAGGACTGAGAATATTCAATCAACTTCCCCTAGCCATAAAACAATGTTCTACACTTGTGGCCTTCAAGAATAATCTAAAGCGATATCTGAGTGACAACCTCTAACTATTCAAATATGTGTGAGTCTCTTATGTGCTAATGTTATTTTTTTTTATATATTTATATGTTATTAGTGTTTCACGTTATTTTTATATATTGACTGTATGGGTCACCATATTTTAACATATTTCATTAATTAGTTTTTAAGTCATTTATTGTATCACTGATGTATTAGTCGTTGACTAAATAAAGGATCTATATATTTTATCATCTCTTAGTGATGATGACACAGTACACTTGAAAGTATTTCAGGCTCCGTACTGAGAAAAGTAAGTTTTATTGGATTCGATTTTACTAGGTACATCAATATTTCAAAATCGATCTATAAGATGTGATCATCTGAATTGTTGATTTATAGTTTCGCTTATCTGTAGTATCATGTCCTAAGACATTGTTTGCACTAATTTACGTATTTCGATGCGTAGAACATTAATACGAAAACAAACCGCGACTTTTTTTTTTGTCACGAATTATGACTCTTCAATGCTTGAAAGACGGAATATTTCCCTTCTTCTACACAATTAAAATAATGTTATACACTCGTGTCTCATCTCACCTCTTGAAACCTCATTCCACTTACTTCTCGCAAATGTTTCCTCTTTTCGGAAAAATGAAAATAGGTTAGAGAATATGGCAACCGATATCCAGCATGGGCATCAAATTGTCTGAACACTCAGAAGACAAAATCGAGTTTTTCTTGGAAAATGAAAATGTTTCGCGAGGAAAACAGTCGAAGAAGGTGGAATGAAAGGTACACCAGTGAATTTTCGATAAGAATCGAGTGTATTTCATGTTTTTTTTGAGTGAAAACAAGTATGGCATTTTGTCTTCGTTCTACGGAAAAGAACCCAATTACATAAAGTGAAATTTAGTCTTATACCAAATACCGATTTTCATATATTGTTCAACTATTTATAAATGAATTTGATTAAAATGACTATCTTCGGCAATAATATCACTACAAATTCTCATACATCACCAAAAGATGATTAAATACTAGTTTACTCCTCTGATGATGGTAACTTAATTGGCAATATGAGTTTTTCTCAGTGGTGTTATTATCGTTATTGTATATGTGTTGACACATTTCAGCAAATCGTATAGGCGTTTCGTTCGCTAATGGCCTACTCCAACTTTTCTGCTCGAACAAGTATTTATATTTTCCTCTGCAAAATTTTGTGACTATTTCTGTTTTACAATATGCCATGTATTGTACTCGATGTATTTTGAACCGTTCCGGTCCACGATGACCATCATCATACTTTGACCAACGAAAGACTCAACTCGGCTCAAGCATGATCTGATTTTGACTTCCATGTATTTGAAATTCCCTATAATCTCAACGTCATTAACCTTGTACTTTTCAATACTTTCTATGATGGTGTTAGTAATGGACCGAATATTTCTTGTCAACAAACTGAGCAAATTTTTTTTTACATCATCAAACTGTTTGACATAACTTCTATTCCTAACAGAGAAGATTACTTGTGTTTTAACATTGAAAATGGAATTCCATGTTTTATCGAGGAAGAGAAAAATACATTTCGGAAGAACATAAATATTGCTGTTATAATATATTATTTCCGCACATAAAGTGTCATATTGATTCCCTTGAAGTGGTATGCCTATTAGAAAACGTTTCTCATCGATCAAAATAAATAACTTTCACCTATTCATTTGTTCTTCAGAGTTGGTGGAAAAAGGATTTCCAACAATTGATTTATATGAGTATTCGTATCACACCGTTGGTCAGTGGGCTCGCAGAAGTTATAATAGGGGAGCCCAAGCGGGGAATTCGGAATTTACTAGAGCACGGCAGATTAATATACAGGGGGATACCTTTTACCCGGTTGAGTACTTCCATCATATACGAGCCCTATATATATATGACCGCCTTTCGAGGGTAAAGGATCAGATTAGTGAAAAAAAATTGATCATCTGAAATTCTCGAGCGCGTCAGATTAAGGGAGGGTGAGTTAGTTACATCCTGAAACGTGTATATTCCACTGATCTGACTATTCGAGAGTGATCTGAAGAAGGAGGAGGGCTACAAAGTTGTAAAAAAAACGTCATCTCGAATTTCTCGATCGTGGCTAATTTTTTTTATTTTGAAGGGAATAATTCAATATTTACAAAAATATATAGTCTGACGATTTCCACAAGCCGAAATGATAAAAATTCATCGAAAGAGTTCAATGCGTACAGCTACGTGATGCCTATATTCCCCTCTCCGCGTTTCTATTTCTCCCTCACTCTTTCTTCATCTATTGCTCTCTCACTCCGTCCCCACTCTGGTTTCTGTTGCTATGACAGTTGATCACACAGACTCCTTCGTGGTATGATATTGTTAACAACGAATATCCAACGTTTTGAAATTTTGAAAATTTAATTGTTTATAATTATTTTTTATAAATACAAAAGTATTCAACTAAACAAACATACACTTCTTTTTTTTTCACATTCTATTAACGGCCGCGAATCTGCGTCATATCCAAACCGTCAGATTGTTATATAAGAGTTTTTTTTTAGGTTCACTCAACATCCCCTCAGAAAATCTGACGAGCTCGAGAAAAACAAATTTTTTTTCATTTTCAACCCTTACGTACGGCCACTCCTATCATAGAAACAATCAGATCAACATACGTACTTTTTTGAAAATATGTAAGACATAGATGATATCAATTTCTGACGCGCTCGAGTGAGTCCGTGCAATATTTTTTTTTTTTACATTTTTTAAATCTATAGCCGCTCCTCCACCGATGAAAAGGTATACATTATATAACATTTTTTTCTGTTTATCATCGAAGTTTCGCAACTCAATAGGTCTCTATGACGCTCGAGTAAATCCCGATTTAGCATCGTGGCCTCCCCTACTATTAAAACCTGTCAAACATGTTCGTCATTGATCTTTCATTCCGCATACTGCAACTAATTGTCAAACAGGGTGTTTTATGATCGTTATATCCTCGATAAATTCATGAGTTAGACTATTTTTGTTTGTCACAATGCATGTTTTCTGAAAATTCCAGGATTTTTCGATTTGCGTGAATTCAGCGATACAAAATCCTGAATAAATTCTTTCATTTTCTTCCCCTGGCTCGAATCAGCACGGTAGTCGTTTCATTTTTGAATACACCATCATACCGACTTGCTACCGCCACCACCTGCTTCACGAAACGAAATTAACAAGAAAAATTACTCATGTCAGCTCCTGGATTCCATCCACCAACTCACATACATCATCCAGTTAAGTAGCAAGATAATGATCTAGATGTTTGAAATAATTTATACTCGATATTTGTCTGTATTATTTTCGCATCGGCTGAGGTGTCGCTTAAATTAAGTTCAGGAATTATGTGCTGATAGCTCCTTCACTCCTTTTGCAATGTTTGGTGATGAATTCACTTTCAGATTGGGGAATGTACCGTAACTCTTTCTTCAGTAGGTTCGAATCACTCAGAGGATTTTAAAAATAACTGATGTTGAGAGGTATTAGGCATTCCTCAAGTGTTTTTAAAAATTGAACAATAATCAAAGATTTGAATTTTGCCTAAAATACTAGTGATAACCTGGGTAAGCATATATCAAAAAGATTGAAGTTAAAAGGGTGTCACATTAATCAGGAGTTAATAAATTGTCATGTGGATCATGCCTTATATTTTACCTAGGTAAAACTGGAAAAACACTCGTGAAATAACATTATAATAGTTTCATAATTGTTTTCGTTCTAAAATTGTTTGTTCCGTTAACCAGCTGACGAACTTCAACCCTCAGAAGTCGAAACTTGTGCGAGCAATGGATCAACGAGGCCTTACCTTTTAACGTGCGATTACCCAGCACGGTGGCCCGGCGAGGATTCGAACCCTGGCCTTCCGCTTTATAGGCAGATATGCTAACCACTACACTACCGAGACCCCAATAATGAAAAAACAAATCAAACGCAACCCATCTAGTCACAGATGGACGTCATTCAGATCATCAATGGAAAGTATTAAGATCAGCCAAACCAAAAATTTCCGAGTTTCTGTTGAAACATCGGATGAAGTTGATTAATTCGCCCCAATTGAATATGTTTTTTTTTTTCGGGTAGTTGAACCAAGCCAAATTTCTCATTCCATATTCCAATCTAATAATTTTCTAACATAAATGGGATCATTGAATTGCATGTTAGATGGCAGACCATATTGATTTCGTGATTCTCGTATCATTGGAAAGACCTGTATATCAAATTATCGGTTATAATTGCACGAGTGCATAAAAATTACCGATAATTCTGCAATTCTGTGATATTTAAAAATTGCAAGAGTTTATTTTCATTGTTTTACAGAATATGAAAATAATCGAATGCAATTCGTATAAGATATCACGCTTGAATGCAAAATTATCTGGTCATTTTTATGCACGAATGTAATTCATTGGAATATTTCACGAATAAAGAAATTCTCAAGGAAATGTTAATTTTTCTTCATTTATACTTTCCTCTATAGATTGTATGGAGCACTCACCAAAACGCGAAATGTTTTTCTATTTTTGAAGTCTATCTGACATTTATTTGTGTTGTTTACTGACGTCTAGCGATACGGTTTCGAATGTGTTGTTATGATGACTTGATACAATGCAATTACCGCTGTAAGTTTTCGATAATTGGATTGCTCTTATGGGACATTTTATATATGACATTACAGGTATTTCTCTTTCTGGCGAACCTGAACATTAGAATGAAGGTTTGTTTGAATCTGCTTTTCATTGGTTGTTATATAAAATATATTTGGTTTCATTCCTGTAAGATAATCAGGGTTTATGACAAATCATAACTCTATGTTAACAAGAGTTATAGATCCTTTACCTACGAGTGGAAACCATATTCGAATATGACGTTTATGGAGCCGAACACTCAGTTGCACTCAGTGGAAGTATTGAAAATGGAATTTATATTTGTCTATTCACCTAATAACGATTCGTTCCGTATATCGTTCAAACGAAAACTTGATAACCGATCTCAGTAAAAAGCTGAACTCAATTTGAGAATCATAAGCAAAAAATATGAAGGTAAATACCATGAGTTGAAAAAACCAAACTACCCAGATAGCATAATAATATTATGAGATAGGTGGGATATCTTGATCGAATTCACCAACTGACTCGGTAGCACTGTAGGGTTTTCTGGGATTTCCTATAGAAAATGGTACTTGTTAGAGTGATCTTTGCCAGAAGAGGTTTTTCCTGAGGCTTCCAACTTCAGAATTTCAAAGTGAATGTTAATCAGTATCTCCTGTCCCTTGATTCACGCGGTGTTCTTTGAACATTACATGGCTTTCCTTTTGTTTGAATCTACATAAAAAAATAGTAATGAGTTGGCCAATCCCAGAAAATACCCCAAAATTGGCCAATCACAATATACTGTTATTTGTTTGAATACATTGGATAAACAAAAAAAGTTACAATTGTCGTGTATGATATACTGACTTTTTGATGCAGAATGAAAACAAACTTGACTTGGGAAATCTAAAGAAAAACTACAAATCGAAATAGATCTATCTGAAACAATATAAGTCAATGTTAACTTTGTTTACATTTTGCATCGAACATCAAAATGCCAATGTCACGCGTCAATTCGAAAAACCACATTTATTCTTCTTATCATCCAATTTGTTTGAACTAATAACAATGCAATGGCATTGTCGTTGTATATTGTATTCTTTGCGATTGGATTCTCTGTACCTATCTTCGTGAGAGCTCCTCTATAATATTTTCATGTTGAGGGGATCAAGATTTTTTTCTGGGAGAAACAAGCAGCTTGCTTTGGTTGAACCTAAATATTCACATTTCTAAGCATTAAATATATCAAAATCTCTTACTCATCATAAAATATAAGTGCAAAATTCTCCGTTAGAATAACTTCTCGCCACTTCGAAATATAAGCATTCAATGTATTTGACTCGAAACATTTTTTTCAACTCAGCAGCCACCATGTATTCGTGATTAAGATAGTGTTTTCATATCTCCCAAGGTAACTCCCTTTACGGTCCAAATTCGATTCGACTCAAATCAAATCGGTGAAAGGAAACCCAATGATTGCAGATATTATCTCTTCGTGATTGAAGTATTTCTTGGCGGGTTTCTTGTGATATAAACAGTGTCTGACAGATTGTTGAACGAAATATATGTGCAAGAGATGATTCATCGAAAATCAAGTCAGTTACAATCAATTATCTGATTCTTGGCCTGCGGTCCTGTCGGTTGGTTCGTGTCATTACCATTGATATGGGCAGAGTTGCTTGTAACAATAATAACAATAGCAAAATGCATTGCCTCAATAATGCACATTCCATAGCTGTAGAACAGCATATCATAACATATTCTCATATTATTGCAAGGGGTGGAGCAACACTTTTCCGCTACTCAATCAATGAAACTGACCTCAATTTGAAAAAGTTTTCTGGGTGTCCCAGAATTCAGTTAACAGGCGATATCTCAGTTATGGATATAGAAATGTTTATAAAAATAGTTTCAAATATGTCGCTGTATACGATTAAAACCAGCTTTCCTCCCAGTTCATCTAATATATCAGCCAATTATGTTTTTATTTGTCCCCCTACCTTTTTCAATCTGGATGAACGTCTATGCATTTCTCGAAGTGATGGTATGGTCATATCTGGGTTTCGGATAACTAATACAAAAAATTCCAATTCTAATTTTTTGTTCTTAGGCTGAACAGAAAATGATACCAAAGGACATGCCCTAATTGATATTCCCCCAAGTAGCGTACACATAATGAACCAATATTGGTTGAGTATTATGAAACTATTGAGCTCTTATTGCTAATGAAATATAAGCCATAAAAAATGTATATATCTGAAAACAATGTAAAAAAATATATTGACTAAAAATCCACTCTCTGGTGCCACAAGCTACCACTAGTGGCGTTTGAATATTATTTTCTCTTTCACACAATATGGAAAAGATATTGAATTTTCAATGTTGGTTGATATTGGAACAGATATGCGGACAATATCAAAATATTCATATTGTTATAAAAGTTGGGAACTTTCTGTGACAAATGACAGTTTTCTGGTCTGATTCTCTTCCATTTTTGTTCATTCGTTGTGGAATGACGGTATCTGAAGAACTGAGTGACAATTCGCTAACAGAGAAATTCTGCATGTCACAAGACAAGTCCTCTTTGTAATATTATCCTTTGATGATATTTTTAGGTTGAAAGTATTACCACAACGTCACAGACAACTGACAGCCGTTCCGTATATCACCGAATTTTCAAAAGTACCAACCAAGCTGTTACCACTACGCCATCTTGGGTTACCAGTTTGATTAACCCATAGACATTACAAATAATGGACTTGGCCTAGGAGAGAGAGAGAGAGGACTGCTGATTGAGCAAAACACAATACTTAAAGTATAACCTCTAAGCTAATTCCTTCCTCATTGTAGCAGATAAAGAAAGGTTGAGAAGGACAAAGTGTTAAAGCCTAGAATTATCATTCTGTCCTTCACAATATCGGTTCAATGTGCATATCCTTTCTCCTCCTAATGTATTCGGCATCGTGTTATATGGAAGACTCTCATAAACGCCAGTCTATTAGTTGTGATATCTATGGGAAACGGAACACGGCCATTGTTCCATTTAATGAAACTATTGAGTATACAGGATACTCCTTGATAATATGCGAATTCAATGGTGTTACATTGAAAATAATGATAATGTTGCTATACAAACTATGTTCTAAAATTATCCCGTGGCCGAAATAAGAGGTTTTTGAGTTTTGAGGAAAATATGAAAATCATTCAATATTTCCAAACCCATTTCAGATATTTCCATCATATTTGGTGAGCAGTGATAGTTGAAAGTTTGTATTCGTCAATGAAAAATATTTTCAAATTATTCAGTGGCATGGGTACTAAAGGAATCGACATCGATATATTGGAGAAAAAAAATTATACATCTATAGAATTTTCTCAAATGGAATTCTTGAACTTTCCGTTCAATTTGGGACAAAAAAGTTCCTCTTAGTTTCTGTTTACGATACGTCGTTTTTGAGTAATGAAATTGAAGCTCTTGTATGGTCTCAAAAATTATTGAAATATGTTATTGTATTGATTTCAATTTTACCTCAGCAGGCGGTAACACTCCATAAAGCTGCCAAATTTCCTATTCAAAAAGAATTTTCCAATTCAACAGTGCCATGAGTTCCGCCACCAACTCCGAATTTTTTTTTATTTTCTTGCTCAAAACTCAACAATCTCGTATTTTCATAACGGTATATTTTCGGACGGAAATTCATAACAACATATCATTATTTATTCATGTAGATTTTCACTCTCAAATTTCCCCATATCATAAAGGAACACCCTGTTTATGAAACTATTAGTCAATACCTGTATAAGAAGTATTTGAAGCGTTTTTGTGATGCCATCTTCACTCAATATTTCAGTTTACTTGACAATCTATGAAAAAATTTCACAACTCCGAATAATGTTGACAATGTTGATTGATCTACGACAAGTTCTCTTTCTGAATTGATGTCATCCTTTGGCATTTTGCATAAGTGATCAAGAAAATTAGCGATTCAAAACTACGACCTCCGTAAGAAAAAATTAAGCAGAGACATGACGGAAACGAAATCACTAGTGCCATCTATCCGTAATATCCAACCCTCAAATAATATTTCCGTATAGTTGGCTAACTATCCTATATCTCTTTAAATAATGCTACTACTAAGGATCAAAAATGGTTTCAATTATATATCTGTATCATAAATAAATAATCGGTTTACCACATTTTTTCGACATATATAGTTCAACTGAGAATAATGTAATCAGAGCCCAGATTCTATTTCACGAATTCGATCATCGAATTGTTTAGAATATGCGTATATTTTCGGTACAGCGTATTCTACAGTCACAGTCTGAGCAATTCGACAATCGAATTCGTGAAATAGAATCTGAGGGCATATTTCCTGCAGACACCAAGACATTCATTACCAACAGAACAACAAATAAATACCCCGATATTCAATAAGCAATAAAGTTACATGGAAACGGGAAAGGTCAAGTAACAGCTGTTCCAATCCAAGCATTAATTTCGTTAGATTCTGCATTTATGTCAGAGATCTTTATCTATGGCCACTGATCGCATTGAATAAGAGAAAGCTGTAAAATGTTGATAAAGTCAAGATCTTTTGAATACACATATGGGTGCATTGAATTGGCTGGCTGGTGAATATAATTGCCGCTCGTTATTGATGGTAATGATACGGAGTTTTTTTCGATTTATCAAAGTGAATTGCAGTATTTAGGAGTTATTATCACTTCAAGTTTAATTGTGTGCAATTCGGTTCCAGAGCAAGCTTTTTCATGAAACTAAATGAGGAAGAATCAGTTCATTCGTTTTCTTTAGTTTCGCTGTGTATGAGTAACATTGAAGTGGTATGTTGTTGATTTCGAAATATAACGAACATATATAAACAACAAAAATATAACAACAAATTAACAGAAACAAGTTTCAGATAATAAATAGGCATATTTGTATATAACAGCGCCACATTGCGAAGACTTTTCTTTTCCAACTATACAACAATATTGAATGGATTAGTATAAACTACGAGGACAGAATTCTGTATTATCGACTAAGTGTGCGCAGAAATTTCATACTGGGATCAATCGAATAAAATCAACAAATAATACCAAAATTTACGATTTGTTGGTTCGATACCGTCGATCCAAGTGAATAAAATCTGTGGGATATCTTGGAAGTAACAATTACTTTTTCGTGCATTTTTTGGGAAAACAATTCATCCAATTCATGCGAAACTTATGTTTCACTGTGTTCAAAATTTCAAAATCGCAGTGTCAAATCGACATCATAGTCATTTGACATCATCAAGTCTGGGTTTCAGAAGCTTCACTCTCAGTCTGAATAAAATTGCCGTCATCATCAGTTCCTTCGGGTTTTGTAGACTAGCTTCCTACTTTTTTGTTTTTCGGCGAGGCAACTATTACACTTCCAGCAAGATGAAGATGAAGATGGTGTGTTGACTTATACCTAATAGATTGTAAGCAAATTTTCTCGACTTTTCGCTATCTTGATTTTGATCAAGTTTAACTGAAGAAATGCCTTCGAGAGTTTGCCAGCAGAGGCGCACCTTACGTGATTTTAATTTAATCTGTGATGCCCTGATATGCGTCTGCTCGACGGCCATTCGATTATTTATAGATTTATAGGTTATATTTATTTCATGTTCTCATGTTTTGCATGCAATTTCTTGCTTTCCCGCGAAATGCTAGAAATTATGTAGTCATCACATTTTGACTGATTATTAGGTATTCCTTGTGCTTCCAATTCGATGAAAAATAAATCAAAAACTCAGTGATTGTGATGTGATTTCAAATCTTCCCAAACAATAGTTGTTAGTGAAACTGGAAAGTATTGATATCTTATCTTGGTACTTTCTGAGGATCCGAAGATAGTTGAGTACTTTTTTTTTCATAGTATTAAAAAAATGCAATTTTAATGCGATTACGAGCCGATGATATAAGGGATAAGTTTTATTTTGAGCTTTGTGAATCGGTTCATAATAAATCTAACTATCACTATAAAATCAAACAAATACAAGAACAGCAACGATAAACACTTAAAAAGAATATAAACAAGAAAAACGTGAAAAGAAACAAGAACTAGGTACAATATTTTGAATATTAAAGGAACTTTCAAATGCATTCAAATTCAAATCGAACTGTCAAACTTTAAAAAAAAATTAATAGCTTTTTATCAGACGAACTTGAACTTACGTATTTTGTATACTGCCAATTATATTGGTGAACGAAAGATCCCGCAAGAGTTTATCGAATGGGACCGCTGGTATCGAAAATCGCATTTGTATCACCACCTCAACACCACCTACCGTCAAAGAATGTAAGTTTACTCTTCGATTTCTCAGGTCGAGAGGAATTGGCTAAACAATAGCATATTGGTCAACGCACCAGGGTTTTTATTCATCTTGACTTCCAGATCTATCTTTGTTTTGTCTGGATATCTTTATAATATCATGTTAGCGAAGGCATATTCAATGGGAAACCAGTCTAAGGGTATCTATCAAATAATTTATGAGCTATATTGAAATTTTATCAGGAAATCTCATCAAACATCAGTTACTAAGTTCATCAATCTCTTGAGAGGAAGCTTTTTTGATTGTTGGTTCGAATAATAGCAGTGTAGGTATATTAGTACTGGGCGTACGCTCACCGACTCTGTCGAAGTTTTTCATCCTCGTCAGATGGTGCGATTACGGCTTTTTTGTTTGTTGCCATCCTTTTTGATGCACTCGTGAAATTTCAAACAAGACAAACTATAAGTGCCCCGTTCTCTGTTCTAGTGGAGAAACCACTTATTATCAGCCAGTTGTGAAGTTTTGATAAGGGATTTCTCCTATATCGAAGTCGGGATCTCTTTGGCAAATACATCTGACTCTTATAGTTTTCATCGATCTTATCCAAAAAATCCTATATCGTTGTTTTCAATACATGAATATCTTTCACAATAACCTCCTGAACAATTCGCAAGAACTCAATATTCGAAGCTTAAAAAATTCAATTCAGTTGTCCATTTCATGTCAGATAACAACTATGGTACTATAACCGAATCCGATATATTTTCAAACAATTTCTTACGTATACCTTTCAAGCAGGCGCCAGGTTATACTCATGAAAGTATCATGCATAGACGCACATATAAGATTTTTAGTGGGTAACAAATGTGAAAGTTGCAGTGATTCGTGAAATGGGCGTCTAAAAACGTTTGCAATGGTTCTATCATTGTGGAACGAGACCTCTGGATGCCAATCATAAACTGATTGAACGAATGTAACTATTCAAAAAATTAAAAATGTATTTCGTATATCTCCGAAAACAGTATAAAGCCAAATAGACGTACTCAGTCGAACCGACTTCCGAGTAAATGTTTTTTTTTTTAATTATATTTCTTTAATATATTTTTCATGCCATAACATTCGTTGATCATTATTATCACTTCATTATTAATAAGTCTACCTACGGTGATGTGGATAACACAGTCCTTTCTTTGCGACGGAGTTGAAACAATTTTTCATTCACTAAGAGTGAAATATGGAGTATTATGATCATCAGACAAGACAACATAACATTGAGATTGAAAGCTTTCCACTGTATTGAAAATTATTTCGAAATCTATCTAAAAACGAGATCTACCAAAAAATTTATATGCAGTAAGATCTCCAGTCTATGACGGTGAAAAAAGTGCAAACTGTGTATTTATCCCATACAGCACCGATTCGTATGAAAATTTGAATATAGGTTCTACTTACCCTCTTTTCCAAAATCTACCACGTGCCGAGGGTTGCTTTCTTCCTGGGGGTGGATGCCACCCCTTTTTGGGGGTGAAAAATTTTTTATTGGAAATGAGTGCGGAAATCAATAGATTGACTAATTCTAAGCACTTACTGTTCAATGGAGTTTTTTCTGAAAAACAATACTTTTCGACTTATTCGCGAGTGAAATTGTCGGTTTTCAGTCAGAAAAAACACGTTTTCAGATCATTTTTCGCAAATAACTGAAAAATAATGCATCTAATCGAAAAACCTGTGGAGAGCAAAATTACAGCTTTCAAAAAAACAAAGGCGATTGTTTATTTGTGATGCATGCAAACCCACTACAAACTGAATAATTGCTTGTTGAAAGTTGATTGGTATTTTCAAACGACAAAATGGAAAGTTTCTACGTACAATAACCAAAAACCAATGCATTTTTCGGGAAAAACATATTAGACCTTTTCTGAAGTCCTTCGAAAATCCTTCATTTTTGTTCTTCATAAAAGTTTCTAGCATCAGAACTGACCGAGGTATGAAGGAAATAAAGTTGAATCCTATTTTTTCGTTGAAAAAAAATTGTGAATAACTCATCCTCTCTTCTCCCCCCTTTGAAAAAAATCGTTGTTACTCCATAATTCACTTCATTCATGTTCTTATAATGAGTTCTCAGTTTTTCGTCAATTGAAAGTACGTAGTTTCGGAAAAAATTGAGACTGAAGAGAAAAAATCATATACGTGATTCAGCGAAAAATCACCATTTCTTCGAAATAACTCGAAAAGTATTGATCACATGCAACATTTCCTAGACTACGAAATTGAAGGCTATTCTTCTCTGAAAATTTCGATGTTTCATTCTCTTCTGCAGGATAAAAATAGAGTAAGAAATGGCCAGTTAAATATTGTGAGGGTTCGCGCAAAGTACCTTTTTTGAGCCCTTTCAGCATGAACCTTTTCAAAAATATAATCTGAAACAAAAAATAATGTGAATGAGCTCATAGCTCTTGAAAAAAGGTACAAAATACTTCTTTGGTGGATTCGATTGCTTGAAGACTAAGCGAGTTATGGGAAAAAACCAAAAAAATTTTTGTAGAAATTAGAGTATGTACATTAGTATATTGAAGAATACACATAGTAACTATATTTGAGGCCTAGTGGAACTATATGTATATATATACATATAGTTCCACTAGGCAACGATTTTTTCCAAAGGGGGGGGGGGAAGAGAGGATGAGTTATTCACAATTTTTTTCAAGGAAAAAATAGGATTCAACATTATCATTATTTACTTCATACGTCGGTCAGTTTGGATGCTAGAAACTTTTATAAATAACAAAAATTTGAAGGACTTCAAAAAAGGTCCAATTAGTTTTTCCCTGAAAATGCATTGGTTTTTGGTTATTGTACGTAGAAACTTTTCATTTTGTCGTTTGAAAATACCAATCAACTTTCAAAAAGCAATTATTCAGTTTGTAGTGGGTTTGCATGCATCACAAATAAACAAACGCGTTTGTTTTTTCAAAAGCTGTAATTTTGCTTTCTGCAGGTTTTTCGATTAGATGCATTATTTTCCAGTTATTCGCGAAACAGGATCTGAAAACGTATTTTTTTGACTGAAAACCGACAATATCACTCGCGAATAAGTCGAAAAGTATTGCTTTTCAGAAAAAACTTCATTGAACAAAAAGTGCTCAGAATTAGCCAATCTATTGATTTCCGCACTTATTTCCAATAAAAAAATTTTCACCCCCAAGAAGGGGTGGCATCCACCCCCAGGGAGAAAGCAACCCTCGACACAGGGTAGATTTTGAAAAAGAGTGTATGTAGATCCTGAATCCAAATTTTCATGCGAATCGGTGCTGTATGGGATAAATACACGGGAAAATGGTCATAGACTGGACTAATAGCAAATCTGTCATGTAGAAAAGCGAAAATGAGGTGACGACTAGTGCCAAATCTGGCAAATACAGAGATCACAGCCAGCCCTGACATTTGATGTAACATTTCTTCCCTAGCTACTAGGTGCTCTCAGACTCCCCTATAGACCTCGGGCATGTGACATCACACTCATCAGCCTGCTGGACGAACAAATCGTATTTCCATACACAACAATGGTAATTTCATGAGATTATAATTGAAATTCTGAGATACAAAATGCATGAATATACCGTTAATCTGCTCTTCTAGTTGCTTGAATCCACAATTCACGTCTCTTAACAGCAAGAGGATCAATATCCTTTCTATTGTCGAAAATAGAAGGGAATCGATGGATTGAAACTTCACAATCGCTCAAAATTGAATTAATATCGAGGAGAAATATTTTGAAATATGACACAAATGCACAATTTACAACTGTCTGATTTACTGTCGTCTGTCAGATATGCCCGCGGTCTATAATATTGTGTCAGGGTTAGCTTGTCGATTTAAATCAAACAGCATAGGAAAAATGAATATTTGGTCACCTTCCAACCTGGAAAATCGTTAAAAAGAAATTGATATAAATAATCATCGAATAAAATATAAAATATTTCATACCGTTTTGAATGTCAGCACGCCTCTGTGCTGTGTACTCTTGGTTACATAATGGCGAATTTATTGAAGGCTGTTTACTAGCAAGACCCACTGAAAGGTGATATCTTAAGAAAGACAACCCATCGGCACAAGAATAATGTACAATAAATTTTCTGGTGAGATTTAAGATTATGCTTGGAAGGTCGGGAAACTTGAACCGAATGACTCATTTGTTTACTTGGGGATTCTCTTTGTAATGGTAGAAATCAGTATTTGCGTGGTTTCAATTTGAATTCCATATAGTTGTCGAAAAGGCGAATGGGTTGATCCAGTAAATGTGTGTTTTTTTTTGGATGGTGAATGATCCGAAGTTGTAGATTGCACCTGATTATATGCTGGCTTGTTGTTGATATACTACACTTTTTCATAACTAATATCATATGAAATAGTTCACTCACATCTCACACAAACTTATACAGATATCCTACTATTCTAAGCGCATTGTCTTTTATTTATTTATTTATTCACGACATTGTCAATTCGACAAAATATAATTATAGTGACAGTAAAAATCTTCCTACTTAATGGCACACAACAAAGATATAATTATTATACAAAGAATTAGTAAATATCTATCAATGTTTTCTCAACTCTTTCGAAGGGCGTTATCGAAATATCGAAAAAATCTATTTTGGAACTGTGCTTATCGGCATGGTTCAGCATTTTGACAATCGACTCATTTTCTCCATAATAAGTTTGATGAAATGAAATATTTATTATTTCCGAATTTCGTGTCCTTCTCTTATTCATAGTTAATGTTACAAGCTCTCAGATTTCTGGTGAGTTTTTTTATATATGCAGATTCACACGAAAGGGAAGCCCTATAATGTTCAAAGAACACCACGTGAATCAAGGGAAAGGAGATACAAATTAACATTGACTTGGAATTTTTGAAGTTTGTGAACCTCAGGAAAAACCTCTCTCGGCAAGGAGTTCCAAATCTCAGCTAATCAATTGATAAAAGATCCCTGAGGAAGAGAGGTCCGACAGGTCTTCAAATTCACAACAAAGGGGTGGGAAGTCTGTATTCGTCGAGTCATCCGTGTAGATGATGTCAAGGGTGGAACGATTGATAACAATTCAGAAGAGCACCGACCGTGAAAATATCCAAACTATAGTATGGGCTCCATAAAGTGAAAAATTGTATTCAATAATGGATCTTACTGATGAGTAATATAGCAGTTTGACGATAGTCACATTGAATGGATTAGAGTTCCTGAGGAACGAATCCAAACATTTTCAAGGAGCGTGAAGCAACTTCATTTATATGCTGTTTGAAGGACATTTTTGAATCAATAATTCCCAGATCTTTGACATTATATTTTAGTACACAAACCTATACAGAATAGATCAAAAGTAGTTATTTTAGGATTTTAGTCTATAGGAAGGGGGAAAAAGGTTTCTTGAGGGCAAGATGCTATGCATCGTGAGTACCAGAAATTGAAAAATGTGGCATTTTAGATATTCCTGTGTAGTTTGAACAACCTCTTTATTTCACTTTATCGTGCGCAATCGTGAAAAGTCCTCTCCTTCAACTTATGAACTAAATTAGATATCACACTCGTACAAAGTTCAATGGAAACATATTTTTTCAGTATTTTTTGTTCTCTATATAATTCTGGTTTATTTCTGGGAATGGAATGGGCCGTTTCCAAATTATTAGCTGATTGATTTTGGGTTTGAGACTCATCAAACACGCATCAATCAATTGATGTCTGAATTGAATAGTTTGTTTGAAGCATTGAGTTTTCCTTTTCTTTCCTGTTATTCAGGTACATGGTATTGTGAAATGAAGCGTAGCAATTCTGCAGAAGGATATTAAATATTCCGAAATTACGAAAAACACAGTGGTTAACTTGTGAAACATGATTGACAGGATAGAAAAAGTCAAAATGAAAACACTGATAAAAAACATAAATGTAATGCTGGTGGCGAACCGAAACGTCAGATGAAACATCTGACTGCAATTATGTAAAAAAAAAAAATTGCGATGAAAATATGCAATTCAATAAATACAACATAGAAAAAAATTGAAATCAATATTCTATAATTACGGCTTTTCTTGAATATCTCTAGAAATACTCGTCACTATTATTCGCCACATGAATGCAACATATTACATCATTTCACCATTTTCCGGGATTCCATGATTGTACGGCATGTTCAGAATGATTCCTCATGTTTTGTTCCGAATTACAAATATTTAGTGATATTATAAGTACTTGCATTCTATGTAAGAGAAATGAAACTGACTACACAACTCATTGTTCATTTTTCATTTTTCACCTTCCTTTATTATCATCGATGTTATCTCCCGCTGATATATGCGATAAAAATAATTGTTGTATGATATCGTTTCGCAAATGTGAATTGTCGTGTTACAATGCGTGTTATTTGATACCAACTTTCATTTTCAGCCTGATTATTACCGAGATGCTGCACATTTTCACCGAGTCGAGGATGGACCTGAATACCGATTGGAAATACCAAATGCTAAAATAGACTACACCGGCACATACACGGTGTATGCGAAAAATTGCCATGGAGATGCCAAAGCTATTATATCGCTTCAAATAAAAGTCAGAGGTGAGTCAGTTTCATAGGTTATGGATATTGTTTTTCGAATCATGTTTTTATGATTCGTGGAAAGAGTGCGTGAACATTTTCTGTAATCGATGCAGATTTCAATATTTTTTATGAGTGGTGCCTTCTTAATAGCTCATCTGATTCGGAATGCGTATTGATTCAACTTCTTGACTGATTTCATGTTGAAAATGAGATAGTTACCTACAGCTAAAATCGGAGTATATAAAGTTCGAACCGAAAACCAACCAAGATGTTATTAAAATTTGTTCTACACAACCCAATTGTTCCAAAATTTCTATTTCAAATTCATATGTCAATTCTTTGTTGATTGGCAGCAAAGAGTACCCAAACTAACAAGAGACGAATGCTTTGTCGGAACCTTTGATGTAGGTTGTACAAGATATTGAGATGAAGTACTTCACAGCATTGACAGATATACTGATTGATACACGGAGATAAATAACACAGGTAGTGATTCAAATTTGTACAAAACTGCACTACACCAAGAAAAATATCATTGTTGATTGACGTCCGTTTTCATTATGATTCTCAATATATTTTTGGACTTAATTGTCGACAAAATTTTACTTTTGAATTTTGTTGGTGTATTTTCATTCAAATTCACTAATTTTACATCAGAAAACTTTCACTCTGATACAAAATCTTGTTTTTTCATTTATAGGATTCAAATCTCTGAATTATAACACGAAGTAAATGGATTTAGACGGAAATATTCCTTTGAAATTATGAATTTATTGTTTTGATCAGTTTTACTGAAACCACATCCATAGTGCTATGAATTTGACTGAAATGGCAACAATTTCCAATTGGTAAACAGAATATCAAATATAAAATCTGTCAATGCCAGATGGAAATCTGTCATTGACAGATTAAAATCTGCCAATGGCATATTGACACATTGAAATATGTCATTAACAGATTTCAATCTGTCATTGAAAGATTATAATCTGTCTTTGACTCACTCACTCACAGTAGTAAACATATTCCATTTACTTTCATTGTGGAAAATGTTATTTTTTCAATGCCAAAACCTGAAATTGCTCATCTGTATCTATCCTCGTGAAATCTGACTGATCATGGGACATGATCGGAATGTCGAACGTATATATCAAAACCAACCTAAATGTGAATAATTTTTAACTTCTACGTATGTGAATGACATGAATGTGGGTCTGATTCGTTTATGTGTAATGCCTACATAGAATATAAAGTTTATTTAGTTTATTACTTCAACTTTTTCTTGTTAAATAGACGAATAACGCTAAACCCTTTCTACCCATAACTTATTTTTTACAGATCCAAATACTTCGAAAGAAGCAATGGGAAAGAAAAAAATAGGGTAAGTGAATGAATACCGCCCATATTATCTCCCTTTGAATTTCGATAAACTAGCTTGCGTTTTGGTTGCAGGCATTATTGCCGTTGTTTCATCAATATTGTGTGTCATTGTCCCGAAATTCAAGTTCGAATAGGATGATGCAATAAAATAAGGCCTCCAATCAAAATGTTTCCTCAAACATTATTGAAGTAGTAAAGTATTCAAAGGGAATACTTGCGAGAACGAAACGAATAGTAATTAAAAATGCTGTGGGTGCTAGAATATTATCCTTTGGAACATCTACACTTATAGATTAGGGCAGATGAAGCCCTATTTTTTTTTTAATGCTGCCATAAGCGAATCATGAGTAAGCAAGCCACTGACTAGTTGATCTCTGGTGACAGAAACCGTTTTGATATCCTTCATAACTTTTTCAAATAATCTTTGAAATGTAAACGAAATGCAATTGGTCTATAGTTCTCCGTGTTATAATCTATTGCATTCATTTATCTATTTGGTACCAGCTGAACTCTGCCAAATTTCCAGACTTCGGGATGTATTGAAAGAGATTGAATAGCCATAACCCAAGAAACTTTATCACGAATTTCAAAGCACCATTTATTTGTACATACAATTATTAGCGATTTTTTCAAAACCGATCAATATCTGTTGAATTTAAAACAATTTGCGAAAAAATAGTATGTTTCAAATCTAGATAATAATTCTATGCCACTAAAGTTAGTACAATGACCGAATCGATTCATTTTGTTAAAACTCACACCATGAAGTGAATTAACTTTGACCTAATGCAGGGTCCACATCAAACCAACAAAAAAAATAGCAGCTCAATGTTACCCAACAATTATTGTTTTGTGGGCGTTTTCAACAACTTTTCATTTTCCTGGGGGCAGACGGTAAAGATCAAAGTGTTGACGTTCCTAGCAACTGTGTAAGGCTACTTGCACACACCGATCTTGGACGGCCGATTTTATACCGGTCGTCCAAATTCCAATAGTGAACCACATGTGGGAACGGGATCTGACACACACGTCGACCGCTCATCGGTGCCGGTAAAATATCAAACTGATTGTTTGACCGGTAAAAATCCGGTGAGTCTGCAAGCACCCGCTACCAATAAAATATCGGCCGATTTTATACTGGCCGTCCAAAATCGGTGTGTGTGCAAGTAGCCTTAGTCTAGTGTGTGCGCGCTTGATGAAGAAAACAAATGAATTCTTGGTTCAGTTTGTTTCGTATCCTTGTTTAGCTCAGGTTTGAGGATAATTATCGTTTTCATATATGTGGACAGCACTTGACATTTTGTTTCTGTCGAGAACTTGCAGTTTTGGCGGGTGCGTTGCTGTTTTGTTGTCGGTTTTGTTTTGTTGCTTCGGTGTGGACCCGGCATAACGCGGCGATTTCGATTGAATTATTGAATCTGTAATCCAAAGCCTATCTTAACCTTCTTCGAAAGGCTGAAACATAAACTTTCAATGAATCGTTGAAGTTGAATATGGTGTGAAATTCTCATACCGAATACCACGCGTACTTGAATAATCTTTGGAAATGTTTCAAGCATCACTGGTATTACGAGTGAAAATTCATTCCCAGCGGGGTACCTCTTGTAAAATCTAGATTTGCGGCTATTGCATACCCTGTATACTTCCAAGAAATATTTCCCAATCCTTTTCATCTATCTCACTATAAGATTAATATAAGTTATAAGGGCCATATGTAGACAGCTGTTCCTTATTACGTTTTTTCGCAACTCATTGTAAGTCGCCTTGTATAGTTTGAAACACAATGCCAACATGATTTTTACATTTTGGAATATATTCCTATGTAACAGGTGCAAGACAGTCTGAAAAAACCGTCCATCAACATTGTATTAAACTCAACGATATTAAATTTTGCGTTGTTCAAATTTCCTTTTACCAGGGAAGGCTGTAGAAATTTTATCCGAAATATTTGTCAGTGCCACCTGGGTTCTGAAGGAATTTGCTTCTTGGTGTGCTGTGATGGTTTCTGTCGGATCATCTCTAGTGAGAGAAATAAAAGACTTAGGAGTGAAGCTCCTATCGAAAGCTTGAGTCTTTATTGGCCATTTAATTTTGATTACAATCGCCAATTCATAACCATTATTCGTTTCAGAAATGTGCAAACGATTCCAAAAATTGTCAAAGAACTCAGTGATATACGTTGCTGTGATGGAGATTCGGCTACACTCGAATGTCAAGTTGATGCATCACCTCCTCCTGATATTCGTTGGGAAAGAGCAGGAAAGGTGGGTAACTTCATTCGATTTAATTCATCTCTATATAGTTTCAATTTGTGATTATTCAATATCCTTATTGAAGAGAATGGCACAAGTCAGTATTCATTTCAATTATAAACTACTCATTATAAAAATATAAACCAAAAATCGTGTCCCTCTTATACATTGATCCAAGAAGTGAAACAATATGACTAAACGAACTGGCATGCGTCTCTGTACAACATGTTCATCAGTTTCTCATCTTTTTTGAAATGCATCTTCAATGTTCCTGTTTACAGTTCACCCAACTAAGAAGATAATCACGATATATGGAAATGACTTCGTAATTACGTACACACCTCTTTCTTGATGAATAGCAATATCAGCTTTATTATCATTGATCAGTTTTTCAGTTGGAAATATAGTTATTGATGGATGACACGATTTGGGAACTTGGTAATCTGAGAAGGATGTCTGTTCTCATAGGAGATAGAAATAAAAAGCTAGCTTAGATCTTATCATCAAATGTTCTGTAGTGTTCACATTATTTACCCCAAGACCACGTTGCACACCTGGCACCTGGCACACAATTTTTTTGGGGTTGTCATTTGAAAGAGAACCCATTTTGTCTATTAATCACCAGAGAAACTTATGGTATTTCGGATATTCCAAGTTTTCGTTTGTGCCAATCTCTTCATTTCGTTGGTTTCCTTTATTAGATCCACTAAAGTGAAAATGTATTGCTGTGATCATGAATATCGTTCAAAAAGGTATTTTCACAGTTCTCGAATTTGGGAATAGAAAAAGTTTTATCCAAAAGGAACTGTTTTTCAATTCACGCAGCAACGTTCCGGGGTGAGGTAGAAGCCTACACTTCTACACTGGTATAAATTTCAATACCAATACCTACTTTTTCAGATTGTGGTGTTAGAAACTCAGAAAAATATGAAGAGCTCATTTTATAATGTTCCTATAATATACACGAAATTATTCAAAAAAGAAGCAAACACTCAATCAATCAATCTTTATTGACCCCAAGAAACATGAATGTTTGTGAAGAAGGGATCTTAAAACTAAAACACTATTACAATTCATGCATTAAAAAAAATATTTCGATCATGAATCAATCCAATGTCAGATGGAAAAAGAGAAGTGTTACTGGATCAAATACTTTTTCAAGTTTCTTTTGAAGCATTTGTCAAAGAAGTCGTCCGTTAGTTTCTTTTGTAGTTTGTTATATATTACCACCATTGTATAAAATTGATTTTTTTTCCGTAGTTTGTTTTTATTATACTGATGGTACTCAGATATTTGGACTGCCTAGTTTTATATTTATGAATTGTTTCAATTGTGTTGAAGGTTAGAAAAAAATGTTTATTTTTATTTTTTGCGAAATGGATGAAAGAACAAATTTTCAATTCATATAAAGAGCTGATATTTAAAAGCTCATTATTCACATATAAATCGGCAGTGGGATATCGAAAAGGTAATTTGAATATGCATGTGATTGTTTTATTTTGCAGAGATGTTATGGGACGTATGATCGAAGCGTTAGAATTTCCCCATACTGATATCAAGTATTGTAGTTTTGAATAAATAATGCTATAATATATTAATTCAAGACGTTTCAAACAAATATAGTTTCGAATTTTGAACAAAATACCAATTAATGGTGATATTTTTTTTCTTAAATATTCAGTATGATATTTCCAAGAGAGTTGTTCATCAATGTATAATCCTAAAAATTTTGTTACCCCCAAATATTCTATATTTTGCCCATTAAAAATAATGTTATTCTTATTTCGATTCGGTTTTCTTTTCGCTAATAACATAAATGAGGATTTTCCAATACTCAAAGTTAGCTTGTGACTATTCAACCATAACGAAATTTTCTTTAAATCATCATTAATGTAACGAATAATTTCTCCTAATTTTTTCTCGCAATAAATCAGTGTTGTGTCATCTGCAAATAATTTTATTTCACCCCTCAAATTTAGCTGTGAAACTGAGTATATATATATATATATATATATATATATATATATATATATATATATATATATATATATATATATATATATATATATATATATAAGAAACAAAACAGGTCCCAGAATTGAACCTTGTGGGACACCACATGTTACACGTCTAAGTGAACTCATTTTGTCTCCCATACAAACAAACTGTAGTCTACCGCTCGAATAATTTTCAAACCATTGATGAATCAAACCTCTTATGCCCATATTGAATAATTTTTTCAACACAATATTATGATCAACTCTGTCAGAAGCCTTCGATAAATCCAGTGACAACAATCCACAATAAAAGTCTTGATCCAATTATTTCAATTGAATATTTGTTATCGAGTCAATTACAGCAGATTCTGTGTCACTGGATCTTCGGAAACCATATTGTCCACAGTATAAAAAATTAATTTTCTCTAAATAATCGAAAAGTCTTTGGTTCATAATTTTCTCAAGAATTTTGAACATGGCGGGTAATATGGATATGGGCCTATAATTATTCGAACTTTCTTTATTTCCATTTTTGAATACTGGTTCAACTTTAGCTATTTTCATTCTTCTGGGAACGAGTCCCGTTTCAAAAAAAATATCAAACAATTCAGTTAACAAAGGTGATAATTCTGGTTCAACTGCTTTTATAATTTTGATGCTCATTTTATCGGGGCCTGCCGATTTTCTACTCAAATTGTTTATGGTATTTTTCATTTCTTCACAATTTGTAGGTTCTAAGAACATAGAATTCATTGATGATACATTTTCGTTATCAATGACTATAAATAACGATGGCAATTTGCCTTCAACCATATTATGCAAATTTCAATTTGCAATAAGTTCTGATAACATAAAACAACCAACGGTGCTTTGTTGCACGATATCCAGTCACTCACTAACGAACCATCGGGAACGCATCGTCAGAAGATCAATCTCGATTTATCGATGTTCTTCAACAGCGACTGCTGATTGTTGTCAATCAACTACGAAAAAAAAATTTCATAATGTTTCGATATTATACACGAAATTATTTAAAATAAAAAGATGACCACTCAATGACTATATAAAATATGATGGCAATTTGCCTATGACCATATTATGTGAATTTCAATTTGCAATAAGTTCTTATAACATAAAACAACCAACGGTGCTTTGTTTCACGATATCCAGTAACTTACTAACGAACCATTGGAAACGCAACGTAGAAGATCAATCTCGATTTATCGATGTTCTCCAACCGCGACTGCTGATTGTTGTCAATCAACTACGAAGAAATAATTTCATAATGTTTCGATAATATACACGAAATTATTTAAAATAAAAAGATGAACACTCAATGACTATATAAAATACGATGGCAATTTTCCTGCAACCATATTATGCAAATTTCAATTTGCAATAAGTTCTGATAACATTAAATAACCAACGGGGTTTTGTTTCACGATATCCAGTAACTTACTAACGAACCATTGGAAACGCAACGTAGAAGATCGATCTCGATTTATCGATGTTCTTCAACAGCGACTGCTGATTGTTGTCAATCAACTACGAAGAGATAATTTCATAATGTTTCGATAATATACACGAAATTATTTAAAATAAAAAGATGAACACTCAATGACTATATAAAATATGATGGCAATTTGCCTACAACCATATTATGCAAATTTCAATTTCCAATAAGTTCTGATAACATAAAACAACCAACGGTGCTTTGTTGCACGATATCCAGTCACTCACTAACGAACCATCGGGAACGCATCGTCAGAAGATCAATCTCGATTTATCGATGTTCTTCAACAGCGACTGCTGATTGTTGTCAATCAATCAGCGATCCATTCGACTTTCTTCATGCCGCTCGGGTGTAATTCAAACACGAAAATAGTAGTAGAACGAACAGGTTGCTTGATGTATTCTCTTATTTGCAGCTGATCCACTTAGGAGGCGATTTCAATGCCGACTTCGATGGCGCAACGGCCAGATTGTCCATAAATCAGGTGTACCCAGAGGACGAAGGAGAATACACTTGCGTGGCGTATAATGAACTGGGAAAAGCTCTCACATCCGCCTGCCTCATCGTTGATCGTAAGTATTCATTTTTCAACCCAGTAACTGACAATGAGCATGGATCAATTTTCTATAGGATTTATTTGAAATTTATCCGATAGGGGTTGTATCAAGATAATGAACTTCCCTATAGTGAATTACATGGTTTCATGCTATTGATTAATTTCGTCAGTATCTAGAGAAATGGTCAAGTCAAAATCTTTTTAAAATAGACTTGTGTCCGAACAATGCCCCTTTCCATATAATATCCGGCAACCCCTTATCGATCACCTTGGAGAAGTATAAACATTTCATCAACTCAATGAGAATTGAATAAATTCAAATCACGATTATTTCAACCGACTGCCGAATTGAATAGATGACTGACAATTTTTTCCACACATGAACCAAGCCTGACCCACCACCTCGATACTAACACACATCTGAATCACATTGGTATTAGGGGAACTGTACATAGCTGGTTCCGAAATTATTTGTTCGAAAGAAGAAATATATATATATATATATGTATATATATATATATATATATATATATATATATATATATATATATATATATATATATATATATATATATATATATATATATATATATATGGGAGAAAGTGGGAGCACAGTGAAAGAATAGAATGTAGTGTACTACAAGGATCAGTGATTGGGCCTGTTGTCTTCCTTATATACATGAACGCAATATCTGAATCAGATAAGACGTTAGAATCAAATTATTCACAGACGACGTTACAGTTACATAATTTGAAAAAAAAGAGTCAATGACTTCAAAATAAGGGTTGAGAACTGATAGCTGAAACTTATTTTGAATATCCGAAAATTGTTATTCATGTTCATACCTTAACGTCACTGAAAGAGGTAAAGTTTATTGAAGATGTAATAAAATATACTAATTCCATCCAGTTTTTGGGGCTATACATCGATCCTAGTCTTTCCTGGTCGATTCATACCCAAATACTGAGATGAAGTATTTTTCCAGTGATCGGTATTTTATATAGAATGAGAAATTATATTCCACGAAAATTCTTGAAAATTAGTTATCAGTTCAATATATTCAAAATTCCAGTATTTGATCACAGTTTGGGAAACAGCTGGTTCTTCATAAAGACCTTTGAAAACACTACAGAATAAAGCAATAAAATTATCCACAGTTATATTGTGTACCACAAGGATCAGTTCTTGGGCCAACATTGTTTGTCATATACATAAACTCAATATCCAAACTAGATCTATGTGGCCAAATCAAATTATTTGCAGATGATACCACAATTGTATATTTTTCTGAAAACTTTAATGATATTGAGTCACAAATTGAAAGTGATCCTCAAATTATTGACCTGTGCTCGGCCAAACATAAATTTACGTTGAATATTCAGAAATCTTCCGTCATTTTTGTTTCATGATCGATAATAGATTATCAAGAATCAAGTTTAATAAATATGAGATGAATCATACAAACTCTATTAAATTTTTGAGTTTACATTTAGATTCTACACTTTCATGGGCAACTCATATTGGTCTTTTGAAAAAATAACTTTCCCCACTAATTGAAGTATTGTATCGAATTAGAAACTATTTAGCACTGAAACATTTGAAACATTTATTTTGGATTGATATATTCAAAACTGCAATATTTAATTTCAGCTTGGGGTATATAGCATCAATATTGAGGTCCTTGAAACCTTGAAAAATAAAATAGTGAAATATATTTTCAAATAAGATCCGTCTCGAAACCTACTGGAAAGTTATTGAATTCGGATTAAATATTCAGGATGAAAATATGCTTATTTGTTCATTTTGCCTTATAAAAAATCAAACACTCTATTTTGAAATTTACAGTTAATTCTGATATCCATAACTATGGTACTAGATCATTTTGATCGAAGTCGAAACAGAATTTGCAAAGAAATCCTTTTTCACAATGCTGTTTAAATTAACAACAATTAACCTCCCTATTCGAAAAAAGTTAGAGGCTGTTAAATTCAAAAGATACCTCAAACATTTTTTCTCAACTAAAAAAATGACATTTGATGTTTGTCCTGTTTTTCATTTTCTACTACTCTAAAGCTTCTGGAATTTTTTTTTTTGCCAGTAATGATTAATATTTATAACTATTTGAACTGATCTATCTCTTTTTTTATGTTGTATTACATTATATTATTATAAACATTTATATTTCTTGGGATGAATAAAGATTTTATTATTATTATTACTTACAAATCATATTCGAGTGAACCCACTATTGATAGGTACAAACCAAATATATGTATATATATATATATATATATATATATATATATATATATATATATATCTGGAAAAGTTATTATAAGTTGAGGACCTATATATTCATTCATTTGACATCATCCAACAGTGAACATTCGGCTCTGAAATTTATTTCAAATTCGCGTAGTTATTCACAACTATAATACAAGACAGTTGAATGATTTCGATTTAATCAAATTCAGAAGCAATTTTGGTTGAAAATCTATTCTTCACTCAGGAGTTCTCACTTCTTATGATGCCTTACCAAAAAACGAAATAACAAAAATAAATGAGATCAAATCAAAATCAAGTTTTCACTTCAAAAATATGTGATTATTTTTAATTGGATTATCAGTGTCATTGAAAATAATCAACATTAGAACTGGTTTGAGTGCCACATATAAATCATACTCACCACACCCTCCACCAGTATATGGCACTTCAAACCAATGTTTGAGGGTGTTAATGAAATTCATGTTAGGATACAAACGACGTGTTTGACCAGAATAAACATACAGGTAGAAGTTTCACATGTTCCCATGATTTTTCAGTACGTATTAACATTTCTTGTCTATTGTGCCTGTGAAGAATGCACCCACAATACAAGGGATTCAAGACAGAAATAATGTTATGTCGTAGATTCATAGGACAGCTTGATAACATTAATAAGTATTAAGAACATAAGCACAGAGTTACTTCTAGTTCTTTATGTATGTGAATTGGAAATATTGTGTATATTTTTCCTGGGTCGGAGTCATCTTTCATTTGCTTGGAATTCAAGTCTGTTATCAATTTAATTATTGATTCTATGCTATTGACACTACTGACGATATATAAAATGTTACATTTTCTAAAAGGTTTTATTTCTTGAGAGGAATTGGTTTAAAGAATAAAACCAAAACGCCCTTTTTCCATAACTCTGCAATTGTTTTGCCTTGTTCTTATAGAATCTCGAAATATGCAGTTGATATATTTCAAATCAGTGAGTTAACGTTGAACGGAATCCGAATAAATGAAATGAAGACGTGAAAATGGCTCATAACCCAGGCTGTCCTCGCAGTTTGTAGGTTCAGAGCTCTATCTACACCAAGGTATAACTCATTCAAAAACCAAGTGTGGGTTTTCTGTTATACCTCAGATTATTGAAATAAATAAGCACACATGTATTCAATGAGTCTGTTATTGCTGTAATAATTGACAAAAATAATAGTCCGCGTTTATTGTGAAGAACTTTTCAACAATGGCAACTTTATTTTTAAATAAATTTTATGTATAGGGATGTCTGACATATAAAAATTTACTGATCGGTTGATATATCATGATAGAAATTGCACATTGAAAGATAAGATCTCTCTGATCATCATCAGTTTTTCAGATTGGAGATTTGCTGTAAAAGTTTGAAGCTTCGTAGGCCCGATGATTTATTATTTATTTATTTATTCGATATACAGCTCCCAGGCAGAACAGGGTTCCGGTATAAGGAAGTCAAAAAAAACATCATAAAATTATGTACTATAAATAATAAATTGGAGTATAATATTCATTTGATAATTTGGTGAACATCATTATGCAAGCAAATATTTTTTATTTTTTCTGGTAGTTCATTGAAAGTTATTAAAGCTGATGAAATGGGGTTATTTTTTCCTTTATAGGAATGAATCATATTTAAACGAAAGTTATTTGATATTCTGGTATGGTGGCCATGTAAATCATAATTTTTTGACAGTTTTATATTACATTTCTGAAGATTTTTTGTTAATTTATATACATACTTAGATTTTTCATAATCAATTAGATGATCCAAAGTCGTATTATCTGTTATTTTATATAAATCTGCAGAAGGAGTATCGCACGGTTTTCTGGTTATAACCTTTATTGCTTTGTTCACTAAACGATATATAATAAAACCCTCATTCAAAATAAACTTCCACTAAAGTGAAACCCACTTCAAAATTGGTCTTTGACACAAACTCTCATAAAGGAGTTTGATTTCCGTCAACCATATGGTTTGAGAAGGAGAACATTGATCTGCAATCAAAGTACCTTCATGAGCATATAATATGTATTATTATGTGACTCAAATGAAATCGTTCATCGAGTTACATGTATATATCCAAAAAGAGAGTACCTAATAATATGCCACATCTTATTTCCGGAAATTGTACAATGAAAACTCAAAATTCTTGGGATACATCGATCCAACTCTATCGTTGACAACACGTAATCAACATGTTAGGAAGAGAATATCTCCAATCATTGGAGTTTTATGTTGAATAAAATCTATTCTGTCAACTAAATAACTAACAATGACTTACTTCAGTCTCATTTATTCAAAATTACATTATTTGATATCTGTTTGGGGAACTGCATCAAAATCGCTATTGAAACCATTAAAATCGTTAAATAAAACCCTTGATGTATTTATAAATTGCCATTTCTAGAGCTAACAAATATACTATACAAACCGAGGAATTTATCAAACAGATTTTTCATTCAAGTCAAGAGTTTGGGTATTTATCCAATCAACTAAGAGTAAACATAAATACTCAAATAGTTCCTTCATCATATGTTCTGATTGCCATTATCATCTAACCAGACAGTTAAATAATTTGAAAACCATACAAATAAAATGCAATTTTGGAAAATTGTTGTATTTTTCTGGAATAAAGATTCATAACAGTCCACCTAAACACATAAAAAATATGAATTTTGTTGCGAAATTCATAATAGAGATCAAAAGATATTTCACATCTATCAATAATAATGAATTAATTATTTTTATCATGTATCGATAGTACCTGGTTCAACTGATTCATTTATACTTTTTTATACCCATCACTCCTTCCGTTTATATATTTATATGCAACTGACATAATACTTCGCGTCTTTTTTTTTCAACTCCCTGTATAAACATGTATGTTTCTTGATATCATCAAAGTTATTATTATTATCATTATTTTTTCAGTTCCCGAAGAAAAAGACAACCTCTTGACCCAACAGCTCCGACGCCCATCAGGACTGTTGAACGGATCCACCCCCATATCAACCCCCCGAACGACCCCAAACAGAAGCGTTTCACCCCTTCCCCGCTACAGAGAAACCCACCCCACGGAATTCCGCACCAGCAGAATTCGTGCCGCCCCTCCAAAATTCTACGCCTTTCCCCACAACCGAGTAGCAGAAGAGGGGGAAACGGTCAGGTTTCAGTGTGCTGTGGCAGGTCACCCCGATCCGTGGGTCACTTGGGAGAAAGACGGAGTAGTAGTCACCCCTTCTGCGAGGTTCAGGATAACGGAAAGAGATGATCTTAGGACTTTGGAAATAGCAGAAGTCACTACAAGTGATTCAGGTGTTTATAAGGTCATACTCGAGAATGACGTCGGTAGAGTGGAGACCACCGCCAAGCTGGATGTTATTGGCCACAGAGTACCATCTTCTAGAGGTATCAGAGCCCGAAGTTTATCTCCGAGAACTGCTCCGATATACCCAAGAAATATAATGAGCGGTTCCGCTAGGCTAGGGAGCAGAGCAAGGCTGTATTGTGACATCAGAGCAACGCCTGCTCCAAACCTCAGGTGGTATAGGGACGGTGTACTTCTGGAAGATTCAGAGAAGTATTGTAATTCCTATGACGGATCTGTTGCTGCTATAGAAATTGAAGAAGTTGCCATGGAAGATGCCGGTCTGTATACCTGCGTTGCTGAAAATGAAAATGGGTCCGCTGAGACTCACGCCTACTTGGAGGTATACGAAGAAGAACCTGCTCCGCCCGAAATTCTGAAGAGTTTGCACAAGAACTTGAAAGTAGTGGAGGGTAATCCTGTTGTTTTGAGAGTGGAAGCTATTGGTACGCAGCCTTTTGACGTGGTTTGGATGAAGGACGGTTGTATTTTGCCTGACTGTCACGACTTCAGGCAGAATATTTACGATGATGGGGTTATCACTCTGACTCTGCCAGATGCTTATCCTCAGGACTCTGGAGACTATAGGTGTGAGATATACAACATGTGCGGGGATTCGTTTTCTGCGTGCCATTTAACAGTTCTTGGTAAGTTTCATTACTGTTGTGCACAATATTATCGGGAAAACTTGTCTGCATTTTTGTGTTTTTTTTTAACGAACTATGCAATGAGTAATATTGGTTCGGAGTTTTTTCCATAAAATTAAATGAAAATATAAGTAGTAAGTAAAAATATATCACGAATGATTGCATTGAATTACATAATGAAACAATTAAATATATGATTTTTGAAAAATTCAAAAAGAACTGTTGAGGATCAAGGAATGAAATTGCGATGAAATAAATATGAAATATATTGAATATGAAATACTGAAATAATACGAAATTTGAGAATGAGAAAATTTAAAAAAATATAAATATCAATTTTTAAAACCAACTTTCAGTGAACTGTGATCCCTAGATCAGTTCAAGCAACAAAAGATTCAATTGGCTAATGCCGAGCAACTAAACCAAATTCACTTCAAAAGGACATGAACTTGAATTGTAAAATTGGATGTTAACTTCTTTTAATCTGGGAAGATGCTGAATGACAGATAAGTGATGAGAAACCTACAACAGTGGAAGAGATACAAAGTTAGAGTAGTTTTTGTTATGTTCCAATGAAGTTCGAAAAGCACGCTGTGAGCATTCTGTGAATTTGAGCTTTTGTGAATTGTTTCAGTTTATTGCGTGTCCTATGTTCTGTCCAAAATTGAATGAGAAAGGCAAAAACGTCATTCTGTGTAATAATTGACTATTTTCAAAAATATTTCCCAATTTGCACAATATTCAGAAGACATTCGAAATAAAATGTTTTCAATATATTTTGAATTTTTTTCATACATAGCACTTTCGGTCTTCAAATAAGCTATAAATTAATGCAGTAGATGTTTCGAATATGTTTTATACTTTCGAAAAAATCCTCATTTTTCGTTTAGAGTAACCACTTTCAGTTGTTGAATAATCTATTAATAACTAATAAATGTATCCAGAGTAAATGTTTCGAATACTTATATTAAAAAAAAAATTCAATCAATATAAGTACTTTTAGTCTTCGAATAATTCATAAAGATATTGAAGAGAAATGTTCCGACTGATGACTGGAGTGGAATGATTTAGTTCTGCCTCCTCACAATATGAAATAGTTTTCTAAGTATATATATTTACGACAAAATATCCAATTGTGATTTAAGAAAACATTCAAAAAGTATTCGATGAATATTCGAAAAGAGGTTGAAAATATTTTAGCAACGAATTCGGAGATGATGATTCAGAATTAATTGAAAAAAGAGTCAGAATAAAAAAAGTATGTACTGAATATTCGAAGAATGTTCGATAGAAATACGGTTTTGAATGGAACAAGTGGTTTACAATATCCTCAAAACAATTTAAAATTAATATTCAACATACGAGAATATAATTCAAGTTAAATGTCGAATATACAGTTGTATGAATTGTAACAAGAATAAATCAATAAAAATAAATAAATAAATAATTGAGAAGAATAAAATATAAAACATTGACAAATGGATAATTTCGTTTCACCCTGTTCGTAGAATAGAACATACGCCTCGCCACTTATGAGAGATTCTGGGGAAATTGGTGACACGTGGGCATTGTTGTACTTGTGCCATCTTCCAGAATAAGGGTGTCGGCAGTAAGCTGTGTAGTGGCCACTATCTGCAGATCCGTTGTGATTTAAAAGTGCGTAGACATTATAGCTACAAGGAGCTACATTGGCTGACGCATAATTATTCATCTCCAGACCTTCTACAGGAAAATCCACGGAAATAATTTCTCTCTGTTTTTTTCTTTTGAGGAAAATCGCTTTAGATGGATCACCAGTATCAGGGGAAATTTATGTATTGATAAATATTTCGAGCATTTTCGTCTTTCTGTACATTTGGAGCACGTTGGTAGCTCATCCCCATCTAACATTTCTTCATTTGTGAATGAATCCAAACAATGATATAATTGGGGAAAGTCAGTTACTTCTGGAATAGGTAGAGAAATGTCCCAAAATGGTTCGAAGACCACGGAACAATGACCACAATACGTGCATTTGATGGTCGACTTCAGTTGACCGACAAAGTTTTCAACCATCTTGGATTCATCAAAACTTGTGTACTTCGACCATGACTCTTGCGCTTTTTCGCTGTCACTAATTCTTCAAAGATTTAGGTTACGATTGGTTTGGGTTTTTCTGTTATTTGGTTTACATCTTCATGTAAGCCATTCAACAGGTATCTTATCATAAATCATATCATACGAGTATGTAATGAATATTCAAAATTAATCAGATGAAGTTTGAATATATCTTCAAATTATATTCGAAAGTGAATGATTGATGAATACTCAATGAAGACGCAAAACTGATTCAAATGAGAAACAAAACATCTTCAAAATAATTTCAAATGAATATTCAAGATACATGCAATGAATAATTGAAACTTATGAGATGAAATTCGAAAATATTTCCGAATTATATACAGAAATGAATAATTGATGAATATTCAATGAAGATTCAAAACTGATTCAAAGTAGGATCAAAACATCTCCAAAATATTTTTGAAGGAACGTTCAAAATACATGCAATAAATATTCGAAATTATTGAAATGAAGTTCGAAAATATTTTCAAGATTATATTCAGAGAAGAGTTGATTAATATTCAATGAAAATTCATAACTGATTCAAAGAAAAATCGAAAGAAATTCAATATAGAATTTTTCAAAGTAGAATCAAAGTTGGTCGAAGAGAGATTCAAAACATCTTCCAACGATAATCAGGAATGAATCTTGAGAATATATTAGATAAAGATTAAATACTTTCATTAATAAGTTATTGGCAAGTTATTAGTGGGTTCGAAACATTACTTTCTCAAAGATTCGGTTGCTACTTGGGTTTAATAAAGATTTTTTATTTGGAGAGATCCATTCTTGAGAGATATAGCTTCTCATTTTATCTGAACAATTTTCTTCTATTTCGAAAGGAAAGCAGCTTTCAACCGTCCACTCATCGTTGATACACCCTGTATGATATCTAATTATATCAAAATCAGTATTTTCATATTCTTCCAAGTAAACATGGACAATGGATAATTTACACTGGAAAATGTAACGTTTTTCAGTCAAAATGCAGTCAACAGGCTAACAATTGGAATAAGAATAATGATTGTACCTCAAGGAATCGTAAGGTATTGCTGTCATTATATTTTTTTACCAATGTGAAGAATGCCTGGTAGTCCCATCGGCTATATATGTTTTCAAAGTACCTTTTGAAGTCCAAGGAGTGAAGCTAATTTTGATTTTCCTGTTTGAGATCATGCCATCTTTATAAGGTTGATTTCTTGAAATTGTCAATCAAAAAGACTTTCGAGGTAACGTTGTGATTGCCAAAACTTACTTCCGCATTAATAATAATCCTAGATTTTTTCAGACTTCAAAGAACTCGGTTCGTGGAACCAATAAATTACTGTATTGCACTTGAGTTATGGTGGTCTCCAATTCCCATATTTACTAATGTTCGTTCTCTTCCACTGTCTTTCGTTAGCTACGGGCACACATGAAATAGATGCAGGTGTTCAAACAAGATTTGGGATTTATTGTGAATTATGTTGACAGATCCGTTGGTCTTCGATAGTGTATATACGTGTTCAACTTCTAAGCTCTTCAGATTGAGGACTTGAATATTATCATTTGATTTTTCTGTGTATGCCAGAAACAATTTCAAGAATTTCAATTCCTCTGAATCTCTAACCACTATCATGGTCTATGTCACGAGTCGAAAAAAGGAATATCTTTTGGTAGTACTCCCAAAAATATGGTCTGGTATTGAATAAATTTGAAATGCTGCCTAGCAAATTGTGCGAAAAATGACAACGACTCATAATCAAATTCAACCCTAACTTGAGAACCGAGCTGTCAAAATATTAGGGATTCAGTATTTCATGAATAACTTACCTATCAATGTTAGCCGTATTACTCAAACAGATTCTCAGAAAACTCTGGTAATCATTACCAGATATTACCAAATTACCAAATATTAATTTCAATTTCAAATTTGGCACATGAAATAATAGCTTCTGAATAGCAAAATCGATTTGAAAAATATGGAAAAATATATATTTTTATCTATACACCTGAAGGAACAATGTTTTGGCGATTTTTTTCCTCTTTTATATTGGAATAGTAATGGTCCAAAATTATTAATTTTCTATAAAGAGGTCTACAAAAACTGTGGCAAGTTGATTTTCAAAAATTGGCCTTGAGCTGTGGTAAACGATAATAGAGCGGCAATGAGAGCAGAGACAAGAGCAGCGCTAATTCAATGTTTTTGATATGTTATGTTGTTCATGGTAGAGCTTCGGCAGTAGCGACGATCTTTGTTTTGCTGTAGGTTGAAGAACTGAAAATTAACGATGTATGGTGTGAGAGGGGACTAGGATCAGTTAATTATATATTTTGTGAGATAGTGCAGGACACTACGTATCTTTGTCGCAATTCAATTCAAATAATCGTTTTTTGACATTTTTCATAACTAACATCTAATATTTACTGCTTGTATGAACTAACTCAAATTCTACTTCAACCCATAATTTTCAAGAACAGATCTATTATTATGGTTTCATAATTTTTTTTTGGTTCCCAAGGAGGACCTGACAAATATTTCACTTCATAAAGTGTCGATACCCATACCGACTACCTCTGATAACACCGAAAAAACACAGATCAGTAATAATTATCATCGCTTTTATCTACAGTCGGCTACAAAGCGTATCTCAACGTGTTGCTTCATCACAAACACCTGCATACAAAATAATGAAATTTATTTTCTCTGCATCGCTAGTATTGCCGCTCTTATCGTTTATCACAGCTCCAACATAATCGTACCCTAAGAGAAATTCGCTCAACTACAGGTAACTTGACTGTGTAAAAAAGCATGGCAACTCAGTTGTATAATGATTCAGACCTGTAGAAATAACTGCACGTTTTGAAATTTGGAGCCTGATTCCGTAAGAGCAACAACTCATAAACAGTTTTCATTGACGTGTATTAAATGTCTCAAATTAGTTAGACGTAACTTTGAACAACACACAGGCAACAGAAATTTGTTCAAATGAATCCTTTCTGCATGTGTTAAAAACTTCAAGACCTACAAGATTTTCTGCTAAGCAAGTCTCTTCACGCTGTAAAAGAGACAGTTGTGAATGTTTTTACTATGTGAAACTTATGAATTGTAATTGAACACTCCGAAGCTCACATGTTTTTTAGTCTGCCATTTTATATTCAGTTATGGAAATGTATTGATAACGTACTATAAAATCAAAAATATTTATTCACACTAAACTGTAATAGGAATGTAAACGGAAGTTTCATCATTTTTTATGTAAATTGCGATACGATAATGGAAAAATAGGGATAAGTTGAATTTGATGTAGGATATGAATCAGCAATAAAATACAGGGTGTTCTATTTGGAAAAACAGAGTTACAAGCTTCTTCTGGTATAATCGTGAGTGTTCGTAATTTGAAACAATTTTGGATGAGTTATGCCTAATGTCAATCTCGTACTACCAGTTTGAAGAATCATTTTTTAGCTCTTTCTCCGAGTCAGAAAATAGAAATTACAACTTCTATGACAGGAGTAGAATAAAAAAATTACAATCATTCTCTGTTAATAGGTACGTGTATATTATTCAAAGACGTTTGATTCATTAACAAAAAGGAAGAAAAAGTCCATCTGAAACAGCTACTCCCCTGCCTATATGGCATATATATATACATAATCAAATTGAAAGAAATAGATAGCAAACATAGGAATATTTCGATCTCAAGAAATAATTTTCTCTGAGCGAAACGAGATCTTGTATGGGTTGGAATCACTTCGTGTAGATGTTTCTATGTTTGATATCTATGATTCAATTTTATTATGCTTGGTATACAAATCCAGCAAAAAAAGTGATTTCTTTGTAATTTTTATTTTTTGCTGAGGGAAAGAAAAAAACCACACAATGATTCATAAAACTTCATTCTCTGTAAAAAAGTACCCAATTTTCTAATGATCATCCTACCAGATTTTCACAATTTTCCCATTCATACTTTTAGTAATATTCATCGACGCTGTTCCCGAAGAGTTACCCCAAATTGTTTCGCCTATTGGAGTCTTTACTACAGGTAAACCGATGTTCATATCTATTGTAACCATCAAATGAATGGAATAAAATATTCAAAAAGCGGAAACAAAGCCTGGATATTTTTCAAAAAAGTTCTTCAACATTTTGTATAATTTCTATTATCGAAAATACTGTACAATTGCATAGTTGTCGGATTTTCGGTATTAATCATTCCGATAAACTTCATAAAAGAGTTTTGAATACAGATTGCTTCCATAATATTTTTCAACAAATGAAAGAATCATTCACTTTGAGAATTTTTTAATTGTTCAGAATTGTTTTTGTGGAAGTAGAATTATAAATATTTAGTTTACCATTAGATTCGCTGCTGTTCTTTACTATAGATCTATTACCACGTATTATATTTATGATCTTGTTCTGGTGTTCTTAGTCGAGATTTAAGTATGGTTTTATTGAATTTTGATTGCTATGACCAGTAATTTTCTGCAGTTGTTTTTTTACACAACTTTTTGTCCATTCGCTAACAGCAGTTGATCTATTCTGTCCTTTATATTCAAGTCAATATTGCCTCAGCAGTGGTGAGGTAATATTGCCGCTTCGTTTCTGTGAAACTTTTTTTTGAGCGCCTTTATACTTTGAACATTTGCATTGCCAAAACGTGACATTTTGAAATTTATTTGGCATGAAGTTGTCAAACTCAATCAATAGTCATAGTCATTGTGAATTGCATTGAATGCAATTAAATGGCAATTTTTTCAGTATAATGTTGACATGATTGAGTGAAATTGTGCATATGACACAAAACGACAAAATATGAATCGTTGTTAGTGCTAAAAGTGATTCATTTGTAGAGACAATATAAAAACATAATTCAAAATGAAGTGTTTATTCAATTAAACGTACAATTAATGAAACTATAATTATGATAAGAAACTCCAAGGTCAGTCTCATTGGTAGATGTAACAGAATTTACTTTGGTGAAGCTTGTACCAGGGCAGAGAATAATGTAATCCGCCGAAGTTTTGGACAAAATTGGATCCGCAATGTTGTTTCCTTTGTAGCGAGTCTTTTATATAACCCTCTGCTACTGTACTGGATTTCCATCCACCGTGTCTTTTAATTGTAGTGAGAACCAGAGTCCGCCAACAAACTTGCTGAGGAACGTCGGAAACAATGTCCAGTATAACGATGAGAATCAGGCAAATTTAAAAATTCAGCAATTTTGGCAGGCATCTCACCAAATATGTTGATTCCAACTGGAGTCTTGGCACATTCATTTTTGAAGCATTTTATAAAAACTCTTGAATGATTAATATCCACTGGACGAAGGGCTATGTAGGTACTTTTTATAGTAGTTCATATACAATGTAGCACTTACAACAAAGATGCGTGGCACATAAGTTTTTGTGTCTGGTATATGCACAACTAGTGAAGTTCCGAAATCCTTGATATTATTTAATGTCAAATTGCACAGTTCCTCTCGACGACAGGCTCCAAAAACACCAAAAATCGCAGCAACTTTCTGCGTTAGAAATATTTCATCAGGTGCTTCTACGAGAAATTTTTTATTTGTTCCCTTGTCAATCCTTTTGACTTTTTCGGTCGATATCCTTCACCCTATCGCTTCAAAAAAGCCACAAGCTTGTAATATCTGCTTATGTTATGATTATTTATGTTCATCATCGACTTCAACATAGAGTAATTCGACCAAAGCGTTGACGATTTCCATATTTTGGACTTTTCTTCAAAGTATGCAAGGACTTTTTCACTGGCCTCCTTGCCACTGACATTTTTCTGACCACACCATTTCAAGAAACGATCGTATGAAAACTCGTACTGTCGCTTTGACTTACTAGGCAATAATTCAAAAGCAGCTTAATTGGCAGCTTCTTCAATTTCCGGCGGTAGAAATTCATTTTCTGGATCACTTTCCATCGAGGAACGAAGAAACGAGAAAGAATAATTCGTGTTCAATTGACGTTAGTTGTCAACAAAGACAAATCAACAAATTATGTTTTTGATTACCTCGGCAACTTGTTTCATGAATAGATTAGATGAAATTGGATTCAAAACTGATGATCTCGAGGCTATTATTTTATCAATTAATTAATGTAAAATAGATATGCGTTAATTTGGACTTTTAAAGATGTTTGTAGAAAAAATAGTGCATGATATACCTGCTAAAAGTGATTTTATTTTGTTTGAAGGGATGGAACACTCCGCCTTCGGCGTCCCTTCTCACAAAATAAAATATCACTTTTAGCACTTATATCATAAATAACTATTATATGGAAACAGTACAAATAGGAACAATAAATTACGAAAAATGGAATTTGAAAACGAATGAGCAGAAAAGTAATAGGAGTACCCTTAATTATTTGAGTCAAAAAGAAATTTGATTGAATTTATTACTATTTGACAGAATTTCTTGTCCTTATTATCAAAGTTTTATAATTCACGCTGCAAATCGATTAAACTATCCGTAATTTAATGTTTTTTTTTATTTTTTTTTCACCTCATGAGTTTTGTGCAGCAGGTTCCAATAGAGTTTATTATATAGACAATGGAAATCCGACCAATACCTCTAAATTCTATCAAACAAAACCAGTAGTTGGTAACATTTGATTTATACTGTCGGAATACTTTTCACGTACGTCGTTAGTGCTTGTGGCCTAGAAGTTGAGATTTATGACAGTTCACATTACACAAGAATATACGAAGTGTTTCGTTTCCTCGTTTCGTCATGTCCACCACGCACTCCGTGTCTTATGACGATGTTCTCGAGAAACCAGCAGCGTTTTGTTCGGTCGTTCGTTTGAATTAATGGGCATATCAATTTCCGATTGCGACACAAAGTGCAACTGGAGTGGTGTTCGGTTCGCGGTTACGAGAAGAAATAAATAAGAAGTGCATGTTCCTGCCACGAATTTGTCCCTCCTAATTAATTTGGCAAGTGTCGGAGAATTATTCGTGTATGTGGGACACAGCGACACATCGGATCCTCATCGAGGATGGAAAACATGTTTAATGAAGGTTTATCCGGATTCGAGTATCTGTCAAAACCGACTATATCTTTCGTTCAGGATTCTACGGATAAACCTGAAAATTTGAAATTCCACATTTGTCTATTTTCCTGATTCACGCAGATCATGGATTCTGCCTATACTTTGCCTGGAGCACTCTCAATGGGCTATCAGAATGTGCTCATACTTTTTTATATGGGACTTTGTGTGACTTGAGCCAACCTCAACTTTGAGTTTTCAAACATTATTCGTGTTTATTTTCATCAATATCTTTAATTTAATATTGATCAGTTCAAGACTAGACTAGATTACAATCCCATAAAGACTGGCCTAAGAGATTTTTTAAACCAATTTTTATAATCTGTCTGTGGAAGAGGAAATATTTGATTTTAATCAAGGGTCAAATCACTGAGATATTAATAGCCATTATCCACAAGTAGAATATTATACTTTATTCACGTCTTATGAAAATTTAGAAAATTATAGTAATCCTATACTATCTCATAATAATAAACACATTAACATAATCTAATCTTATGAGATGACAATTTGTCAAGTTAATCGCAGGGATAGAATCAATATCAAAACAATGTAATATTATGGCTGAATCAAGGAAGCATTTGACAGCAGTAATTGAGAATTCATCAATCACTGCTGTGGTTGAGTCGAGGGGTTGACCACTGAGGAAAAATGTGTACACTGGAATTCCCGTAAACCGGAATTCCTCGGAATTCCTACAAGAAAAATTTGAAGAAATATCGATAAAATTTTAGAGCCAAATGACGGAAATACTGGGAATTCCGAGGAAACCTGACGAAATATGAAAGATATATTTCGGAACTTTCGTACAAAAGTTTTTTTGAGATTTCTGAATGGAACATAAACTTTAGACTTTTAAGTAGACCATGTAATGATTATGACCCAATCGGAATAATATCGGATTTTACATATCAAAACTTTTCGCATTTTCATTGAGGCTGGTATTTATTATATATTTATTATATCGGAAACAAAATGAATCATCTATATAATGCAACGTCACAATCGTAAAATAAAGGAAACGGGTCGTCTGATTCCACTCAGGTTTGTTTTATTAGCATCATTTTTCCTGGGATTTTTCCTTATAGAGTCAAGCTCTGAATCCGTTGGAATAAATAAGTATCGAAAAAATACAATTTGTCATTGAAAAAAATACGGTATTTTATGGTCTATTGAGTAAGTTCTATTATTTTCAACCGCTAAATGATTACAGGATACTCAATCTGTGGAAAAAATCCTCTATATACGTTTTTGTCATCGCTTATACAGCGAAAATAAACTGTTTCCCAAAAACGTATATACCATAATATCAAACATTATTGATAATCCTTCAACATTACCTACTAGGAAAATAAAAAAAAAAATTTTCACCGGTTTGTTCACCCTGTATAAACTCAAATGAGAACAGTTGACACTGAACCACAATATATCCGATCATCTTTTTATTACAAACCGATAAATTATATAAAACCGTCCAAATAACATGATGGGGTTGCAAAGAAACTTCAGAAATCATACTAAGACTGCAGTCATTGACTATATAACCCAGATCGTATAACGCAAGCTATAACCGTCTTTTTTCAATTTCGGTAACCGCTGGAAACGATGTAGACAACCTGTGTTTTGTCTGCCAATTATGATCTATTGTCTCTTCCACAATCATGGGCGTCCCTTCGTCTTGTAGAGTGAAATTTCAAGACAAGTCATTTTTGAAATATTGAGGAAAATAATGGCAGTCGCAAAGGTTGACCACAAAAACAAACACACAAACTACGACACAAGGTTTTTTTGGCCTGTTTCACATGCCCAATTCATATATATTCGAATCAGAATGAGGTACTATTTCATTGAAATAAGTTATCGGATCATTTGAAAAAACTACCCCAACCACACCCCACTCGAGGCCGCACAAACTATGAAACAAAGTTTTTTGGGTTGTTTCACATGTCTTATTCATATATTCGAATCAGAATGAGGTTCTATTCCATTGAAAGGAGTAATCGGTTTATCTGGAAAAACTACCCCCAACCACACCCCTCTAGAGGCCGCACAAACTATAAAACAAAGTTTTTTGGGTTGTTTCACATGCCTCATTTATATAATTGATTCAGAATGAGGTACTATTTCACTGAAAGAAGTTTTTGACTCATTTGCAAAAACTTCCCCAATACACCCCTCCAGGGACATATTATCAGATGTCTATCAGCACATGAAGATTGTTGTCATCAGGCTTATTTGTCGCTAACAAAATGTATTCCAAATTGGAAATCTGCCACAAACTCTTTCGAAACAAAGGTCCCAACTTTCTTCGTCCAGTGGAAGTGGATTACTTCATACCGGTGTTTCGTTTCTGATTATGATTTTATATAAATATTGAAATTTTACAGTATGCTTCTTTATTATTGCGCAAATATATTGAGGTTACCTAATAACAATCCCTACAGTTTCTTTAGAAATTTTTCGGAATTCCCCGGAATTCCCTCGGAATTCTCCTGGAATTCCGCCGGAATTCCTCGGAATTCCCCTGAATTCCTATCAATTGTACATCAAAATTCCCATGTGGTCAACCCCTCGGGTTGAATAATAATTAAGAATATCTAGCTTATGCGTGAATGAACGAAGGAAGATCACAGAAATAAAACTAACTGCTTGTGCATGTGATTTCCATATTACAACTGATATAAAATTAACAAATAGTCAAAATTTCATAAAAGGATTTGAGATGGTTGGTAAAAATATATATAAAATTGATAAAAAAGGTAGGTTAACATTAGTTGACACATCTTGAGTAAATGGGGTAAACAAAAACAATCCCATCTTTGAAATTACAGACATACTTAAGGGAAGGTCTCAGTCGAAAATATATAATAAAATGCTAATTTAGTGAGTTGACCTCTGGTTAACAATGTCAATGAATATAATTCCATCTTCGATATTCTATTTTTTCAGTTCTTTTTTGAACCTTTTTTAGTTTTTTATGTTTCAATTCATGCAGTAATGGACCATGTTTTCTGGGTGCCAAATAATTCGAATTCGTTTTACTTTGGCCAATAGTTTTTCCGCCACGTGAGAGTCTTTCGAGTATTATAGATTAATCATTAGTATAGAATAATGGGTATTACCAATATCAAGCAAACAGAAGTCTCGTTGATCATTAAAAATGAGTCATAACGAAAAAAATTGTGCTACAGCAGCAGGAATTTCCGCACAATCATAGTGGGAGTAGAAAAAGTACACTACGCAACTAAAGCATAAGGCTATTTACGTACACTCGCGAGTTGTCAGCTGAAGCCTCGTGCTAACAATTTTCGCTCGTTCCTAATGGGCTATTTATTCTCCTCGTTACGTAATATACTATCATAGCACTATGCTTTCACTGTTGAGTGGTGCTTGTGATTATACAATTGAATTTTCCACCCGAAGATGGAAAATCACGTCAAAATACTCTTACACGACTTTCTTCAAGATGATTTTTCTCCCAAAATATATCCCATCAAGTGCTTTACTGATGAAATCTATCATTACGTAATTGCGAAACGAAACACAGCTGCACAATAATTAATTTCAATTATCCCTTATCAGTTGTAGCGCTAAAAATTGACAGCAGCATCGTTGCAAACATTAGGTATTCATGATGGGTTATTTGACCTTACCTGAATTTGTGTTGTGGACTCATAGCGTCTACTATATTTTCATGAATTCCGACAGAATTTGACCATTGTCTGGATTCTCATTGTTCCCTTAAACTACAGCCCTGCAAATTACCGAAATGCGGTTCTTTATATGTATTCCCTATATGATTCTTATGAAATTTCTCAGCATTCAACTTTTATTCGATTAAAAAAAGTACTAAGTGACAGTTGTTCAGTCTGAGATGATTCCCGGATTGTTTCAATATTGGATCGACTTGTTTTTATTTCTTCATACAATGGAGGTTAATGGGCCATTGTGAACTGAACCAGCTGATGAATATGTTATTGATCAAATTGGAGTAGAGTTCTGTACGAATTTGGCGTTTATATTCCATAAATAATACAAAACAAAAAAGGTTATCCATGGTTGAGGATTATTCTAGGCTGAATCATCTTTCGAACAATTCGTTCATTCTAGGCTGAACAAGTCACAAAGAATAATCATTTTGATGGAACTGTTTCGTTGTGTTTCGTTTTTCAATAGCTCATACTCAGAAAAAAGAATTGCACAGCGAAGCAAGAGTTTGTTGAACCTATTAGCCACATGAGAATCTTCAATGATATGAATAACATACATTTTCTGCATATCGATCCGCCTCTCGTCCCCCTAATAATCCATGTTTCGAATTGAAGTGGTTTAAGGAAATTGAATGCTTCTCAGAAAATGTTTGAGAGGAGGAACGAAATCAACTTAACATTCCCAAGAACCCAACACAATCGCTTATTTGATCCTAAAAATTTTATTTATTTTTCAATTCACTGTAATTATTATTGAAGATATGTAAAATTCACTATAGATAAGAATGTGTATGTATTTGAATTGAATTGAATTGATTGAACTGATTTGATTGAATACTTGCCATGAAATGAAACAAGCCGATCGAATTAACTTTGATACAACTATGAAGCCAATCCAAACAAGATTTTTTTTTCAATCTGGATAATGTATTAAAATAATTCAGGACTGACGCGGAATGACCGGTAAGCCTTTGTATAAGTTTCATCTCGATCACAGAACCCATTTAAATAGTCAGTCATAATGTGCATATAACATTAATCTAGAATTATCACCGATCAAAGGAATAATAGAGATGCTGAGTCATATGGGTCAGAGAAAATTCATGCCTACTGAACTGAAGTAACAGCGACTCTCCCAAAATACCATGGGAGTGAATGTATTACTCAACAAACAAACGACCATTGCTGTGAAGTATTTGCTATGAGAATAACCGTACTGGTTTCCGCCACAAATGCATACACACATATCTTTCCGAAATTAAGTTATGAAATATTTTGTTTCTTTATCTCTCTTAGACAGATTTATATGAGGAGACATCTTCAGACGTTTTTCATTTTCATTATAGTCAGATTCAGTTTCCGGAACGACAAAATCGAGATTCGTCCTTACGATATTTTCGAATCATCCAGTCACAAAAACTTCAGGAATATCACTTTCATCCAGGCGCGCATACAGCTCAAGTTTATAGGGGGGGTAATCACTGAGAAAATTATGCTTTTCCACCATAGTATCAAAACACAAATGCATATTGGCCTTTTAACATACTTACCTTTCACGATGACTTGAATTATTAGAAAACTGTGGAATAAAAACGTCAGATTTGTTCAATCTTCATTTTTTTTATAAATAAAATTGGAAAGTAGAGAAAACAATAATTTTCGATGAAAATAAACTTCAGACTTTAGAGATAACTGACATTTGCCTTGTCGAAGGAACTAAAAATAAACCGTTATAATGATATTCGTTCATGTATTCATCATACTACATATCAATATGAGTAGAATGAAAAGTATATACTTATTGAACACAAGATAATGCAACAGAAAAAATTAACAATTAATTTGAATTAAGGTTTATCAATTTCATCCGAAATACTAGAGACTATATAATCTTCGGAGATATTCTATAATTTTGATAATAATTTTGAATTTAATGACTGGATTCTGCGATCTTACAGGGTTACAGGAAGTAAAGGTGAAATAAAATTGTGATTGATTTTTTATTCACTTATTATATTATTTGATATCTCCCTATATTTTTTAATATATATATATATATATATATATATATATATATATATATATTGTAATATGTTATGTGACTGACTGATCAAGGGTGGTAATTACCCCCTTAACCCCCCCCTTGCATACGTGCCTGTTTTCATTCATGACTATTCGAAAAAAAAACTGGCTACTTTGGACTAACGTTCATCGAAAATATTTCCAGTGTCATACACAACTTTTAATTAACCCATTGTAAAGTAACCCAATAGGAAATATTCATAAAATTTGAATTGGTCAAAAATATTCTTTTCTCGAATCTTTATTTTCGTCATATAATAATCACAATGTATTTTTTCATTCAGTTATCATTCAAACCCAAACAATATCATACGAAATTCAGAGAATTAGGGAGAGAAATTCAAACTTACGAAATGTGACATCAGACGACACAACAGTGAATTCATCGGCATCGATATACATACTGTGGTTGGTATTTCAATCCTGTATTCTTTTGGTTATTTCCAGTGAATCTAGATCTGTAGTGAATCTGGAACGATAACTGAAAGTGGTGTTATCAAAGCACAATCGGACAATCCACCGAAAATAGATATATTTATGATTACAACATATTTTGCTTCGAGTCAATATTTTACGTTCGTAGAGATCAAATTAGTGAAGGCTGCGTGGTAAACATTATGTTATAATATGTATTTGAGTCCATAACATAGATTGTTATCCGTGAATGCCCTCAGCAGAGATGTAATTATGAATCAGATATTTTTAAACTAGGTTTCGTGTCAATACCATAATATACTTGAGTGAGAAGTGGTTTCAACTTCTTCCAAGAACTGTATAGACATTGAAACTGATACACTTAGGGCCGGTACTTTACGACCCGATTAAATCAAATTCAACAATGATTTTATTATAATCGGGAATTCCAGTACTTTACCACCCCATTAAAAATTGATTATGTTCAAAAGTGGGCGTGTCTCTGTTGAATCTAACGGCACGACAGAGACCCCATCAAATATATTCAATTCTGATTAATCGAGTTGCCGTTGTTCTTTGTGTTCTGTTTCAATGATATTCAAAAAAAATGGAAGAATTATGTTAAAATCAAGTATGAGACTATTGAAAGAATTTTGAAATAGAAAATACTTGTTCTCAAACAACATCAGAGGGTAGACCAGTATAAGATGGAGTATCTAATCGTGGATATATTGTACACTATTTTTGCTGAAACGAAACCTCCTGAAGAACTCCCCGTCATCTAGGTAATTGGAGTGATTTGATTGCTCTTGACTGTAAATGTTCTTTGCATTTCTATGAAATTTATAACGTCTTGGTCGTTATCGACAAAAAGGTCATCAATCCCATGTGAATTCATTTTGTCTCTTTTGAATTAAAAAAAAACAAAATATAAATAAACAAACTTATTAATGTGTCCCAAAGGACGAACTTTCACCAATCATAATTACTTTGAACACGTTTATTTCAACGGTTCCGATTTACTGATTAGAAATTAAAAAAGACGCATAGTACAAGCCCTCAGAGTAAACAAACATGACATGAATGTTCGCGTTTGAACGGCTCAAATTCATTCAATGTTTTGAATTTCAATTTAAGAAATTTGAATAATTCGAAGCCTATTTATATTTTTAAATTGTTTTCAACGTCATGAAGATGTAAATTATTAGTTCATGCATGTTCCCTATTTCTTTGCAGAAAAAGACATGGTCGTTCCTCAAATAGAGTTTCTGAAGCATCCATCCCCGGTGATGGCAGTCGAGGGTGGAAACGCCTCGTTCTGCGTCAGGGTACGAGGCTCAGACGACGAGCCGCCGCTGATCCAATGGGAAGTTGCTGGACAGCCTGTAGTGCCTTCTGATAAATTCAGGGTAAGTATTCGAGACTGAGATTGTCCCACATCTTATCAAGATGTAAAAATACTTATTGGAATTATATCTTAGTAATTCAATTAAAGGAAATTGTTATTTGGTAGCATCCAGTTTTACACAACATACAACCTTCTGCTAACTACGGTCTTTATTTAGAAAATTATCAACCCCACAGTAATAGTATAATATGCAACGATCATGTTATGATGGTTATTAATACACGAGCTTCAACCGGAATAAGAAAGAAACCGTAGGTTAGTTTCGTATAGTTTATGCCAGTGTATTGATAACCATTACAAGAGAGTTAGTTGCATACGCTATTTTTTCTACACCCGATATATAATAAAAAACTATAAACATTATATTCTTATTTGTATTGTGGGTCCAACTGTTCTGGAAGTGAAAGAAATATTCCATTTTTGCTAGTCTCAATAAAGGTCAATATTGTACTGGATATTCTGATTTTATTCTGAGCCTAATTTTCAATGTAGCCTTCTGTCTTCTGATGGCAATCTGTCATCGTAATGACAAATCTATATCATAATGAGCTCATTCTGATATAGATTGTTCATTACGATACAGATCTTGTGAAAAAAGATTAAGTGTATTATCATAGTATGGGTGGAGAAAAGAGATCCCTAAGGAGGTGAACAACAGTTTCAAAGTTGTATGGAACAACGTGATTTCTACGACCAATTTTCTTCAAATTTTGCATGAACATTCTACAACAGAATCATTGGAAGACATGTTTCGTATTTTTTATAATTCAATCGCCTAACGTGGTTGAAAAGCGGTGGAAAGTTATTTAAGGCGTTCATCAAAGCACAGTCTGAACCACCCATCGTGGAGATCTGAAACTTGGAGGCTGTGTTTTTGTATGGCGAAGGCATACGATAAGAAATTTTTTTTTCAAATTCCACCCCTAAGGGGATGAAAAACGGAGTCAAAGTATGTATTGTACTACTTCAATCTACTTAAAATTCTGCAGAAATATTCCTCAACTAAATTGACTGAAGACATCTTTGGTATTTTATCGCCATTGTCTAATGGTATGAAAAAGAGGTTTTATAACATTTTCGACTTCTTCCAAACGTTCTTTCGAGCGCACCCGGAAGGGAGAGCTGTGATGACGGAATACTAAGAACTACACAATATAATTATTGTATCACCTAAATAATCAAAGCCCAACGAAGTGGGCACGAGTCAGATAGTTGTTTAATGAATTGAAGTATACTAAATCTTCTTCGTTTGAAAAAATAAAATTGATCTTATGAGCACCAAGATGTAGATGTTTCAAAATGGAAAAGGATTATTAAAATTAGAAAAAAACCCTAAAAAGACAGATTTATAGCCCATTGAATGATTCAAACTCTGAAGAACAGGTACAAGAGAACAATAATTGAGTTTCTGGCGATATTTCGAATGTAATCAAGTTCATCTTCGGGCCCGAAATATTAGTTTTTCCACGTACAGAACGTTAATAGTATATTACATTCCGAGGCGAAAAGTGAATCATTCATCTCGAGATGAGAATATATCTCATAGAGTTCGGAAGTTGAAGTGAACTACTTCTTTAGGGAGAAATTATATCTTTTGCGAGGTTTGTTTTCCACTTCATTAACAAACATTCGAAATAATTTCATAAGGTAACTAAGGAATGAATATTTGCAGAATTAATTTCAATGCACTTTGTTGTTTCAAGTAGACATGGCACATAAACGAATTTCATGGCGCCTCCACGAATGTCAATATTGTCTGTGAAAATATAACTTTGATTTGATTTGATTTGATACTTTATTTCCTTTTTGACAAATACAATTTGTATAGGATTGGTCAATAGAGAGCAGACAAAAAAGGATATGACATAATACACAGGACATAATACATTATAGTAAAATACATACGTATGGCAGTTATCAATACAAACATATTACATTACATATTATGGTACAAAACTTAGACGTCACATTATAAAAAGTTTTCACAGTTCATGAATTCGTCTACGAAATAAAAAACATTATTTATTAAAAGTACTTTCAGGCAGTATTTGAACATTTTTATTGTTCCACAGGATTTCAATGCCAACGGCAGTTTATTGAAGAGTTTCTGACCAATTATTGCAGGTGAATGTGTGAAAACATTCATTTTTGAAAAAGAAATATATAAATTGTTATTTTGTCTCGTGTTAATACTGTGTACTTCTCTAGTAGTCTTGAATCCATTTAAATTCGTGAAAATAAAGAGGCAGACTTCGTAAATATATAATGAGGGCAATGTCAAAATCTTTAATTTCTTGAAGTATTCTCTACAGCCAGTCAGGCGAGTGATGCCTGCTATACAACGAATTATCCTTTTTTGCGATATGAATACTTTATTTATATCCTTAGACATCCCCCAGAAGACTATTCCATACCTCAAGTGGGACTCCACCTGTGCACAATACAACATAATGAGCTGGTTATGTGATAGAACAGTTTTCAAATTTCGAAAAAGGTAATTCACCGAGTTCATCTTCGAGACAACCACCTGACAGTGCCTCTTCCAGTTGAGACACTCATCAATTTGCAGTCCCAAGAATTTGACACATGGAACTTTCTCAATTTCTCTATTATTCGATGTTAAATTTATTTTTTCTATTTTTCGTTGCCTATTATGAAAATGAATGTAATGCGTTTTTTTTTATTTAGATAAAGTTCGTTTAGGCCAAACCAGTCATTCAGATTTTGTAAAAGTTTATTACATTTGGACTCAATCATTGTATTAGTTTTATCAGATATGAGAATCGTAGTATCATCTGCATAAAGTGTAAATTGGGCTGAGGAATCAACGGAAACAATATTATTAATATATATCAAGAATAAAATTGGGCCCAACACAGATCCTTGTGGTACACCCATACTAACTATACAAATAACTTGCCCACGTAGAGGTTGAAATGTTGAAAGTACCTTACATGCTGAGGCGGAAAGTAAATCATTTATCTCGAGGGAAGAATAATATGTCTTACTGATGCTGAAAGCTGAGGTGACCTATTTCTCGATGCACGTTTTGTACTTCTGCGTTGGTATGTACACGTTAGCGGAGTACTAAGCACTTCATGAATTCCAACGGCAGATAAGGTTTTCAATGAAAGAAGAAGACGAAGTCGGGAAAGTGCCAAGAGGTAGGCACTTTGCGACTGGCAATGACCATGACAGTTGACGTCCTTTTTTATCGAAATCATATCATAGGTAACATGAATACATTTCACTCTTGATGCTGGCACTATGAGGTCCATTTGTGGAAATAACGTTTTTTTCCAGTTCAACTAGGTTCATTTTGTAAGCGTTTGCCCAGCGAACTGTTTATTGCTCGACAACAGATCTCGGTTCACTTTGACAGTGAAATTCATTTAAATTTTGAGGGCATTTATAATGATGCTTATAACAAATCAAACTGAACATTGGGCCAAACAACTTGCTCGAACAGAAAAGCTGATCGAGAAATTTTTTATTATGTAGCTACCAGGCTATAAAATCAGTAGCGAAATGGTTATTTGAAGCACCATCAATGATAAAAATAGTATCGTCGACGAACTAAAACGGAGAAGGAATGTAAAACGTATCGAAATAATCCTTTAAAAGCATGAATCGTCATTCCAAAGAATGCTCCTTCGCATCTATACATGTCTCGATTACGCGAGAATTCTAGAATCAATTGAAAATAACGTGACATCGGAGACTCCCAGTTCGATAATTGCTAACCTACCTTGTACATTCCTCATATTGTGAAACTCAATTTTCGTAAAATTGTTAGTAAAATCAAAACAATCGCATTTTGTTTCAGAAGGAAAGCGATATATTCACATTCTCGTATTTAATTTGACATTTTTGATATTCTGATCTAAATTTATGATGAATTTATTGAGAAACTCCTTCATCATTAATCAGATTGTACCTCAGAAATGGGGGGAAACTCCGAAATCTGGACGTAAAAGTTCATATAACTGAATAAATCTCCTGTTAGTTCTCAGAAAGTAGAGTTGCAACTCTCTTCGGCCCTCATTGGTCTCCTCTGCTGAGAAGAAGCGTTTTCGTAAAGATTACTTGTATTTTCTAAATTTGAAAATTTCGAGAAATTGTCCATTAAATAAACGAACAGGAAACATAACTGAACCAATAAAAACTCATTTGAAATTTCAATTCGTGGCTCGGTATTTATATTGGGTCATTTTGAAAATTCCAGAATTATTAAGACATATTTTCATTGCATATTTTACATAAATTTGAGCATCACCAAGATGATATAACAATAAAACATTTCAATTACTTCTACCCATCACTACAGTTAACAAAACCTTCATTACCAGAAGAATGAGGAAATTTTCTATAGCTCGTTGTATGAAGGAAAGATTGGAAAAATAAAACAACCTATGTTTCAATAGTATGGGTGACTGAAAGCTTTACATAGAAATCGAGGTGAGCTTTGATCGCAACATACCAAAATCTCAACCGAAAAAAACTTCTACGAATTCAATAGAAAAAACAACTTTGAAACTTCAAAACAACCTCAAAAATAAGTAACACTATTTTGATACTGAAGTATTTTTTCGATGATAATGGAGTTTGGAAGAACGTGTGGAACAGAATACATAAATTAGATGATAATAACTCATTCGAAGTTTTAACTCGTGGCCTAAAATTCACAAAATGTCATACAAGGTGTTCGGAAACCGAATTATGAAGAACAAAAACGAACAAAACTCAAATGTCTACCTATATTAGAGGATTATGTTTTTAAAATTCGTATCTCTGATTCCTAGAATGATACAACTGACACTGATGATGATTCCTAAACTTATAAACTGATGCTAATGACTGATACTGATTCCTAGAATTACACTGATAATGATTATGATATCGGACCATAGTTACTTATTAATTGAATAATTTCAACAAAGGGGAACTATTGAGATCCAATTGATCATTTAGCAAACAATTTGAATTTTTTAATTTATTGATTTCCAAAAATTCTAAATAATTAAGTCTAATGCCTTTATTTTCAACATGCAGAATTTCGAAATTTTTATCGAAGTCATGGCCTTCCTCCAAAATGTGATTGGCATATGATGAATGAGTTGTTTTCTTTTCATAATTCATACGATGTTCACGTATGCGGCTTTTGAATGGTCTACCTGTCTGGCCAATATATACTTTGGAGCAAGATCCACAATTCAATTTATAAACTCCTGATTTTTCATCTTTTATTGTTTTATCTTTGTTATTCTTGATGAACCTTCCCAACGTGTTATCTGTTTTATATGCTACTTTTAAATTTTGTTTATGCAAAAATGAAGCTACTTTTTCCGTAGCAGGTCCTGAATAAGTTAAGATTCTATAATTATTGTCCTGGGTCCTCAAAGTGGGATACACTTCTTGGATAGCTTTTCTATGTAGTTTTTTAGCAAGAATATTCTCTATTAATTTGACTTGATATCCATTGTTAACTGCTATTTGTTTTATGATATTTAATTCTTTGTTGAAATTGTCCACAGAAAGAGGAATGTTTACTAATCTGTGTATCATACTATGGTATGCTGATATTTTATGTTTATATGGATGTACCGAATTATTGTGAATAGTGATATCAGTGTGGGAAGGTTTATGAAAAATAGCAAAGTGGTGTTTGCTGTTGGCTTTACCTATTGTCAAGTCTAAGAAATTCAATTAATTTTTCTATTTTTCATAAACCTTCCCACACTGATATCACTATTCACAATAATTCGGTACATCCATATAAACATAAAATATCAGCATACCATAGTATGATACACAGATTAGTAAACATTCCTCTTTCTGTGGACAATTTCAACAAAGAATTAAATATCATAAAACAAATAGCAGTTAACAATGGATATCAAGTCAAATTAATAGAGAATATTCTTGCTAAAAAACTACATAGAAAAGCTATCCAAGAAGTGTATCCCACTTTGAGGACCCAGGACAATAATTATAGAATCTTAACTTATTCAGGACCTGCTACGGAAAAAGTAGCTTCATTTTTGCATAAACAAAATTTAAAAGTAGCATATAAAACAGATAACACGTTGGGAAGGTTCATCAAGAATAACAAATATAAAACAATAAAAGATGAAAAATCAGGAGTTTATAAATTGAATTGTGGATCTTGCTCCAAAGTATATATTGGCCAGACAGGTAGACCATTCAAAAGCCGCATACGTGAACATCGTATGAATTATGAAAAGAAAACAACTCATTCATCATATGCCAATCACATTTTGGAGGAAGGCCATGACTTCGATGAAAATTTCGAAATTCTGCATGTTGAAAATAAAGGCATTAGACTTAATTATTTAGAATTTTTGGAAATCAATAAATTAAAAAATTCAAATTGTTTGCTAAATGATCAATTGGATCTCAACAGTTCCCCTTTTTTGAACTTATTCAATTAATAAGTAACTATGGTCCGATATCATAATCATTATCAGTGTAATTCTAGGAATCAGTATAAGTCATTAGCATCAGTTAATAAGTTTAGAAATCATCATCAGTGTCAGTTGTATCATTCTAGGAATCAGAGATAATTAGAGTAGACCTTGATGTATTTAAGGAGCTTTTAACGAAGAATAATTTAGTGTTTAAAGACATCGCTTGATAAATAGACCGTAAGAGCATGACAGATGGAAGTGTATGATTTTATTCCGCTTGCCTTTTTGATGGTCGATAGTTGGCCCACAATTGAGCCAGGAATAGTGGGTCCGAATCTCCGGACGCTTGACGACCATATTTGAAAACGCGTTTTTATTCGTACAATATTTTTAAGTTTTTGCATGATCTTATACCGCTTGCCATTGTAACACACGCTCATTTACACTTAATGGAGCTTGAATAATGAAAGGCAAGCGATTACAAGTGACCGGCGTAGTTTGAAATGTCACGAAAAACTGAAAAAAAAAATTTATAAATTGCATGTTTTCAAACTACTTGCCAATAAGAAAAATGAAAGTTTATATCAAAATATGACGCTACAAAAATTGGCAAGCGCCGGTCGTTAGCTTAACGGTACGAAATTTCCGAAACATCTTGTAAAATTTCTGCACATAATTTGTATGATCCTGAATTGCTTGCCATTCGAACAGAATGTCATTGGAGTCATTAAGGGACAGTGAAACAAATGGCATGCATGTAAGGATGTCCGAAAATAGAGGCAAGCGAAAATAATGTTGCAAAAAATTTTTTTAGTTTTTGTTCGATTTTAAACTGCTTGCCATTCTGCATGTATTTGAAGGACAATGAGATGGGTATGTCATAAAAAAGGCAAGCATCGGAGTGCAGTACAACATGAGAAAAAAATCGATTTAAAAAAATTTATAAATGTTTAGAGATGATAGTAAACAATTCACAAGTTTCGTACGATTTGAAACTGCTTGCCATTTTGCATTTAATTAAAGGGCGATAGGATAACTATCTGATGAAAAAGGCAAGCATTGAAGAACATAAAAAAAACGATTTTTAAAAATAACTAATTTGTTGCTTTGCCAAAAAAATCGCTAATACGGGACAATTTGACAACTGCTGGTCATTTTTATTTCAATTATATATTATAAAAAAAGCAGTCACGTAACTGCAGGCCAACTGACAAATTTTTACAAATATTAAGGAAAATAACTGACTTATTATGCGCTGTAGGGTATATTAGCCGTTCTTCCTGGATTCTGGATTGCATTCGAAAACACTCTGAGGGTGCAGTCAGTGGCGGGTGCAGAGTGATAGACTTGGGTGAATAGAGTGCTGCTCGATTTCGGACGGCTTGCGGAGAAAATTCTAGGTCTGTTTATATTTGGTTCGAAATGTGTGAAATTCAACATCTTGAGTTGACGTACATCGGGCGATCGTACTGGCACTTTTATAAAATAAATCGTCGTTGGCAATAGATATAAATTGATTTTCTGAATTTCGTACCAACTGCATATCCTAACCTATACATAACGTAGGCATGTCTGTAACAATTTCCATTATTTATTATTTATTTTCATTCAACTTTTCGTCGAGGACTTTTCAATCAATATTTATTTTACAAATCTTAAAACCTGACATCACACTACTAGGATAATACAATATCAAATGATAACATATACTGTAAGTTAGGAAAGTAAATACCATTTAACGTACCAACTAATACGACACAACAGTCTGTTTATCACTATTACCGATTTTTAAAGTTGGGAAGCTGCATACACTTCTTGGTAAATGAATCGAAGGTTTTTTTTAACGTGTATAATGGAGGATGTTTTCGAACGCAATCCTGTATGTGGGAATCAAATTTTGTGCTACACTTCAATGCTTGCCTTTTTTATTATATATTTATTTTATCGCCCTTTAATTAAATGCAAAATGGCAAGCAGTTTGAAATCGTACAAAATTTGGGAATGTTTTCTATCATCTCTACAAAATAATCAATTTTATAACATCGATTTTTCTTATGTTGTGCTACTCTCCGATGCTTGCCTTTTTTATTACGTACTTATCTGACCGCCCTTTAATTACATGCGAAATGGCAAGCAGTTTCAAATTATACAAAGTTTGCGATTTTTTTTTACAACTCTATTTCTTGTTTATAATAAGATGATTTTATTATACATGCTTGCCTTTCGGGTTGTGACATTGTTTTATTACGAAATTAATGTTTCTCTTTGTTTGAAGCAAGATTCACACATTAATAGGTGAGGACTCGTCAATTTGCACAAGTCCGGATCTGAGGACTGACATTTGTAGGGGGGCGTCAGCAGATTAACGGGAAAATCCATTTCAGAGTCATCTAGGCCATGAAAAATTCTTCTACAACTGGGTTATCTTGATATTATGGTCAGCGTTGTCAAAGTTATCACTACTGAAATTAGATTGTACACTTCAGCATTTTTCTTCGTGAAACGCGTTCAGAAAGGTAGAGGTTTTCACGTTTCTTTAATACTATAGAAAGTGAAATTAGCAACAGAAAACATTCTAGGAGAACGTTGCGATTTCTTCAATAACAACCTTGAATAAAACATTTCTGATTAGATTTGTGTGATGGAAATTTGGTATTCTTGTGTTCAGGATGTACATTCTCAAAAGCCAATCCAATGAGCCGTCTTAGTGGGATTCCATTTATAGAACAAATAAGGCTAAAAGATATAATCGAAATTTCGACTTATTCATTATGAGCTTCAGTTCCAACGAAATTCGTCAACCATTTCGAGAAGACACACCCCGTACTTCTAATTCTAACATACAGTAGGCGGATGTCACTTGCGTAAAACAAAGACAAAATGAACGAAATGGAAAAACTTTTACGATCCATTTATAAGGACTGCGTTCGTATTTAGGCATATGATTTACCATAAACGATCGCCAAGGCTGCAACGAAAATAGCAATAATGAAATGTTTATGGTAGAACCCGCGTATTGTTTATTATAAACAAAATGTTCGAAATGGGTTTATATTACGCTGGCTTAGGAATAACGAGTATCTCATTCACTTAATGTGACATTTTTATGAACTCGGGTAATTATGTGGAAAACTGAAAAGTAAATTAGATTGGTTACTATGTTTCATATCCGGCAAATTGAAACAATCATAAATTCTACGAGTTCTGATGCTGTCTCCTGTGAATTATGATCAAATTCAATATCTAGCAATTGATAATCTGAAATAATCCATTCTGTGTCACGTCAAATTCAACATCCCTTAAACTACAAGCTGAAGGAGTCCAATTATTGGAAAATGTTTTGTATTCAAGTTTTTGATATCAACGAATCCGACCTTTCAAAATAATTCATCAATATTCAGGGTACTGTTCAGAAGCACAGCATATCAAAGTTTGGCTTTTTCGAATGGAACACGTATTGCTTTCCATAATCGGATACCTGAAGGCAATATCTTTCAAAAATATGGGGTTGTACAAATACATACTGAGCGATTCAGATTGGTGAATTATTGAAAAAGGCTATATTTATATTTTATAACATACAAATAAAAAAATAATACCGAAATCAACACATTCTCCCTACCGTTCTACCCTAATTAATTATTAACAGTAATCCCAACAGTTCAACTTCAGAAGTTATTTTTCGAAAGTTTTTAATATCCCGCTGTGATGAGGTTACCCCCCGTGGGATATAAAATGGAATTCAAATCCATTAGGTACATGATCAGTTACTTACTTTTTATTGGTCAATAAAAAAAATTTTTTTCCATACCCGAATACAAAATAGTCACTTCACCAAATATGTTTACATCAGTTGGTAATATAGTTAATTTTATTTTTCATTCCGACGGAAAAATAAAAATTCAATTCAACAATCTGTTGATTCATCTTTTCGTATTTTTCAAGTAGGTAATCAAGTTTTCAAAGCGGATAATATGAAAATAAATGTTAGTCATCAAATGAACTTTTTGCTATTATTTACAGAAATTCGAACTTTCCGTTACTTGTAAGGGAAAGTAGGATCTGCGGCAGTTGAAGAAATACTTTCTCTTCAACCGTCAGCTGTTATTCTCCTACTAAGTTGCCCACCATGGGTCAAGGTGAGGATAACGGGGTCTTTGCTGAAGAGTTTCTTATCTGACAGGTCTCTGTATGTGATTGTTGATGGAGTATCATCCGATATCCTCCCAATAAATGCAGGTATTCCACAGGGTTCAGTTCTGGCGCCCACTTTGTTTCTGCTTCATATCAATGATTTGCTTGAGAAAACATCTTGTTGAATACATATTATTGCGGACGACAGTACTCTTCATACCAGTTTCTCTTTCAGCGTCCCCATACCAGCTCGAGAAAAAAAAATTCAAAGAAACATTCGAGTCAATAAAATTAACGACTACTTGGTAAAAATAATAGAATGGGGTAACATGAACTTGGTGTAATTTATTGCTACGAAAACCCAGGCATGTCTCTTCTCAAGAGAAGCCGATCTACCATCATCTAGTATTCAGATGTCAGAAGTAACTATTCCTACATAATCAAGTATCTCGATGCTAGGAATTACGATCAGTGATAATCTCTCATGGGAGAACCATGTGAGATCGATCGCTAAAAGGGCTTCCCAGAAACTTAGATTTCTATTTCGTGCGAAGATATATTTCACTTCTAGTCAGCTTTTAATGATCTACAAGGCTCAGATACGACCTGTCATGAAATACATTTCTCATGTGTGGAGTTTGGCACCAAAACATTCATGGAGGCTTCTCGATTCTATTCAGAGAAAGGCAATTCGTCTTGTTCGTGATTCTTCGCTCACAGACTCGCTCACTTCATGGGAAGATCGTAGAAGGGTCGGAGGCTTGTCTCTCTTCTATAGATACTCTCACGATAGATGCTCTTCCGAATTGTTATGAATCGTTCCCCTCTTGGCAATATCTACACGGATGACTCGACGAGTACAGAATTCCCACCCCTTTGTTGTGAATTTGGAAACCTGTCGAAACTCTCTTGCTCAGGGATCTTTTTTTAAATAGAACTGCTGAGCTTTGAAACTCCTCGCCAAAAGAGGTTGTTCCTGAGGCCTACAAACTTCAAAAATTCAAAGTTAATGTTTATTCGTATCTCCTGTCCCTTGATTGGCGCGGTGTGCTTTGAACATTACAGGGCTTCTCTTTCTAGTGAATCTGTACATAAAAAAAAATTAGAGGTTCGGTTCATTATCTCGCTTCAATTTTGATTTGTCGACTATTTTATCCAATTAAATATGATTGATATCAGATATCAAGTTGAGATACCTATTCACCAGAAGTTCCGGATCATTCATAATTTTCAATATTCTTCATTCTTTCCACATTCACCAACAAAGAGTCAGATCGATATACTGATAAACGTATTCAGAAGTTGATCAGGTCGATAAATTCATCCTCAAGGTGATATCGACCATATCTCTAATTAAATCATTATTTTTCATACCGATATGAAAATATTGTACTAGATTGAACGGTACATTAATACGTTTTCTGGGCCATCAATAAGTTTTCTCCATGAATATTTCGAACAATGAACCCATTTGCATTTTTATCTGAATTAATTACTGGACAAGTACCTACTAAATCAATGAGTCTCCTCGATTTGTTTTCTCAATAGGAACAGACGTCAGTGAATGACTCTAATAGCCTTCTAGGCATCTTTGCAGGCTATAAGGAAATCAAAGGTCGTTATAATGCAATGAGAGTATTCAGAATACCTACTCTGTATTCAGTATTCTGTTATTCTTGTCCATGGTGTCTAGACAGGGGTATTGTAGGTACATAAATTCATCATTTCCATTCACGTTGAATGTTTGCTCCTTTTTGTAAATGAATGAAACTTCTATGAATGATGACCTATCAACAGAAAGTGTCTGTTCATAGGAGATTTGTATCTCCCTCTTTTATAAGGAGAAGAAAAAGCAAAAAAATAGTTCCTCTACAGAAATGATCATGTTTCTGGATATTATTATAGCGATGGTTCGGTTTGATGGGTATTTAAATGAACGTAACCAAAATATCAATTGATTCAAAGTAGATTAACTACAGAATAAGTTTTTCAGAAGTGATTGGTGTTGTGAAATAGTTCTATAATTAATCCATTTGTCTTCTGGAGGTTCAAGAGATAGTTTTCTCTAAGCGGAACAAGTTTGTCAGGGTTTGAAAATGAAATGTTATTCTGTAGAGTGAAATTTTTCAACAAGCTACTCTCTTTTTTTGCTTAACTGCATATGAATTTCCTAAATATGCCATTTTTTGAATCAAGATCCTTTTTTGGACTATAGATTGGACAAGAGAGATTGAAGATTATATTTTGAATAGAGAATGGACAAGAAAAAGTGACTTTCTATGTGATTCAGCGTCTGTCGTGCCATATTGGCAGGGGAGTAGCTGTTTTCGAGGGAATCATTTTTATTGTTTTTGTATGAATGATAACTTTTCGAAAAAGAGTTCGATCATTTTCTATGTTACTAAAAATTTGTATTTCATTTTTATGATTCGTAGAAAGAAAAGTCAAAGAACAATTCCTCTGAATGTATATATGATATAACTACTCAGTTCATTCCTAAAAATCTTTAACAATAGCTTCCAGCAAGGTTCATTGGTTCATTAGCTTTTTCATCAAGAACAGCGATTACCTACGAAAAACTATTCAAGAGATAATTTTCCACTTATAATTACACGAGAGCTTTGTTTTGTTGAAGTAAACTTGACATTTTGATAAGAATTTTGTTGCCTGGCAACTCAACGAAAAAAACTGCCTCTGAAAAAATAACGAGTTCGTAGGTCGAGTAATTTTTTCTGGCAATTTTTTGAGTTAATTTGTCGGAAGGCAACTAAACTCGAATCATAAATGTCAAGTTTTCTTCGAAAAAAAAAATCTCGAGTGTAATTCGGTACGACAATTTAATGAATACAGTTTAGTTTATTCAAAGGTGTTTTCTGGCGCTCATGTATTCAAAATGTATTCGTCAGTCTCCTTCTCTCTCACTTACTGACGGCCAGATGGTCAGAGAAAGATGGAGAGACGAATACGTTTTGAATACAGGAGCGCCAGAAAACACCTCAATTCAACGGAAAACTACAATTGTTAAGAACGAAATTCTTACATTTCATTTTCACAAATCAGATATACTCTTTCGACAACGCACGTGAAAATTTGACAAAGACGCCATCAAAGATTTGTTTACAATTCTGGTTGCCATGCTTTCAAGAGTTAGCTTCCGTTTTGTCGCTGAAAAACTTAGGGCAGAGTTTTTCGCTGTCATAATACAAAATCACGACGGCTTATGGGATATTTTGTACATGAGTTCAATTGTCACCGAATAATTCTGGTCCAGCAGCATTTTTTGTCAACTGTAGGTAGAAAAAGGATGAAGGAAACTTGAATATATGCATATTTTTCCGTTGTTATTGTTGTTTACCACCTCACTCAACTTTCAAGAAAGATCTTTCAATAAGTTGCAGCTGATATCATCGATATTACCCACTAATCTTAATGGATTAGTGCAAAGTGTATGGACATAAAATGTGATATTTTGACCCAATCGTTAAACGTGCCGAATATGTGGTCATTCATAACAATTTTATGATTCCGAATGAAGCATAAATATTTTCGAAACGGAAATATAAAAGTTCTTGACTATCTAGAAAAAACATGGTCGAATTGGTTTTCATACTAAGTATACCCACAAAATGATCAGGAAGGAATTGGCATTTGCAAATTGTTTTAGTCCTAAAGCAATGTTGATTTTGACTTCTGAAGAAGAATCTTATTGATCATAAAAAGGAATCAATCTGATCTTAAGCTCGTTGAACCAGTTTCCTGAATAAAAAAGTATTAATGTCACTTGGACAAAGTCCAAATATAGCAATGTCTCAATTCATTGAATGTACATTCATTGATTGTACATTCCGTACATCTTCCGTTTCTCTGAAGGTAAGTAACGATAAGGTACTTTGCATATCTAAACACTAAAATAGTATCTCTTCCTAAGCTAGAAACATTCTCATGATCATGCGAACACTAGCTCTCGTTTTTACCTAGTTATTTCAGTGTGATAAAAATCTTTTGTGAAATCAACGGAAAATATCATAGTTTTCTGTACGATTGTCAGTAACAAAACACATGTGTTTCGCTATACAATCGCTTCCTCAAGCAAGGTAGCATTGTTGGTGGAAATCGCACATGAAACTGTGATATTTTGTGATAATATGATTTTGTGATTTTCATCAAGTATCGATCAGTTCAATTCAATACTTATAAAATTTCCTCTCGAATAAGTGCTCGAAAAGACTACACATGCTGTGTCAGGTGTACATGATATAAGTTTTTTTTTTCATTTATTCTCTCCCTTTATCAAACACTCTTTTGATTGGTCGGCTAATTATCTTTGGCGCCGAAGCACTCTGGGATGTCCTACTGATTCTTACGGTAGCGCATTTACTATTTTAACTGCAGGGAAACCCAGAAAAACCCACTGTGCTACCGGGTCGGTTGGTCTATTTAATCCGGATATTTCACCTAGCAGGATTGGTTTCTAGGCAACAAACAACTGCCTATCGCACCGAGCCGGCCAGACAAATTATGTCACGACCGCATATTGAATCAGTAGAGGAAAATCCAAATTGAATATGAGAACCGCGCCTTAGATATGGGAGTCTAATAGATCTCCGTTTGAGGTTTTTCTCACTCAGGTGTTCCACAGGGCGCAATTCAAACATCAACAATATTTCTTATTCATTTCAACGATTTTCTTGAAGCGAAATGTTTTTCAGGGCACTCTTTGTTATACCAGATTCTCTTCATTAGATCCCTTAACAAAACGTGAATCGAGTACACAGTGCCATGGATTTGACGTTATGAATGAGGCCTTGACGAAAATTTCAGAATAGGAATTTTTTTCATCGAATTGAATTCAATCCTAAGAAAATCCAAGCATGCATCATCTCAGAAAGATCAATATGTGTCATTACAGTATTTCAATATCAGAAGTGACTATTGCTGCTAAATCATCCATCTCGATACTAGGGATAATCAATTATTGGGGGCTGCTCGAAAGCTTTGTTTTCTGTTTCGTATCAAGAAAGATTACGTATTCTTCGAGACTGTTCTGTAATGCTGTTCTTATCTGTGGAGTTTGTCAAACAAAACATATATTGAAGCTACTGAAAAAGGACAATTCGTCTTGTTCTTCACGAGCTTACTTGGTTCTCTAGAACACCGTAGTGTGAAAAAATTTCAGGCGGATGTCGTTTGTATTAGCATTCAGATGCAGAGATGAAATAACGCAACTGAAATATTCAATTTTTATACGGGCGTACCCTGATTCTAGGAAAATGTCTCTTGATGAGACTTTTCAAAAAATATTTTTGCCCATGATATATTGACCTTCAGTAAAGTTACAGTGGAATAGATATTTCTTCAACTAGTACAGAAAATGCAGGTTCCGGGACAAGTCACCTGGCAGTCTTACTACGGAAAACCCGTTTATTGTAACAGTTGAACAAAAAATGTTTTCTCCAACCGCTAATTATGGGATTTGTCCGATAATTAATTCGGCACTAAAAAAAAGTATGCTAACATTATTGGCCGATTAGCTGATATTAGGAATTGGGATTTTGAGCTAAATAATTACATTGTAATATAGGTGATTTCTCTACCAGTAAGTATGTGGCACAATAAATTTCGGGGACAAATGTACTTAGTACAATAGATCTGAGTTTTTTATTCAAACACCGCTCATAACTTGTAGAAAGCTTGCCTGTCAAAATCAAAACAAAATATGATTCACAATATTCAAAATGTCAAAATCGCATTTGCAGGGCGGGCTTGTCATAGGGTTGTCAACGTCACTGACTTCATGCTGTGTGTGATTGGGTTCGGTAGTTTCACTCCTGTCTGAATAAGACAATCATAAAAAATATGCATGGGAAAATTTTTTCCGGATAATCAAAAAGTATTCATTTTTTTGTCCAGTGATTATCAGAACCCATAAAATATCAAAGAACACGCAACAGTGGATCTATTGACATCGATATTTATACTGTGTTAGCGATAAAATATTTTGAACCTTTATTCCCGTGGCAATTTATAGTGAATCTAGAGTTGTAGTGATTCTAGAACGATAACTGAAAGTGGTTTTATCCAAGAACAATCGGAAAATTCACCAAAAATATTCACATTTATGATGACAGCATATTTTGAATCAGATCTCGATTTTACGAACGCAGAGATCAAATTGCTGAACAATTATATAATAATAATAATAATAATAATAATAATACGTTTATTATATACCCATAAAGAATACAAAAAAAACATACATAATAATAATTTATCAATTGAAAGGGCATATAAATGGCATTTCGGTTCAGATGTCAGAGGATAAACCTCTGAGTCTGCTCTTCCACCAAAGCCAACAATTTTGAACCTTAAAAAATTTTTTTTTCTGATGATGAGCACCCGTGAAATAAAAAAAATATAAAAATTATACTAGAAGTGAGAGCGAACGAGAGAGAGCGAGCAAAAAAGAGAAGGAGAGAGAGAGAGAGGGAGAGAGAGAAAGGGTGAGAGGGGTGGAGGGAGAGAGAAAGAGAAGAAAAGAGGAGCATTTCTACACACATAACCTTTCTAATTACTCTGCATACCAAATAGATACAGCTCATTTACGATTTTAGCGCATTTGTAGGAGAAAGAACCCTTGAATACTTCCCTATAGTGAGAGGGTATGGTGAGAATATTTTGACGTCTGATATTCAAATTATGAACATCGGTACGATAACTCAACTTTTCGTGTAAGTAAGGGGGGCACTTGAACTTTAGTAGTTTGAAGCAGAAGCACGCAAAATGTAATTTACGTCGGTTAAACATATCAAGCCAATGACATTCAGTTGATTTGTGAGAAATCCTGTGACTGCGCTTTATGCCATATATAAGACGGAGACACGAGTTTTGTAGTTTTTGTATACGTTTTATATCCACATTATCAAGACAGGATCCATAGACAACGTCACAATGATCCAGATGAGATAATACCAGGGATTCACACAGCATTTTTTTCAAATCTCGATCCAGTGATAACCTGTGACTGTAAATCATTTTCAAAGTACAGTAGGCTAATTGCAGTTTTTTTGAGATGTGCTGCTTAAACTTAAGTTTACTATCGATAATAAGACCCAAACTTTTTCCAGATTCAAGGAATGGAATTTTTTCATTCCCAATTTCTAATTGTAAAGTATCCAGTAGAGATTCGCGAGTAGTATCTTTGGTGAAAAGTAATGCATACGACTCACTTGGGTTTATTTTCAATGAATGGTCTTTAGAAGTATTGTACAAAGAACTCAGATCATTATTAATTTTTTGGACCGACTCGATTAAATTACCAGCTCTGAATGAATAATATATCTGAGTGTCATCAGCATAAAAATGATAATTACAATAACGCAACGACTTTTGGAAATTGGAAGTGTACGTAGTGTAGTGGCCCCAGAATACTCCCTTGAGGAACACCCGATGTCACTTCAATTGGAGAAGAAATTTTCTCGTCAATCTTAACTTGTTGAGACCTATCAGTTACAAAGATTTCCGCACTATTTGTGAAACCAAGGAAATGAGCTATTGAAATAAGGGTTTTATGGTTTATCATATCGAAAGCTTTTGTATAATCAAGTAAAAGCAATACGCTCGTTTGATTCTGATCCGTAGCTCTCAGTAAATCATCGACAATATCAGCAAGTGCTGTTGCACAACTGTGACCTTGTCTAAACCCTGACTGCTTTATAGGTAAAATATCATATGTACTCAGATGCGTTGTGATTTGAATTTCCATTATTTTTTCTAATATTTTGGAAAATGTAGGTAGTACGCTTATGGATCGAAGATGATTAAGTTCCAGGGGATTATTGATTTTGGGTAACGAAATGACATTGGCGTTCTTCCATACTTCAGGAAAGTAGGATTGAACAATGCATTGGTTAATTATATGTGTAACTAAAGGTATAATAAAGGGGCAATACAAATGAATGATAGTTATATTTATATTATCTGTTCCGGTTGCTTTAGATTTTATGTCCAAAACGATCTTAGATACAGTTTCCTCATTGACAGGTTTGAATGAAAAAAACTCATCAATATTGTCTTTAACATTTGTAGAATAATAATTATAGGAAGCATCATTCACTATAGGGTGTTGAATAGGGAGACCGGCAAAAAACTTATTGGCTGCTTCAACATCACTCAAGTGAGCAGGAATGTCTTTCTTTCTATTTTTAGTAACATTGAGTTTTTTCAGTTCGTTCCACAGTTCTTTGGAATCAGAGTTGTTGAATTTTTGTCGTAGATAAACCTTTTTTTCCGTTTTTATAGCTGAAGTAGTGAAATTCCGAATTAGTTTATAGTATGACCAATGTTCCAGAGTACGGGATTTTTTATATTTATTTAGTGCTCTGTCGCGTAGGCTTTGCAGAAGCTTGATATTATCAGTAATCCAAGGTGCATATGGCCTTTTTTTCGGAAAAAATGTGAGAATTGGCGCATGAATATCGATTAGGAAATTGATAGCAATTTTTTCATCAATATTTACAGTTTCATAGATTGAATTCCAATCCATAGAAACAAGATCGTTTTGGAAAGCCTCTAAGTCAATACGATTAAAAGGTCTATAAGATATTTTCCTTTTAGGTCCATTTGATTGAGGAAGAAAATCAAAAGTACATTTAATGAGAAAGTGATCAGAAATATTATTATCAATCACCTGGGGTAGACATTTATCTGAAGATATATTAGTGAATAATAAATCAAGAAGTGTGTTCGAATTCATAATATAGATTGGAATTCATAAATGCCCAGAGCAGAGATGTATATTATAAATATACCGTAAACCAGGTTTAAAAGTTCAAATCCGAATTTTCCACTGTTGAATAGCTGATGCAAAACTCACTTCAAACTGATTCACACTGAGCTGTATATTAATATAGCACGCTACGTTAAAATGATCTTGACAACAATATAAACAAGATTTTGTACATATATTATTCTTTCTCGTCATCTTGCACCATTGTTTTCATACTTTTGCATTGCTTGAAACACAAAAAAAAACCTATCCGGAGTATTTATACTATTTATGAAGTGTCTTTGCACTTCAATACCATACAATACTCAGGCGAGAAGTTTTTTCAGCTTATTCCATGGTCTGTACAGCAATTGAAACTGAAACACTTACATAAAAAAACGCCACTTGACATCATCTGAAGCGTGCACCTAATTGTCGCGTTTGAACAGCTGAAATTTATTCAGTGTTTTCAATTTCACTTTGAAAAATGCTTCGAATATTCAAAAAGCCTTCTCTACGCCATGAAGATGTTAATAATTAATTTATGACACAACAAAAAACCATGCATATTTCCCATTGTTGACCCTGAGCTTTCAAATTTTGCACCGTTACAAATACAAATTCATTCTATGCAGCCGACATTTTTTTGTATTTACGTGCGAAACTATTACCCTGGCTACACCCCGACCGACACCTGACCCCCGCCACTCGCGACACCCGATCCTCCTGGGTACCTGCCGCGCCGACCTAACCAACAACACCTCTTCGATTACAGGTCGAGGAAGACGGTGACGTCAACATTCTCCACATCCTCGGCGTGACGCCGGCCGATGCCGGGGCCGTCAAGTGCTCCGCTCGAAGAGGCGGCGGCCAGTGCGCGACCGTCGACTGTTCCGCATCGACGTTCGTCGCTTGTTGCGGCGCCGAGCTCACGATTCTCGACCGATCATCCGTCGACGGCAGTTGTAGTGACAGTGGAGCCTCCATGGAAGACGTCGAGGACCTGGAGGAGACGGCCGCGATGCTGCTCAGGGGACCCCAGGACACTACCGCCCTCGTCGGCGATCGGGTGCTGCTCAAGGCCACGTATTTAGGCCGGCCGGAGCCGAGCGTCAGGTGGACCAGAGCGGTGAGTGCGTGTTTGTTTACTTTTTTTTACGCATTCTGAGCCTCAAGTTACTATATCCCTGAGGGGAAGCCCCATGAGGTATATTTTTTCTTGTAATTATGTTTGAGATTGAGAACGCATCGAGGAAGGCATGTCCCTCTCCTATGGCCTCCGAAATCTCCTGACCTATCACCACTCGACTTTATTTCTCAGGTTATTCTAGGCATGAAGCTTATTGTATTTATGTTGAGGTGAAAATGAAATATTTCTTGCTATGGAAATGAGGATAAATATCCCCTCTGGAATACGATTATTCAAAAATGCTAAAAAACGTTTGCGGTTCAAATTTTTGTTTGTGTATGATGTGGTGATTATTGGTGGTTCCTTCCAATTTTGTTATTGACATGTCGCGCTTTTTGAACTGCATTATCGTGGATATCCTACAGGAAAAATATTTTTTATGTTACAGGAGTTTTGATGACAAATTCAGAAGGAGCTACCCAAAATACTAATAGTCACAAAATCTCATACACAAATAAACAAAAATTGAAAGCGCATTATTTTTTTGCAATTTTTCATATGGATCTCAATTAAGTATCGACATCTATTGAATTACAAAAGAATAAAAATCATAACAATGTTTTTTTGAGGTAGTCTACCTTACCCCTTTCAACTTCTTTATGTGAGGTCATTCGAAAAAAATCTGTATTCGTTTTGAGGTTGAAATAGGACATTTTCTATTAGGAACATGAGGTTTTAAATACCAGTATGTGATACGCTTTTTCAAAATTGAGAAAAAATCACTGCAATGTGATTGGCTCAAAACTCGTATTTCTAAGCATTTACAATTTTACAAGAATTTTCCCCAACCTTGAAATTTCAACTAGCCTATCTAGAATTCTTTCAATTTCCCAACTCAGCAGTTCGTAGGTATAAATATTGAATAGTCTATTTCAAGAATAAACGAGAGCAAATCGAGCTGAAATATTACCGTTGTATATGCGAATTTGGTCTAAGTTATTCTTGAAATAGAATCTCCTTTTTCAACACTATTGCATCAAAGGAGAACAGAAAAAACATTTGCCCCCGTAATCTATATTGAAATCAAATCTGATTGAGCACTTATCAAGAATGAATAATAACTTATAGAAGATTTTGATTTAATTACTGAACTATTTTTATTGTCACCTTCATGGTTCATTCTAACATTGACAATAAAACTGTTTCGCTAACATTTCGATGCTGGGAATTTGTCTAAAACCATAAAAATCATGATGCCAATGAAGTCCCTCAAATTTATTTTATCAAAATAAAATATGTGTGGAGTAAACTACTGACTACAAAATAGTATAAATATACAAATTGTTTTATTTGAAATCCCAATGGTAATTTCCTGAAAAACTAGCTATTCATGTCATATTGGCCTGTCAAATATGTTCACACATTTCACATTGATACCAGGCGAGACTTGAAAGTTACCACAATCTGTAAAACTTCAGAATCATTATGGGGATCTATATACGTACAGCGTTAATTCATAAAAGTTCCTTCCCAATGAAAGACGTCCTATTAGTCAGCAACTTTTTGTGTAACGTGAATTTGCATATCACAAAAATACAAGAAATAAAATATATGGAAATGTATCTGTTGACAGAGAAGTTGCTGAATAATAATAACGCAGCATCTTTTTCCGTAGATTAGAAACCTCCCCTCCTACACTTGTATAGATTTCCATACAAATCTTCAATTTTTTCAGGTTGTGGTAGGTTGATAGCCAAAAAAAATACGAAAAAACATTCATCCATCAGAAAATAAATTATGTATTTCCTTCGATGTTATATATTTTTGATTTCTGATGAATCAACTCCAGTTTATGAAAGAACATTCAGTCACATTATCAGCTGGAATCATGCATAGAAGAATTGAAAAAATAGATATTCAAAACGTGAATATTGATATAAAAAACTCGATACAAATCTATTCAAGAACTCACTGGAAATAGGCATTTTTTTCATATCATATGTATTCATTTCAATGTCCAATTGTAGTCAAAGTCAACAGAAGCTTTGGAGGACATTCATCATAATTATGAAGCATCAAGCTCATTTGTATGAATTAAAATCACCTATCCTATAGCACATTCATGAAATTTCATTGTAGAAGTCGGTTGTTGCGGTGTACTAAAAGAGATATTCATGTCCTCCGGTACAAAAAAAAAACACAGCAATTTTAAAAGAATTTGTCTACTCATCATCATATCATCGAAATGTTCAATCAGATGAACTTCTCGATCAATTGTTAGTCATTTGTTTTTCCATCATCCATCATTTCAATATGCTCTATCAATCTCATCATTGAACGTTGAGATTGGAACCTTTGGTGTAAAAGTTGTAACTTTTCTTAGAGATCAATTACCCTAACACCAAACTGATATTTTTTGCTCTCGACGCGCGTTTCGCTAACAAGGTTAGCATCTTCAGGAGAAGAAAACTGATCTTCTCCTAAAGATGCTAACCTTGTTAGCGAAACTAATTCATCGGTTTCGAATTCCCATCATTCTAGATAACATGATGATTTTATTCTCATTTGCCAGTAGAATGTAGTAGCCACAAGTTATATTGCTAGGGATTAGCTCGTCGTATTTTATGAAGGTGCCAGAATATTCATGATCATTAGTAAGTTAATGGATTCACGGCACATTATCTGAGAATATGTTCGATGGCATGTTGAATAAGGTATTTCGAAATGCATGGGAAGCTTGTGTTTTTCATGAAATGTAACTGTAAAGATTGATAGTTCTGACATTCTCTGAGAAACATTGATTTTTATATATTTTCTGACATGAGTTGCAGAATAGTTTTGGTCTCTGAAGATATTAATAGGCAAAATATTGACGCGCAATATTTTTTTCTTTGGAATGCTCCTGTAGTAATTTGTCGGGTGGTGGCTAATTTGATATGTTCATCACTTTGAAATGTCTCTGGTTGTTCTTCCTGTAGATATAATGGGGTGTAACTGACAGATCCCAATCTAATTTCGTATATTTGTACCTTCAATTCCATGTATTATCCAAAAAATGCTGAGATTTGTATTTGCTTCATCAATTAGGTATAGAGTGAAAACGTCAAGAACATAGCTTGAGTTTCGGATCTCCAATATGCCACTCTTTCACTTTCATCTCAGGAAGTCGATCATTGAGTTTTTTTCATTAATATAGGAATATGTGCTAATCTTGATTGTATCAGTGTGAGTGAGCATTGCCTTCTTAATCACTATCAGCAAGTTTCTATCAGCTCATCATCCAGTACTCCACATATGGATATTTTAGATACAATAATATCCGACTAAGGATATCATTTCATCAGCTTATAATATCGATCAGAGAACTGGTAGATCCCATGTATTTTACAGACTGGTATGGCATCCTAACTTTGAAATCTACAGTAATTTCACAGCTGTGTTTTCACTGTTAGTACCTACATATTTTGGCACACTGGTACCAGGTCGTGTATGCCTCTAAATTGGGTTTTAAAAGAAAATTCAATTTTATCGTGACTTTCAGAGTTGTTTTGATATGGATACGTTTCATTTCATCAAAAATTAATGACTAGAAATTTTATTCGGATTATTATGGCACTATTATCCAAAAGGTGGATATACTGGTATTATAGGCCCAATATGATAATCGCTGTCGCCATTTTGTTTTTGAGTTTCATGAAATATTTCAATTATGATTGGAGACGAAAGTCATAATGTATTGATAAAATTTAATTTCTGATTCTTTTGTCTGGTATGTGAAAGTGTTTTATTGGCTTCCATATCAGTTCCAATTTTAAAGTACCTCAAGATTCAATTTAAAATTTATCACATAACAATTATTAGAAATTAATAAAATCATATGTCACTGGTGATAATGTAGGCGTTTATCCTGGTAACATTCAGTGCTGTTTTTCAATATTGGCAATGCAAACTGACAGCTACATGACATATCTCGCCGCGAGAAGTTGCAGCGACAAATTGCATCGTCAAACAGGCTATAAGTTATACAGGGTGTAACTGATTGAGTGTAAAACATTTAAGGGGGTGATTCCTCATCGAAAAAAAGATAGCATCTTTCATATAAAGAAACTTCATTTGGAGCATCCTTTGTTAAGACACAGCCCCTGAAATGAAATTTGTATAATATTGAATACTTACTATGATTTCTACATGTTCTGTGTTTTGTAATTAATAAATCAGTTTTGTTTATTATACTTCAATCGTTCAATGCAGGTACTACCTACAAAGTAACAATAAATCCAGTTCGCATTTATGACGATGTATCTCTGTAGTCGTTCGTAAAATAATGTTTTGCTGCGAACTGGTTTATTTTGGGCAAAAAACCCGAGAAACATTTTTTCTTTAGAATGAAACAGGCTATCGGAAATAAATTCTCAAATGGTAAACAAATAATAAGACGAAAAGTTACATTGGTAATAAATTTTAGGGGTTGCGTTTTCCACCCCTCACAACCATGGGGTGAACCAAATAAATTACTGGCTAACTGTCTTTTTGGTAGTACAAAACGTCAGGTTGATTTCAATATTGTAACTTTTTCAGTGCAGTGCAGTGAAAAAAATGGTTATACAAATTTTATCTACCCCCTTGAAGGGGCTGTATCTTAACAAAAGATGCTCCAATGAAGTTTTTTTATATGAAAGATCCTATCTTTTTTTCGACAAATATTATGGTGGTATATCTGGTGTAGAAGCTGTAAACCTCAAAATTTCATCTACTGCCTAACTAAAGATTCAAACTCCTAATACACGGAGTACAGGAGATCTCTAAAAACGGGCAAATTCTACGACAAAGCCTTGAAAAATAACCCGCTTCGAACGAGAATATTTTTTAGACTACTTGCGGAAATCAGAATTCGGTGTTCGAAATGATTATATTCACAAATCCAATGCCAGACAAGTGTTTCGACCTACCATAGGTCTCGTCAGAGACATCCGGCAGGACTTGCGAACACAAAACACTTTGAACTATCTGCTCTCACGAAAGAAAAAACATGGTGTGAACCCCAAAGGCGAAATCAAGTATTTGGCACTTCATTAAATATAATCGTTAAACAAAGGTTTGCTCAATGAACAGCCTGAAGAATTCCCTCATGTTCAGGAGATTCATATTCCTTTGATAGAGCTTTTAGCAGACATGATGGTGTTTAATCAATAGACATGAACATCACTCCGTATTTTTACCGTGTATGGCTAAGTAAATATCGACCCGTTCCATACTATAATAGCTCAGAGGTTAAGTTAAAACCAATTACCTATAAAACGATCTATGATTATTTCCAATGTTTTGAAGACAATGGGAAAAAACTTGTCATTTCATTCATCCAGTGTGAAAATTAATTTTCTCGAATGTAAAAAAATCGTATAGCCCACTAACACTGATATAAACATTGGGTTAAAATTATCAATCATAACTATCTGTATCTCAGGATTACCAATACTGATGAGTATATTGTTTGGCAAAAAAAATTGTTGCGCAAGTAGAAATCCTATGAAATCAGTTAACTTCTAGTCATCTGATCTAACACAACCAATCAGAAAAACATTATATTGAATATTTCCATCGTATGTTAAAAATCCCATATGAAGCGGGACATTTTGGATCAATGGGGATGACGGCTGCAAAACTCTACCACTAGGAGCGCCACCACTGCATGTACCTTTGACAGCCTCTCAAGTCAAATGACAATAATTCAAAACATCAAACGTCCCTTCTTGCAATAATTAAGAATATAAAGATTTGAAATCGACATAAAATGGTCTTATGTAGTGCATTCGGATGTAAAAATGTAGGCACGCATTTATTTCCAAAAGAAACAAAACTGAAAAAGCAGTGGGAAGTAGCCCTGAAAAGAAAGAGCTTTCAGGCTTCTGAACATTCTAGATTATGCTCCAGTCACTTACAAAAGAACGTAGCAGGGCTAGTAGATGGTTATCATGATGATTTTTAACGAAACACCTCTGTAATCAGTTAGAATTTT